>CM040240.1:164831497-165142537 GCA_022545495.1 Chrysanthemum lavandulifolium | reverse complement strand
CCTAGTACATAGATTACCATAGGCTCGAGAATAGATCAAACCTCCATCGCTTGCGTGAAGCACCTAGGAAAGACTATCAAAGAGGTATTTAAAGGGTTGTAATGTTAGGCTTACTAGGGAAACAAGGGTTTGGTGGAATAGGCTATTTAGTGGTGGCAAGTCAAAATCTCTATGTTAAATGCATACGAAGAATGCGCTAAGCCAAGACTCGACACTCTAAAACTCTAGTTAACGGAAATAAACAAACATAAATTTAAAGGGTAGATGTGGATGAGCCCGTATGTTTTTTTTTTTTTTTTATCACTCTATTTTTTTTTTTCTTTTTCTATTTTTTCTAGATTTTTTTTTTTTTTTTATACACTTTTACTCTACCATCCTCTACGGTAACATCAAAATTATAGGATTTATAGGCACATCCCTACACTTGAGTTTTTATTACTCTAACACTAATTTGACCCGAATTGAAAAGATCAAACACTTGGGGTACATTATTACGCAAACAAAGGGAATTTGAATTAACGCTCCCTTCCCGCCATTTCATAAACTTTAACTTTTCCCATGAATCCCAATCGTCCCAAAATCAGACACAAAGGATACGACTGACTTAGCAACTTATGCAAGCAACCGATAATTGAACAAAGGGTTTAGGTGATAATAAACATTTGCACTAAAAGTGAGTGCACAGGGTAGGCTAAGGCGATTTGGGTGTATATTCGGGGATGGGTGTAAACAACGTTTTCATTGATATTTCGGAAAACCGAAACATCACGAGAACCGCGAAAAGGATATGCTCCAGGGTTAACTGGGTATCGTGTACTAAAGATGAGTACAACGCAAAGGGTGTGGGGAATTACTCAACCGATGGAAGAAGTAATTATATTACGGTATCAAACAAGGGTTATCCTAATGCCTCTTATCATTTAGTTATTCCAAACCACAAGTGTAGTCTCACTATGATCTCTCGAATGCATCACAAAACAAGTTCTAGAATCTAATATACTACCGTTCACACTCTAAGCATTAAAGATGAATGCTTTAATTCCTACTAATCTAAGGCGATCCTCACATTTTGGGTGGAATTGGTGGTAAAGGGTTTTGTGTTAGTCATATAACTTCCTATCCGTGAGACGCTTTGTTAAGACTAATGACCCACTCCTATATGTCATGAAAATTTTAAATTTGTGCCAAAGTTACCCTAACCGACATTTTCTCATGGTTTATTACACAATTACAATTTGACAAAGCAAATAATCAAGGATAAGTATAGTTTCAAAGTTCCTGCTTATTTTCCTCCCTACATTTAAACCTAACATTGTCCCCAATGTTCCCCGAAAAGTATCAAAGTTATGATAAGAGAAGATAATCAAAACGAAGAAACTAATACTCCTCGATTAGCTCGGTAGGATCCGTGGTAAGTAGTGGTTAAATCCTTTCAAAGAAGAATTTATGCGTGAAAAGCTCCTCAATCTTATGTAACTTCTTCTTGATAAATTAAACCGCACACTTGAAGAAAACAAACGAAACCTTCACAGAAATCGGCGGTAATAATATATATAAGACTCGATTTAAACTAGATATAATGTTTGTGGAATGGATGTTTACAGAATTTCTAAGAAAATTAAGACCGAAAATTCCAAAATTTATAAGTAGCTCAGAAACGAGAAAAGTGATCTCGATGTTTTACTCCTTCCCCGACGCTGCTGTTGCAATCTCGACGCAAAGTTATCCTCGATAAAAACTGCTCACATTTTCTCGAAAAATTCGGAAAATTTACATCTTTAGAATCGAAAATTTCTAAAACATCAATTATGACTCGATACAAGCATTTGACTTGAACAACAAACATATATATCTTTTATTTAATTGTTATTCTCATGTTTACGCTTTTGAAAACGTGTAATCCTCCCTACACTTATCCCTTATGTAAAATACCTTTATATGCAATTAAGACAAGGTTAAAACAAAATAAAGCATTTTACAAATTTAAACATGAGGATAAACAATTAATAAAAGATATATGACACTAACAAGCAAACAATTAACATGGGTTGCTTCCACGAGCGCTTTTTCTTTATTTAAGAGTCTTATAGCTAGACTCGTAGTCGCATCTCTATGTTGCCTCGCTTTGCATCCTCAATGAGAATTCTATCATGTTGACAAAATTTTCATCGACTTTCATACCTAGGCCCTAGGTCAAGCAATCCTTATAATAATGCCTCCTTCTTTCCCACATGAATTTATAACCTTTTCAACATCTTCCTTGCTCTTGTCCTCAAAAGCTTTGATGTTGTCTCGATCATAAATGGACAAGTCGCCATACTCATTTGTTTTCTAAGGCATCCTATAGGTGATCTCATCGGTTCCTTCCTTAAACCTAACTGCTCCATCATGCTTGTTATGACTCATTCTAGATGTTTCAACAAACGGTTTTCTAGCACTACTGGGATAAACTATAGTCAATGACGATCGTAGGTGAAATTTCCTATAAAGACATGCACGCCCTCGACTCTTCCCACAAAGTTGCAAACTCCTCCCGATACTTAGGGTCTCTCCTAATATTAAGTCGCCATTCATAATGTCATTGTAGAAGCAGATGACATTACATTAACGGGAGATTCCAGATTCATGTAAGCGGGTTCACACTCCTATATCCGATCATACAAGGGATTTTTAGGTTCCGTGGGTTTCTCTCCAATCTTTGGGCATATCCTAATGATAGTGATCGTGGATTATCGATTATGTATTGATGGTACGCAACCTCTTCCTTAGTGGGGTAAAGATTGAAGTAAGCACTATTTTCCACATCCACGTTGTTGTTTATCATGCCATCGTCCACCATCACGATCATAGAGCCAACCACGAGGCGCCGACCACTTTCTCAACAAATTTTAATTGTACCATCGAATATTTTCTCGCAAACTCAAGGTCGGTGTTTCTACTCACATAGCGGCTCGACGGTTGTGTTGGTTATTGGTCTGGGTTTTGAGTGACATTGACTTATTTGTGTCGGGTTATCATGGTGGTTGGTTATCACCTTCCATGATGAAAAGTGATGGGTGTTACAAACAAAGGTCACGTAAGAAGGGGATAGATTAAGAGGAAGCTAAAATGAGAAAAATTTACTTGATAGGAATCAAGCAAAGAACCTAAACAAGGTGGACTACTAACTAACTATTCTATTTCAAGCAAGCGCCTAAAACTTGATAACGCCACACGCTGTCGGGTCAAAGGAACTTCCTTTCTTTTGAGCAAAGTTTTTCAACACCCCAGCAAAGGAACCTAATCGCAGTGTAGTATTAGGGTGTTACGGTATTGATATCGCTCTCAGGAGAATAGGAATGCTAGTGAGAAGTTACTACGCTAAGGTTAAGGTTGAAGAAGATTATTTTTATCTTTTTATGTTTTTAGAATTTGAAAGGTACGAATCTCGGTATTGATTTGGGGTTGGTATTTCACCGATTACTCTACTATTATCTAATTATCTAAACTAAGGTGGTAGTAGTCTATGTCTAATTAATGTGTGCTCGTATGATAGTTTAAAGATGTGTTTACTTAGGTTTTACTACCCTTAATTATCTCCTATTGATGGTTGAGTTGTCACGCCATATTCTTAGTTGCGTAGTGTCTAAAGTTGTGGTATGCTTTCCCTAACTCTTGAACTTACCAAAGGGTCTCGCCTACAAAACCCACTAGGGATAATAAACCTTACTCTAAGGCACTTTGGATGGTTTAGCTTACAACTACTCGTGTAATTATATTCTAAGGTTCACAAAGATGAATCAAGCATTAAGTACAACGAATGACCTATCACATTATTATATCATTGATCAACTAAGATAAGAAACAACCAATCAATATTTAATAATTAAGTTTCATATTCCCTAGCAAACACACAAATAAATTAGTTTGACATGGAGAATGTAACGCCTGACCCGACAAGGGTAAAGGAATCACAAATAATGGTGTCATATCAAAGCAAACACAAATATCCAAAAGAAGTCTTAGCATAACATTAAATAATTCAAGTCAAAATGACTTCAATACATAGGTCCCAAATGAAAAATAAACCCAATAAAAATATCCGAAATAGTAAAGTCTTAAATGGCATCATAAAATCAAAGCTAAATATCTCTAAGGTAAGTCCACTCAAGACTCATCCCAAAGCAAAACTCAGCCTAATGCTTAGATACCGCCATGAAGAAAAGAAATGCGGCCGAGCTTCAAAAGCCCAAAGGAATGTATATACAAGCAAAACGAAAAGAAACGAAACGAATACGGAATATAGTGAATGAAAGATAGCAAAATCATAATCATTATCAAAGTATAAATCGTAATTATCGAATAAGTTTTATAGTTAACTACCGAGCCCGTAAACAAATATCGATCATAATCATATTCATATTCACACAAGGAAACATTTGTAGGGAGACCTACCTGAGTTATTAAGGACGGCATGCACGCAAAGATCAATCATCGATAACATATAACATATAACAAATAATGATAATGATCTAGGATGCATCCATACGCCCACAAACATATATTGGTCATATAATATAATTTGAGCTCATAACAGAGCAATGATAAGGACGTGGTAGAACTTCACTCATCGCCTCAGAGTCATGTCAAGTGCACACGACACTTTGACATGGAACCCCATGACTAGTTAATATTTGCCCGGTGTCAAACTATCTTAGGTCAAATTAGAATGTCAAACCGACATGCATCATACTTTATCGAAGATTAATCATATTTTCAAATCAAAGTTTTCATATCATATAGTTCAAAATCGATGTTTCAAAATTCGTAAATCAAAGTTCAAATAAGCAACAACCAAACAAACAAAATGGGTTCATAGCAAAGGCTTAGAAACCCTAATATAAAAGCTAACGAAAAGAAAACGTTATAAGGAACCTTTATCAAAAGGTCAATATCTCGACTTTATTCCAAAGCAAATGATCGAAAAGCGTAAATACGAAAGCAAAAGATTACTCCTTCTTCACGTAACCTATACACATTAACGGTCGTATATGTTATTTATGATTCCATAATTGTTTAAATGATCCTTTAATGTTTGGTGTTTATACTTAGTGTATTCCAAAGGGTCTTCAAGATTTTAGTGGTTTTATGATAATCGAGACTTAAGTGTTTTATAATTAATATCGAGATTAGGGTTCATTATGTCATTTATTAAAGTGTAGGGTTAAATGAAAATAGTTTAAATGTCATAACTCACACATGAAATAATGAATTATTATACTTAGCTTCAAACCCTAATCGACTCTCAATTATGTTCTAGGGTTTTCATTCTTTAATATCACATTAATGCGCAATTACTTTATATGTTACGCCATTTAATGACTCATTACTCTTGTTATTTACTCAACACATTCATGTCTTAACCATACGCTACTTATATATATGTTATACGTCAACTTTTATACCCATGCATGTTTATGATTTCATGTGACACAAGTTACTTATTACTCGATTAGTTACACATTTACACACATGCACAATAGTTTAGAATAGATATGACCTCGATTACGCTTACATATCGACAAGCTCACTTGACTTATAATAACGCACACATGGTTCACAAACCATTTAGGGTTCGGTTCACATGGTTAGTTCACACTTCAAACTGTGGTTTAGGTTTACATGATCCCTTACTGCTTAATACACGCTCAAAACTCTTATATGGTTCGGTTTATCTTATAGGTTCGCCCTCCATGTTTTACGCAATACCTTAACTCTCGATGTACTTTACATATTCAAGTTCACATGTTATATAAGGTCCATTCATTTACATATGGTTCGTGTATATATAGCTCGACATGCCTATGATCCGATTCACAAAACATATTCAATACATTTTCTCAATTGTTTATAAGGTTCAAGTCATTATGTTGTTTGGTTTCATATGGTTCGCCACAAAAGAAAAACACAAGATCGACTAAACAAAACATATACAATATATATTAACGTAAGGTGTAGCAAAAGAAGACGAGTAGAAAACGCTTATACCTTAGCTTGTTGGAAATAAAGCTCTCGACACCAAAGGATTGGTTCGCCAATAGGAAGAAAAGAAAAAGAGAGGCAAACAAAACTAGGTTTCAATTTTGTGTAAATGTATTGTATATATAGCTAGTAACATTTTCGGTTTGGCTTGAGCGTGGTATGGGCTTCGCCTCTGGGTCCAACCGAACAAAACAAACGCCCACCTGGGCTCTCTCGCTCTCGAACGCGTAAGAAACGAGCCCAAGTGGTTTCCCAAATAACGAATGACAAGACCCAACTAATCGCCCAACACTTTAGCGAGACGCTTAAATCTTCGTCAGACAAAATCGATCACGACACGTATTAGTTAAGTTTTAATTACTCGTAAGTTTAGTTTTAATTTCGCTTAATGATTATAAATGTCTTTACGTATTTTATAATTTTTATTCCAAGGGTATTTTAGTCTTTATCTATGTTTTAGATTTTCGTGTTTTACAGAACATGCAAGCATACACACAAATAATCAAAGACATAATTGAATTGATGAAGTAAATACTTATCTTGATGTAAGATAGGTTGGAATCCTAAAATACCGTATAAGACACCCTTGGTTCGGTTTTAGGTTTTACCCACACAAGACTCTTCTAAAACCGAAAATTCGGATTCTATATATAATATTATATGCGATTGCGCCACCTTATGTTTTGTGACGCCGTCGTCGTCGCCATTAGGGTTTCGCTGGCCACGTTAACCTTGGCGACGCGCCACCTTATGTCCGCGACGCTGTCTTCTTCACCGACGCCGTCTGGTCGCATCTAGGCCGCCCGAGTAGCAACGGTCACTCTTTAAAGCCCGACGCCACTTGAAAATAGGGCTTTTGGCTCAGATTGTCAAAATCCTCCGACGGCCGCACTAACACCGACGCCCGCCGCCTTGCTTTCAGCCATTTTGAGTGTCTCGATTCGACTTTGGCCATTTTCTTCAGATATTCACGCCTTTTCATTCAAATAAGTGCCATTCCAAGATTTTGCCTTCAAGAGACCTAAAAGTGAAAAGGAACGATATTAACAATAACGGATACAAAGTGATCAAATAAGTGGCTTAAACGACCCTCAAAATGGTACCTTTTAAAACCTTATCGTAACTCAAATGGACTTTGTTAAGTCAACACATTATGTGGACAAAATTTAATACTCATAATGCGGGATTCCGCCTAGCTAGAACTCCATTGACACCAATAAGCATCTATCTAAAAATAGAGGCTTAAGTGTTGCCCAATTAGAGTATTCAAGAATTATTGGCATGTTAATGTACTTAATGACCTGGATTCAATTCGACTTAGCATATGTCATAAGAAAGCTAAGAGGTATACTAGTAACCCAAGCTATGCACATTGGGCAACTATGACTAGGGTACTTCACTATTTGAGATACAATGTGATTATGGACAGATTATGATCAATATCCGCTGTTATCAAGGATACATGTTGATGCAAATCGATATCCGATATAAAGGATTCTAGATCGACTAGTGGATATGAGTTTACACTAGAGGCAGGTATATCTCGAAGTCTTCCAAGCAAACTATTATAGCTAAGTCCACGATGGAATCGTAATTTATCGCTAGATAAATGCGCATAAGAGGCGTGAATGGCTACGCCAATTGCAGAGGACATACCAAGGCGGCCTAAACCGTAATCGGACATTAGTATACATTATGATAGTCAATCGGCAATTGGCGTAGCTCATAGCATAATGTATAATGGAAAGTCCGCATATATCCGCCGTCGACATAACTCGATACAACAACTACTCTCAACAGAGTTATCTCAATTGACTATGTGAAGTCAAAGGATAACATCGCGGATCCGCTACGAAAGGCTTAAGCAGAGTTAGTTAGTAAGTCGCCTAAAAGAACGGGACTAAAGCCCTGAAGGAATGAGTTTCATGAAGGAAAACCTAACCTACTGATCGAGATCCCAAGATCCGGGTTCAATAGACAACCTAATCATAGAAATGTGGGGAAGTCACATCAATGCGGGGAGTTACTAAATATTGTAACTTTCCTAGTCCATTCCTATAACAAATGTGACTTGTTAAGAGGTTAAACATATGGCTTTAATGATTCGTGATGAAATCATAAAGCATAATGATTCAAGATGAAATCACAACACATATGTTTTAATGATTCAAGATGAAATCACCCATGTGAGAGAGAAGGGTCGCTTGAAGGAAATGGGGCGCAATTCCTAAGAGCTCTTGCAGTAACCAAGCTAGTGTTCATGACCATAACGAACACGACTCACGAGGACTTGACATTGTCGTGAGAGTCTGTGTGAAGTGTAATGTCGCTCACGAAATGGATGATGAGTTTAAGGACATCGGCCTACTCGCATCTAGGAGACTAAGTGCTGCCTCACAAGGGAAGGTTCAAAGGGTTACACCTACCTATCCTATGCAAGACTTAACCGCAAATTTCACCAAACTTTCGTGTTTTCGACCGATCTCCATTCATGGGGATTGTTGAAAAATGAGTTTTGCAAAGTGTTTTTGCAAATTTTGGACATCATTTAATGTATGTATATGTTACATATATTTGTGTTGATTAGCATTTTGTTCTCTCAAAAGAGCTTCACAACGAAGCTAAAGTATGTCCAAATTGAGTAGAAATGAATGAGATATCGTGGTCTCAAAGTGAGGCACAAAACTGAAAACTAAACTATCCCACATCGCCTAGAAGAGGAAGTGAGACTAGTTTATAAGGAAATCATAATATTGGCTATCAAATTCCTTTAGGTTGGTTATGCCCCACTCCTACGCAGCGCTGCCAGGGGGTGCAGAAATGGGATTTCCGAGCTAAAATGAGTTCAAGCTTCGAACTCATGCGAGCCCGCTGACCATGGACACGAATGCAGCCCAAATCGCCACGCAGTATCTTTTTACGAGAATTTCGTTCCTTATTTGATAATTTTCCGAATATTCTCGTAATCTATTTTATGAATAGATTTAGA
Organism: Chrysanthemum lavandulifolium; assembly: GCA_022545495.1. Classification (NCBI taxonomy): domain Eukaryota; kingdom Viridiplantae; phylum Streptophyta; class Magnoliopsida; order Asterales; family Asteraceae; genus Chrysanthemum; species Chrysanthemum lavandulifolium. The sequence continues at coordinate 165,133,527 of CM040240.1, read as the reverse complement.
CTTTGTGCTTAAGTCTTAATAAATATATGCAATCGGTTTTGAAATAATGATATGCATATTTTTTATTTTCTCATGATATTCTGCCTTGGTGACTAAGGTAGATATTGCCTATAAAATAAAATCTTCTCATTCGCTTTTAATGATTAAAAACAGAGCTCATTACGCAAGATTTTAGCGCCTCTTCGATCGTAAACACGCAAGCCGTGAATTTTCGTGCAAGTTTGTCAGTCCGACTATGCAACAAATAATCGTTGTACCGGGAAATGACGCTTAACTGCTTTTAATGGAATCGTGTTAAACACGAGCCTCGCTCACGACCTTTACCGCTTTCGCTTATATATTATTATAGAGTCCTTCCGCTTCACCCATTATGTCCGCTATTTAATCTATCGTTTTATTTCGTTAATTTATTTATTATCATTATAATCGATTTTATTAATTAAAGTGTACAACCGCTTCCACAGCTTTTGAGTAGTTATAAATTCTAAGTTATAGTAGAAATGTACCGAAGGTGACAATATTTGTTGATACAAAAGTCATGCTCGGTTTGGAGCTCCTGCTCGTACTAATTGAGAATTGCCGCTGAGACCCGCGCACTAAGAGACAAAAGACACCGTTAGGCTTACCGTGGATTGTCTCCCACGATTATCCTCCGCGTGAGAGCGAGTAATCGTTTAGGTTTAAGGAGTTTTAGGTTACGAGATCGCACTTAAACGAGGGATATGATTCCTTTATATACGCATCGAATCCTTGTTGGTTCCGTGTTCCTCAACCTTCGCATATCCCGCCTAGGTCGGTTGTGAATGATAATCTTCTTATTTTGAAGATATCGATATCTATTCCAGAATAGATTTGGGTTTGGGCCGCGAGCCCAAACCTTATTGATATTGGCCCGGCTCGTGCCGGGCTTGCAAGTATTACGCTAGCCTCAAGTTTATGACCCACCCGCACTATACGCCATCATGTCCCCCGCCTAGTATGCGGTGCGAATCATGATGTTAGACTAATAACCGCTTGTCAATAAAAATATATCAAACCAACAAAAAGCTAAAGAGATGCTACCGATACATTGTATCCAAAATGCTATATTAAAAATGGGCGCCTCAGAATCGGGGAAAGTTATCGCACTGTCCCATCAGCAATCTCAACCACACAAGTGAAGGTTAGTGGGGTCCACGTGTCGCCAATCGTGTGGAAGAGAAAGACTATATAACTTATCGCTTCATTTTCACCGGATATCTCACGTAAAAACCCATCCACCATTTCTAAAGTTGCTCTAAGAGTTGTAATCCATAAATTAACCAACCATTAAAGGTAATCACGCGCGCTTTAGCAAAAATAATAACACGATGGTTAAACAGCTTGTCCGACTTCACCTCCGACCACCGTGATCGATCCGATGGAATTCACCTCGATTACTTTATACCCCGGATGTGCATCCATTAGTTCCGGATGCGCGAGCCACGATCATGGATTTCCGGCGAAAGTTGTGTATACACACGGTTATTCGACCGCATGAATCAACGCAAGCCTCACACGCTTTCATGCGATGTGTTAAACTATTATAATCTACACATATCGCAGCTTGCATTGTATCGGCGCGCCAAAATTACCAATTTTGAGGTAAATTGCCGTTGTTGGCGATTAACCCCACCATCCACCTATTCCGCGCTTTTATCACACTACGCGGGCGCACGGGCGGGTGTCTTTATAAACGCTACCGGTAGACTGCAGTGTTATACTGGATAAATTAGATTCACTTAGGAATTGAGGAGTATTTCTTCCGGTAGATGATACATGCTTTCCCGAATTATGATTTTTATACCCGGTACATTGTAGAAGGACGAGTGCCCATCGCTCGGGTCTTATGTCGCCGAGGATGCGAATCGATAATGCTAACCGCATCCCCATTAGTGCCTATCCCGAGGGATTTTGGTGCACATGGAATCACCAGAATTATTTTGGTCCCAAGATGAGATCCCTATCTTCTTAGACGCCAATGGCTGTGGTGGGTACTTATTCTCCGCACTTTGTGTAAATAATGTAAGAACAATCTTCCGTGATATGTCGCGCATTATATAACCTGCTTGTATATGTGTCTTGTTTTTGCAGAGATGGATCTATTTACCGTCGTCAGCCTAGCAAAGCCCGAGGAGTAAAGACAGAGTACGACTCTTCAAGGATGATGAGGAGTCGACGAGCAAGCATCGCAGGCGCATCATGGAGCCGAACGCGGGATACATGTACCGCTTCCTCACCGCAGTGGAAGCCACACCACTATAAAGCCATCCTAATCCCGAGTACCTTCTCTCAGGCGCAGCCACCGCCAGAGCCGCGGGCCCACCCTATGGAGGAAGAGGAAGAAGAAGAACTGGCTCACCGCAAAAGGACCCGGCGGATGATGTGCAGCACATCAAGGAAAAACGCCCGTGATTCGGGACGGTGGAGTTATCATCCAATGATGAAGCGCCTTCGCACCCCTCTCGCCAATATCGCGGGACCGCAGTAAGTAAAGCCGTATATATTATTTCCGTTGTAGGTTGATGTCGTCAGAATCTAACATTTCTCGTGAACATACGCAGGGTGGAGCAGTTATGTAGTCACCCCAAGGCTAGTCCCGCACGGTCGGCGCATTCTCGAGCCACGTAGTCGAACAATGAAGACCCGTCTGATGCGTATGTTCCCATGGAGCAATTGGTGAAGAATGGTGCAGTCTCTCAAGACATCGTGCTTCACTAATCGCGAAGCCGAAAGACCGAGATCAAAGGGAGAATCAAGATTCTCAAAAGGACTAAACAATAGCGCTGCCGGGCGCAATCGCAAACACCCGGCCCACCGGATAACGCCCAAGTCGAGGTAAGGATCCGAAGCGCAGACGCCGTAAGTCGACGAAAAAATAGCGATGTGCCAAATAAATCAAGAGCGCGGATGTTGCCAAATACAAGTCTGCGCGCCATCGGGTACCAAATACCTTGAGAAGGGCAAAGATGCGGCGACATCCCAACTTGAAGGATTTTGTGCCATCGCTGAAAGAAGCAATCGAGGTGCAAGAGGCAAACCGCGAAACTTAGCATCGAGTACGACGAGGAGTCAGATCCTCACCGATGTCGACTATAGCCGAGCGCAGTGGCTCATAGGTCATGGTCTTCGCCTTGCCGCACTTAATACCTGGAGTCACCGGCGCGTAATGCCTTCTGGGACGAGTTCGCGCCTGAGCGGCAAGCGCGTAAGAGAATCTGCATGAAACGGAATCGCTAAAGGTACCGTTAATGAGGTACCAAATTATGATGCTAAGGCGATGAGCACCGTTGTCGTAATGCAAAGGATGAAGGAGTTAGAAACCCTATGATTGTCGATCTCGAGCGATCGTGATTATCCTATAGACATTATCATGGCGGGTCGACTTTTCGCAAGCATCGCGAAGGTGCGTAAGCCCATCCAGATTATAATTTGAAACCCCATGACTGCAAATGCAGTACTGTGATGGCGCGCCCAAAGGATATTTTGAACCGCTTGCTTTAGAGAAAGAAGTGCCTCAAGGAGGTACTAGAAGCGCATGCACTGCACTCTGCCCAAAAGAAAGGTATCAAGGGAAGGCAATCTCCAGCGGGTTGGTGCGGCGCACTGTACCAAGATCCGCGGGGTGCTTGTAAGTGTTGCCACCGTGTCTCAAAGCAGGATTCAGATCTGTTGAAGAGGCTTAACGAGGTCAAAGATACCGAACATGCTGGTGGCTCATCTATTGAGCGTTAAAGAGTTGGTAGGTTTATGTTGTAGAATAACAATCTTTTTGTAATAACGCGGTTATTTAATAAAATCAACTTGGTGAATTTACGCTGGATATTGTTGCAATTTAGGTGCGTGTTTGTCCGCTTGTCTTTACGTAAAAGATGTATGCATTGTGACAAATATATGCACGTAAATAATGCAGAAAGCCATAATCGTGTATGAAGAACCCGAAAATTTCAAGTATTATCATAGTCGTATGAGAATAATATTCAGCAGATCAGAATATAAAATTAAGGAAGCAAGTATCTTGGTTCCTGTTGTTAAACGCAAGACATGTGCAATGTTGCGCATCCGCCGGATGCGCATGACTTATTCCAACGCCTCGAGAACAAGGTGTTTAACAAGGATGCGTGATCCAGTTGTTGACGGGTTTGCAACCTCTTACTCAACAAGTTATTTATTAGGTTAACTTATCCTTGTACCATCGCGGGTTTATTCAGAGTGCATGCACGCCATCGGGCAAAATAGAAAATTGTTAAGACATACAAGATATGGAAATAATAACTTGAAATATGTCGCGAGTTAGCTAGAAACCGCGGCATTTTATTGATACTTGCAAGTTTTTAGGGAATAACAAAGAAAACAAGATATGTAAAAATAAAATAAATACATGAATGTTTATTGAGCATCGAAGTGCGAGAGCTGCCTGCGCTGGGCCGTAGCCTTTCTATAGGTAGCACCTCTCGAGGTTGCAGATGTTCCATGCGGGCGCTCACGACCATCCAGCCGCCAGAATCTGTACGAGCCTGCCCTCGATGCTTCAAGAACCTCGTAGGTCCTTCCCATTTTGGTCCGAGCTTGCCCATGTCTTCTCGCGGGCTCGCATCATTAGCGATAGACGAAATCACCGGTCTCAAGGAGACACCGCACTTTGGCCGTAGTATCCTTTCATCCTGATTTTGATTTTTCCTCCCCGATAGATGCGCTGCTCACGCCTTTCTTCCGTGGAGATCCAAATCAAGACGGCGCTCACGCCGTTAGTTGCCATGTTAACTTCAAGAAGGCGAATAGTTGGCATTCCAATTTCGCCGTATGACGGCTTTCGTCCCATAGACTAGTGAAAAGAAGTGCCTCCCTGCTAGTTTTGATTGAGGTGCGTGCGCCCACAAAACATGCGAGAGCTCTTCCACCCATCTTCCTTTGTGTCCGCCCAGCGCTTAATTCCTTCACCCAGCCGCGATTTGCGCGCCTACTAAGCCATTAGTTCATGGGTGTTTAATCGATGCTAAATGTCAGCGATGTTCAACTTCTCGCACCAATCTTTGAAAGGATTATCACGTAATTGTTTTCCGTTATCCGAGATAATTTCGCCAGTAAACCGCCGACATACAATGTTTTCCCGCATAAGCGCTTTACCCGGCTGCCGTGATTGTTACTACCGCTTTTGCCTCGATCCACTTAGTGAAATAGTCTATGGCGATAATGAGGAATTTCAATCCTCCCGCGCGATCGAAAAGGTCCCGAATGTCAATACCCCACTTATAGAATGGCCATGGGGATGTGATTGGTGTTAGTTCGGCTGTGGTTTGCGCTGGACGGTCGATGTACTTGGCGTCGTTGCACTTCCTTATTAAGTCTCGCGATCGCGTGCATGGTTGGCCAAGAGTACCTCGATCGCATGGCGCGCTACAACGGACTGTGGTCTCGAGTGCATGCCGCATGAACCTTCATGGATTTCTCGAAGACGAATTTGCTTGTAGTGGACCCACACAATGAGCCATGGTTGGAGGAAAGAGCGCCAGACAAAGATGTTGTCTCGGTTCAATCATGGCTGCTACCGTATCCCGCGAGCTTCCTTCCGCCTTGGGTAACACCTTTGTCTAGGAAGTCCGTGATCGTGTCATCCATGTAGGACCTTCCTCCTCTATGACTGTGGAAACTTCCATCTCCGATATGGATTTGCTTTTCAAGTTTCTACCAAAGACTTGTTTCGACAGATGTGCGAAGCTTGTCGAGGCGATCTTGTTAGTGGTCCGCTTATGGGTTTTCTCCTCTAGGACTTGCTTGATGGTGAATCTATTGAAGCCTTTGATCAATGTCTTGGTTTTGTCGAGATATTGAATCATATTTTCTTCTTTAGCTACATATTCACCCAACACGCTGGTTGGCACAACCGGAATCTACATTTGCTTCCGTGTTACGACACCCATTCGAGCCGCAATGCGTAGTCCGCGATTAGAGCTTCATATGTCGCTTCATTGTTTGTTGTCAGAATTCAAAACGCAGCGTGTAAGTGAATTCCATTCCTTCGGATTTGGAGAACGAGGCCCGCCTCCCACCCGCCCACGCACGAGGATCCATTCGTAAACAAGATCCATGGATCTAATAGTTCCTTCTTACTGATGCGGAACCTCGCCGGCATCCGGGTTTTTCATGATGAAGTCTACCGTAATTTGTCCTTTAATCGCGGTGCGCGGTCTCAGAGGAAATGTTGTGTTCCCCAGCAATACGCTTCCACTTTTGAGCTCACCGATGCATCGTGTTTGAGATGATCCGCTTGATTGGTTGGTCCGTGATTATCGCTATCGCGCGCTGAAGTACTACAGCTGCTTAGCAAGAAATTCCAATGCTAGAACTAACTTTTCCATTGCACTATAATTCATCTCCGCCTTCTTGAGTGCTTTGCTCACAAAGTAGACGGGGTTCAGATCGAGTCCCTATTCTGTTAGTAGCATCGCACCGATCGCCCATCGCCTTGCGCATAAGTACATGATCGCTCTTCCCTTGTCGGGTGCAACAAGTGTTGGAAGCGAGCTGATGTCGTTTGAGCCGAGTGAAGGCTATCCTCCGTAGTCCAAATTAAGTCACCCTTCTTTATACACTTTCGAGTGTCTTGAAAAGTGGGTAGCGATTTTTCACGACTTGATAGGAACTCGCTTAGGCCGCCAACTTTCCATTGAGAGATTGACCTCCTTCAACGTAAGCGCGTGGTGAGGAAGATCGATGACCGCTTTTGTTTTTTCTCGGGCATGGTTTTATACCGCCAGTTCGATAAGGTATCCAATGAACATGCCTTCAAGAGTTCAAGGTACACTTTTTGGATTCACTTCATGTTGATCTCGTAGGTTTTGAATGTTTCTCAATGTCGCGCATTAACTCACCTTCAAGATGGCTCTTTATGACTAGGTCATCAACATAGACCTCGAGATTGCGCCCACCCGCCGAAGCATTATCTACTAAACCGGTAGGTGGCGCCGTTTTTCAAACCAAATGGCATTTTGTGTAACAATAAACGCCTTGGCTTGTGTGGAAGGTTTTTCCTCGCCTTCTTTAGCCATCCGTATTTGATGGTATCCTTTGTATGCATCGAGGAAACACTTTAATGGGTATCCGCACAAAGACTCTACTTTCCGCCTATCTCGTAATGGATAGCGCCTGTGGACATGCTTTGTTAAGGTCCGTAGTCTACACATACGCCACCGCCGTCGCTTTTTACCATGACCGATTGGAAAGCCACCATGGTAATAGACTTCCCGTGATGATCCCCTCGCCCACAAGTTTAGTACTTCGCAGACTGCTTGCTTGCCCTGAGTCAGCTCGCCGCTTCTTCCGGGCGACAGCGAGTATCCTTGTCGGATTTTCGCTTATGCTCGTTATGGAACGCGCATCCGGCCATGTGTTTTGGCCCCATGCGAAGATGTCCAAGTTCTTTGTAGGAGCGCGACACACCGCTTTCGTTGTCCGACAATGACCGATGGATATTTCCGTCCGGTATTCAGGTGAATTGCAACCTTCGACGGAATTCGTCGCGTTGTTCGATTTGCGCTGCCGCATGTAACCGTGTTACATTCTCTATGGGATAGTGGCGCTAGAGAGTAACAATGCCTCCTTCCACCGGGAATTTAAGCATCCCATGCGCCGTTGATGGCATCACACATAGTCGATATCCCGGTCTCCGATAATGCCATTATATGGCGATGGAGATTTGATCACCATGAATTCCATCCAGTCGTCATGAATGTTGTTCGCTTCCGATGTCGACTAGTAGTCTTATTCGCCCCATCTACCATATTTTTCACCAGAAACCACCAACGCCGTACCGGCCGCTTGGCTTAATCGATCACAGATTTGTATGCACCGCTGAAGCAATGCTCATACATTATGTTTGCAGAGGCTCCACCGTCGACATACATGCGCGGATGTCGCGACTTCGCGCTATCTCTATGGTGAGTGGTTCCACCTTTGCGTTGTCCGCAGCTAGGTAGGAAGGAGATTTTCCACGAGAAAATCTTCGTCGACCTTCCGCCTAGTGATTCACGCCATGATTGTATCATGTAGATTTTGTTAGCCTTGTCTTTTGGTGTTTCCTCTTGTGTCCACTTTTTGTCTATCCTTTCCTCTTGATGTTTTTGACCAAGTGGTCCAATCTACCTTCTTTAACCATCTTGTCGGCGAGTCATGTAGTTGGACGATTCGCTGGTGGTACGGCCCTTCCGCATGGTAATCACATTATCCATTCCAAAGGCTACCGATCTTCCTGAGCGCGATCGTTGGTCTTGGAAAATTCGCACCTTCTGCTGCGTAGTATTTTTTGGGGTTTTGTAAGCGGGTGTATCTCGCTATTATCCCTCCCGCCCCTCGGTTGCGATAGCTCCTATTACGGTTACTACCGGTCATTGGATTGTCTCCTGTGTTGTTCTCGTGACCGTAGTTCGAGTAGCTCTTTTGCTATCCGCCGCCGCTTCTCCTCGACAAAGGATCGGAGCGTTTCATGAGTTCATCAAAGGTTTCGTGAATCTTGTCGCTCAACCTCTTGATGAGTTCTCGATTGTTAATCCTGCTCATGAAACCGAGATCTTCAATACTCGGGCATCCTTTAACTTGCATGCATTCGCCTTTGAAGCGCCCATGAATACGCTAGACTCTCCTCGCTACCGCTTACCCCGCAAGTTCGACATGATTTTAGCGCACTTCTTCCTTTGAGTAAAGTTTAGGCGAAACGCCTTTCTCAATTCCTCAAACCGCTGATGCTTCGCGCTGAAGTCACGAACCGCCCGCCGCTTCCCACCAAGCGCGGAGTTAAACATGTGGCACCACGTGTCGCGCCAATTTTCAATTGTCGCTACCGACTCAAAATTTTGAGGTGATCATCGTGGTCACCGCTCCATCATAGGTCTTTACGCTACGGGCATGCGCCTTCCTTTCTCGAAAATCACCGATGCGCCGAGCGAACGATCCACCTTTTGGCGACGCCATGGAGGATATATCTTCATCCTCCCCGTCATCATATCTGCTTCGACTTCCAAGGTCCAGCTTCACTATCCTCGTTGTCCGAGGAATTTTCGAGGATGAATTTTTCTCTTTCGCGCTATACCGATCGTCCTCCGAGTTTGTACTTGAGGGCTTTCACTGGGAATAATGTCGTCCAACTGCCTTTGATTCTCGCGGCTACCAAGTCTAGTATGGACATTGGTACGCTTTTCATCTTCATCATTCTCACTGATGATGCGAGTGAGATGTCTCAACCTCCTCAACTCTTCTCCCGATCCGTCAACACGGGGTCGGCGGCTATCTCTCCCGCTTCTTTTTCCGATGGCGCAGCTGAAGTTTCGTATTCGAATCGAAATCGAGTCGGGCCAAGTTCCGACCGATCTCTTCTTCTTCCTCTCGCATGTAGGCGCTAATGCTCGTAGTTCGACACGAAAACTTCGTGTTAGCTCGTGCGACCCCCGAGAGCGTAGTATGTTTGTTTCTATCACTACATCCTTATTTCGGCCAAAGGCTCTGTGCCTTTGTCGGGCCGCCTAGCACCGACCGGAAGTGGAGTAGTAAAGACGGTGCGCAGTGGGTCTACTCCGCCTGTGGTGGTCAGAGTGGCTCGGGTTGTTCCCGAGTGCGGTTCCACCAGAGGAAGATCAAGTCTGGCCTCGATCCCTTATTTTTAGCAATACTGTTGTCCTGCAGGTCTCGCTTAGGAGTTAGTCCACTTTGCGACTTTTTTCCCACGAGGTCCGACTGCATCACGACACCGTGCTTTGTCATTCTAGTGTTGGTTCTTAGTGTGGTCCCACTGATGGCGCCACTTGTTGATACAAAAGTTGGCTGCCTCGGTTGGAGTCCTGCCTCGCATCAATTGAGAATTGCCGCCGAGACCCGCGACTAAGAGATAAAAGACACCGTTAGGCTTACCGCTGGATTGTCTCCCACGATTATCCTCCCTGCGAGTCGAGTAATCCGCTTAGGTTTAAGGAGTTTTAGGTTATGAGATCGCACTAAACGAGGGATATGATTCCTTTATATACGCACGAATCCTTGTTGGTTCTGTGTTCCCCAACCTTCGCGATCCCGCCTAGGTCGGTTGTGCGAATGATTATCTTCTTATTTTAGAAGATATCTGATATCTATTCCAGAATAGATTTGGGTTTCGCCGAGCCCAAACCTTATCGATATCGCCCTGGTTTCGCTGGCTTGCAAGATTACGCTAGTCGGTTTATGACCACCCGCACTATACGTCATCAATATTTTTGTTATAAACAAGCCCTATGACTACGAGCACCTAGTAGTCTAAGGAATATGTAGCAATGCTTGAAATTAAACGATGGAAGTTAATATCTTGTGATAAATCATTTGATGTTCAAAACATTACTAAATCATACTTATATTTCCTATAAACAACCCAAAAAATAATAAGATTATTAGTTTCAAATGATTGATGATCGAAGGTCAATTTTGAACCAACTTATTCATTAACTCAATTTCTGCAAGCTTGGGATTGGTATCACTGTCTTGGCGAATATGGCCAACTTCAGATACAACAGTCATCATCTCCGGAAGAGTTCATGTGTAATTTCATTAATTTTAACGTAACAATCGAAACAGTGGTAATAGATATGCTTAATATATGTCATATGTATTCCAATCTTTACAAGATTCTATAGCTAATCTTTGTCTAGGGGAAAAAAGAGTTGTAAGTGTCGTGATTGATAATTTGATTATTGATGTAGTTAAAAGAAGTTGGCAAGTAAACATAAGTACATAACTCAACTCCAGTCGTGTTGACTAACATGTAACCATTAGTACTTTGACTTGTTTCTCACGTTCGTTTGTGTTGCAATCTCTAAAGAATTCATGGTGTACATGTTGTGAAAAACACAAAGTTCTTTTAAAATAGTATATCTTTTCCAAAACAATAATTATATTGTCACCAAATATATCAAAGACAATGATTTGAAAACTTAATTAATAAAAAGAAGGTTGTAAAGGGGATATCAACAATGGTTTAAGGGGACTAATCAAAGGAGAGGGGCCACTAATTTAGTGGCTAAAACTCATATGTTTGAAATTGTTGGAATAAGCACATCTCATTGACAATCTACCCCCACCTCATCCTAGCTGTAACCACATTGTATCTTTGGGGGATAACGTAAAGATGGATTAATGTATCTTACACACCCTAGGCCTAAATTACCATTTATGTAAGCCTTGTTTAGTTGGTAACATTTTTGAATTTTTGTTCAGTTTTAGACAATTTCAAGCAGAGTGTATAGATCTTTGAAATGAGTGAATGAGTAATAATTTTAAACTATTAAGTATCGTATAATAACTAATAAGCCACCACCAAAGTGGCCAAAAGGTCATGCATCGTGTGATAATCTTCACAAGAGCTTTCATTTCAAGCCTCATTAGATCCACATCATGAAAATGGTCGCGAAATATAAGAATTAGGCTGCGTATATCTAAGTTAAAACCCTACTCCCCTCGGTAAATAGGAAAACATCGTCGCTTTTTTAAATCGGTGTATAAGCCAAAATATGCCGAGACTGTCTACGTGACAAACTTTCTTTAGATGATGTTCACTTGACAAAAGTTGATTTCAAAAGTATGATACATAAGATACAAATAAATAAAGATCATGTCATCTTATACAATTGTCGTTTATAAGTAATATTGTTAATTTGTTATATACTACATAGTATAATACAAACGTGTTCAATGATTGTTCATGATTGCAAATATATAGAAAATGATTTATAAACTTTTCTAAACATCAATTAGGAATCTTAAACTTTATTTAATAACTTTACAACGCACGAAAACTATGTGTTAGACGCAAGTTTAAGCAAAGTAAATTTATGCACTAAATATAGTTTAATGTCAACTAATTGAATCACATAAGGTTCGAACTAAGTGTGCCCCGTAATTAAGATATATACCGTTGGAATTATATATCAAGACATTCAAATAAATAATCACAAAACATCAAAGAATAACGCGAAACAGACAGATTTATTAACGAACAATTAATTAACATAAAAAATATGCACTTTAATGATTCTAAATTTAACAAAATCAAATCCACAAACTAAAGAACGGATGAACCATAATTTGATTTAGTTAGATTATATGAATTACCTTTACCGCTTTGTAATTCAATCCAAGATAATAACAATAGTATGTTATTACTACGTTTCGCACACACGCATTTAAACCGAATTAAAGAATGCTAGCTTTTATAAAACAAATAACTTGGTTTTGTGGAAAGACTTGGATCGACCCTATAGGGGTGTCGACCGGTTTTGGAGAGCAAAACACACACAAACAATTTAGGTTTAGCTTTGAATACAAGAGACGAAAACAAGATCCCTAAATTGCTTATATACCCAAGAAACTTGGTGAACAAGTTTTGGCTTTTCCTTTTCCTGGCCGATCGGGTCCAACACATCCCCAAGGGATTCCGAAACTTCCAAACTTTACAATCTAGTCCTTTCCAAATACCTTTAACGCCTGTTAGTCCATTACATTAATTACTTAACGTCTGTTAGTTATTTCGCTTAATAAATAAATAAATACAACATTTATATTTAATTATTAACTTTAAATTCTCACACGTAGTGTGCAATCCCATAGTCTCGAAGTTCGATCCTAACTCACGCCTACTAATTTATATCCATAAACCAACAGCCCCACTGATATATCTTAATAGAGCGATCACATCTTGCTAGCTGTCTAGCAACACTCGATGCCTCTAGTACAACTCGAGCAAGGCCTCGGAAAACCTTTAATGATTTCTCATTATTATTATCCTTTGTTTCTAATACCACGCTAAATAAAGATATGGAATTAAGTCATTCTTTATATAACTATTCTGCTTCTCGTTTGTGTGATCACCAAGATTACCGAATCATCTAAACATATTTAGGGAGATCGGGCGGTCAAGACAAACATCTTGTCAACCCAACGAGGGCCCAACAAAGATTAAACTCCAAATAAATTGAAGGAACAAATTTATATTGACTACAAGAATAACCCACAAACTTTGTAACATTTCGTAAAACAACCCTTATAACTACCAACACGATAGCGTTAAGTTGCTTTACGTAAATGCACTACATTCATGACACTTATCCGTATCTCAAGTCCGAGGATAACTATTCATAATTTACTTATAACAATATCCACAAAGTAAATTATGTAGTTGGATAAGTCCTATATTCAATTCATTGAATATCATCCAAATTGGTATGCATTCTCATCAATATACTTTCAAGTATATTCTACCACATCTCTCGATTTGTCTTAGTTTAATGATACCCCATATCATTAATCGACAATGGACATTTAAAATAACTTAATTATTCACTTGATTAAACATGCAAATATAGGACAACAATATTATAAATGAAAATAAACATAATCCAAACTTTATTTCATCAAAATAATAAATGTTTTACAATATCCTTTATCCAAATACTAATCACAGCTTATGCATGAAACTTTTAGCTAAACGAAGTCCAATTCCATTGGCAAGTCCCTAAGCTTGTCTTTAGCTAAAGCCTTAGTGAACGGGTCACTAAGTAATCATCTCGTGTGAACTTTCAAGAGATTTATTTCACCTTCCGGACTTGTTCTCAACATAGTGATACTCAGAAAATGTCCGTGCCCTTCATGACCTGTGTTCATTGGCAAATATGATTGCGCAGAATTGTCACAATACATATCAATAGGCGATTCAATCAAGGCATAACACCAAGCCCCGAAATGAATTTCCTAATCCAAACACCCATTGCAGCTTCCGGCAGTTTATGTATTCGCTTCGTCAGACATCGCATCAGATCGCTTGCTTCTTCCAATAATCGCTTCCTCCATTGATGACAAAGACATAACCCGTCCGAGACTTCAGATCATCTTTATCACATCGCCAGACGCATCACAAGAATCAGAACACCAAGTTCGTGTCCGGATTTCTCCATACACTAAAACATATCTTCAGATTCCTAAGATACTTTAGAATATGTTTAACAAAGAATCCAAAGGAAGTTCACCCGGATTCTCGTTGATATCGACCGGTCATGTTTTGAGCAAACGCTACATCCGGCCTCACAGCATCTCACAAAGATACATAATAGATCCCATGTACCAAGCATAAGGAACTTTCGCATGCGTGCCACCTCGCCAGTGTCACACACATATCGCTACATAAGCCATGCTTTACTTCCATCTCCAAATATCCTTTCTTGGAATTTTGCATATTGAATCTCTTCAATATTTTATCAATGTAAGCTTTGACTTAAAACCAATTAACCGCTTGACCTATCTCTTTGAGATCTTTATTCTTAATGTATGCAGCTTTCTCCTAAATCCTTCATGGAAAACACTTCCCAAGATATGCCTTAACATTTTGCATGCTTGGAATGTCTTTTCCCATAATTAATATGTCATCGACATAAAGAATTAGGAAAATTACATCACTCCCACTAACTTTGTGATATACACATGGCTCATCAAGATTTTGAACAAATCCATACCTTTTGATTTCTTCATCAAATCTTTTATTCCATTGCCTTGATGTTGCTTCAATCCATAAATGGACATTTGAAGTTTGCATACACGGTTTGAAATAGTGGATTCACGAACCCTCAAAGTTGCTTCATATAGATGTCTTCATCTAAGCGACCATTTAAGAAGGCGGTTTTGACATCCATTTGCCATATCTCATAGTCATAGTATGCCGCTATAGCTATGAGAATTCTAATAGCTCTAATGTCCGCCACAGAGAAAATGTCTCCTCGTAATCAATGCCATAAGTTTGAGTAAAACCTTGCGCAACTAGACGAGCTTTATAGACGGTACATTGCCATCCATGTCGGGCCTTAATCTTATAGAGCCACTTACTTCCAACCACCGCGGCGCTTGGAGGTAAGTCAACCTCACCCGCACTTCATTTTCTCTCATGGATTGCATTTCATTCATTGCAATCGCCATTTCGCCTTGTCGACTTGCCATGGCGCCTTTATAACTAGTAGGCTCTCCAAGATCTCCTAACATAGTTTCAACCCTACGTTAAGACATAGACGTCAGTGCACGCCAGATTCCTTACGGATCATTTAACGGAATCACTTCAACTTCAGTGGAGGACCCACTATCGTGTTCCACCTAAGTACGTTAGTGTTTTCGTAGGTAATGCATCTTCTTGATCATCTTCCGATCATAAACTCTCCCATCGAATTTTGAGATACGAGATCTCTTTCAAGAAAATCTCCATACCTAGCAACAATTACTTTATTATCATTGATAGTAAAAGTAGTAACCCATAGTTTCCTTAGGGTATCCTACTTAAGATACACTTTACGATCTTTGTTGGAGTTTATCCGCCGAGTCACGCCTAACATACGCCCGCAACCCCGCACCTTTAAATAAGACAGTTAGAGCTTTCCCATGCCATATTTCATATGGTGTCTTATCAACCTTCTTCATGGGAACCATATTCGTAATGCGTAACAAATTGATTCCAAAGCATAATCCCAAAAGGATAAAGGTAGGGTGGTAAGATTAAACATAGATCGATCATGTCCAACAATGTACGATTTTTCTCTCGACACACCATTTTGTTGTGGAGTATATGGAGAAGTGAGATTCTGACAATTCCATTCTCGCCTAAGTAATCTTTAAACTCGACTTAGATACTCGCCTCCTATCGGATCAAGAGCTTTAATCTTCTTTCCCAATTGCGCTCTACTTTCACTTTGAAAACCTTAAACGTTTCAAACACCTCATGTTTATGCTTATAAATAAACATAACCATAACGGCCGAAATCATCAAGAAGGTTAAGTAGCTAGCACCTCTCTTTGACACATGTCTAAGTGGTCCACACACATCAAGATGAATAAGACTAAGTAGATCGTAAGCCCTCCATATTGCTATGAAAAGGTTTCTTAGTCATGTTCCCAGATATGCATGACTCACATTTATCAAATGATTCATCATTGATATTTTGCAAAAGCCCTTCTTGTTGCAAATTATGCATGTGAGCCTCATTTATATGAGCAAGTCTACAATGCCAAAGATAAGAAGAATTCAAGTCTAACTTTATCTTCTTGTTAATGCTAAACATTGAATTATTATTATTGTTATATTCATTTCCAATCATATCAATTTCAAACACACCATTCACAAGAATTGCTTTAAAATAAAATACATCATTTAAAGAAACATCAATTCCATTATGTGAAATAGTATGAGTAAAACCGCCATCCAACAAAACTAAAGGAAACAACACCTCTAATTATGTATGCGAATGACAATTGTTCAATAACAAGATTAAGCCCGAAGGCAATACTAAACTAAACGCTCATATGGCCAACAAATGCATGTGCGCCATTTCCCACATGCGATATTGCTCCCCATAGCAAGCTTCCTTTCCACTCTAAACCCCTCGCAGTATTACAAATGTGAATACCACACCGTATCATATACCCAGAATTATTATGATTTAGAGTAAATAATTCAATGACAATAAATTACTCAAGTACCCACCGCACCTTTTCATACTTCATCTTATTTGCCCGCAATTCATCAAGATAGAGAGCACGCTTTCTTCCAATGCCCAACGCCTACAGTGATGGCATGCTTGATCCTTTTAGGATTATCCTTCCTAGAGTAGGGTTCTTCGGGTTGAGGTTGATAGGCCATCACCGCTTGCTTTTGTCAACCTTTCCCTTACCCTTCCCCTTCTTGTTGTTCGTGACGCGGTTTTGGCTTATTAATCCTTCCACCCCAATAGCAAGTACCGCGTAGGAACCTTGAGGCAACCCTTTCATAATCAATAAGCAATGCGTGTAGGTCAAGAATCGCCTTCCCACGCAAAGCAGATATTGAAATTTCGACAAAACCATTAAAATCCTTGTTAAGGAATCTATTAATCGATTCACAACCATGTCATCCTCATAAGTTTTGCCAAGTGCTTTTAGTCGTCCATGTAACCTTTCATTTCAAAGACATGAGCACTTACTAAGTTTACCTCTCCCCGCTTACATACCGTAACGCGCCGGTCAAGTCATAAATCTCGACGGCACCGGTTTCTCAAACATAGTTCAAGTTCATCGAGCATATTATATGGGAAATAATGTTCAAACCGCTTTGAAGAGCGATTCCATTGTTCCCAACATAAGACAAGCCACATCATTATGACGCTTATACTCAAGTTGCAAGCATCAAGTTGAGCTTGAGTAGTATCGTGACCATTGGTTGTTCAGTGAAAGGTTCATAAAGATATTTCATCCGTCAAGAACTCTACATAATTCTCAAAGAAAGCGTGCCAATCATTGAAATTTTAGAGCTACCACTTTTTCTCGATCAAAAGCTTTTGAACGCAGAACTTAGTGCAGATGTTAGTGTTATCGTTATTTTGAGCCATTTCTACGTAAAAAGTTCAAGTATTAGTATTTTCGATAATACAATTTTTCAAGAAAATAAAATATACCCAACGGTAATATAAACATATAACCATATAATTTTCTCGAAAACTAGGATCCAAATTATCATAGGTTCATTACATCGCTTGATCCGCTAGCAACGAACGATATAATAAGGTAATCTGTCGAACATTAATCGCAAACAATTTCCAACTCCTAGATCATTATGGGATTTATATTTTCCAACGCTATTGCAAATATAAACATGTTTCATCCCATCTTATGCCATTGAGTCCGTGTCTCACTTCCTACTCAATTTAAGTGTCTAACTTAAAGAATCAGAATATGTCCATGTAAGGTCCGACTTTACATAGAGATTTACCTCTCCATCACAATCTAGCCAAGTACCGCCATGACGAATTGCAACTTCAAGTGTTCCTTTTAATTAGATGGCATATTCTTAATTTAAAAGGGTACTAGTTTTGATTTTATGGTCAAATCAAATATGTACAAAGATGTCATGCATTCATCTTGTAGCATAATTTTAATAAAAACTTTTATTACTAATTTATAAAGATCAAATTATCAAAGTTTTCATTGAGGTATTGGGTTCACCAATCAAGGAATTTAGTGATAATTATCGCCCATTATACCGCATTTTTTGCATAAGTGTAAACACTTAGTGTTTCGATAATTACCACCAAGTGGCGCATGGAATTAAAACTAATTCGCCTTTAAGATGAGCTTGTACATTATATGGCTTACTAAGTAGCTCCATTCGAACTTACAGAGGGCGAGGACCTGTAAGCGCAAACGATAACCTTAGACATCCATTCAAAGCGACTGCGCACTTTAAATAACCCCTTTATAGTTCATTCGAATGGGCGAGCTGCTCACCATTGTACCAAAGTCACCAATCAATTAAACTATTGAAAACTTAACTCTTCCAAAACATTAAATTTCGCCATTGTTTAGTCCGTATTATTTTTCTATTCAAAATTACCCTTGCTTAAAACTGCTCTAACATAATAAACAAACAAGTAACAAATAAAAATAAACTACTAAAAACAATGCGCATATAATAAACAATTTATACGGTAAACAAGTACTACACGCAACTTATTCGATAAAATCCTATTAATAATCAATATCTAGGTTAAATTAATGTATATATTAATTTAGGTTTTCACCCAACAATAGAAAGTGAGCCACATACATCGATGAATCGATCATGAAACCCTTAATTAATTTATACCAAATTGCACATAATTGATTCATTAATATGTATATAATTGAGTCTTCCCAATTCAAGATTTATCGAAACAAATATGTCTCAACAATTAAACAATATATCAGCAACTTATCCATGACTAACATGCATGTATAATCATGGATATCATAACAATTTATACAAGTAAGTCACAAGATCGTATATACAAATTCCATGACACATAACAAATTATTCATGAATTAATCACGTAATCAATATTAATTCTAGGTTTTAATAAGGTTAGCAAACAATTTTCAAAACCCTAATAAATTTATACTATATGTGTCGACTAAAAAATAAATAGGGGAACGCCCCAAAAATAAAAAAAATCGACAATAGCATAAAATAAACATAAACCCTAGATAAACATAGCAAACAACATACAAGTATTTGTTTTATTACGCGTTTATGTAATTAATTACTCGTTAAAACCAATGACTCGTGATGCCATCGTTGGAATTATATATCAAGACATTCAAATAAATAATCACAAAACATCAAAGTAATAATGCGAAGCGATATGATTTATTAATGAACAATTAATTAACATAAAAAATATGCGCATTTTAGTTGATTCTAATTAACAAAAATCAAATCCACAAACTAGCAAACGGATGAACCCTAATTTGATTTAGTTAGGATTATATGAATTACCCTCACTGCTTTTGTAATTCAATCCAAGATAATAACAATAGTGTGTTATTACTACGTTTGCATACACACGCATTCAAACCGAATTAAAGTAATGCTAGTTTTATAAAACAAATAACTTGGTTTTGTGGAAAGACTTGGATCGACCCTATAGGGGTGTCGACCGTTTTGGAGAGCAAAACACACACAAACAATTTAGGGTTTAGCTTCATGAATACAAGAGATGCAAAACAAGACCCCTAAATTGTTTATATACCCAAGAAACTTATGAACAAGTTTTGGCTTTTTTCCTTTCCCTTGGCCGATCGGTCCAACACATCCCCAAGGATTCCGAAACTTCCAAACTTTACAATCTAGTCCTTTCCAAATACCTTTAACGCTGCTAGTCCATTACATTAATTACTTAACGTCTGTTAGTTATTTCGCTTAATAAATAAATAAATACAACATTTATATTTAATTATTAACTTTAAATTCTCATACGTAAAGTGTGCAATCCCATAGTCTCAGTTCGATCCTAACTCACGCCTACTAATTTATATCCATAAAACCAACATATACCTACTTTTGTAATTACTATTGCTTGAGTGTCGGGATCAAGGACCAAATTTGATGGAACGGAGTTCTAAAACGCCTCGTGTGATCTATATCAATCTCCTTAACTAAAAATCTTGGTCCGAAGTCACATAAATGAGAAAGATACTTCCCTCGCGATCAATATCATGTGTACAAAGTAACCTCATATCCCCAGTCTTGTTATAAAATTAGAGGACGAACCAAAACCTTTCATGGTATAGTATCAAGGGGCAAAACTTTCATATAAGGATGTCTTAGTCAAAGTGGGCTAAATGAATATGCAATCGTAGTCAAATCATGGGATGGCTAGAAACCATACATATATTGCTACACATTTTACCAGCTAACATACGATTGAAGAGAATCCATGATGGTTGATCTTGGAAGGTGAAAACCCCCACAAATGATGGAGAACCTATTAATTATAGACCAAAATATATA
Organism: Chrysanthemum lavandulifolium; assembly: GCA_022545495.1. Classification (NCBI taxonomy): domain Eukaryota; kingdom Viridiplantae; phylum Streptophyta; class Magnoliopsida; order Asterales; family Asteraceae; genus Chrysanthemum; species Chrysanthemum lavandulifolium. Next base: position 165,113,168 of record CM040240.1, on the reverse strand, counting down.
GAGATAAACATTCATGACATTGAATTGAGAATAGAAATGATTTGACCACGATCTTTAAGTCTTATTGGAGAAGTGCCTATTGGTCGGCTATTGTTCGACTAAAATACATATTTGTTTCAGCCGATGTAACTCAACATTTTTTTTTGTATGAGGGGGGATTTATTTTGGGAGGACTGAATCGAGATTTGTAACCTCAACTAAATTACCCTTAAAACCTATAATATTTACATTAGGTGCCGCAATTTTATTTTATTTTATTTATTTATTTTTTGGAGGTGGGGGTCCTGACCTTCCCCGCCCTATTAAGTTCCGCCAATGTTTGTTCCATCATATCGTTTTTATAAAGATAGAAACCATCAATGGAGGTTTGAGGTGAAACGATAACTTATAGCATTGTGCGGTTTAGATACGGTGAGCATGTACAATAATTAAATGTTGTGTTGACTATCGTACGAGTGACCTTAACGATTTTGTGGTGACTAACTAAATGGTAGATTGGGTGTAGTGGTGACCAACACAATAAACGTCAGCACAATTTCATATCACATTTCACTCGAGCACCAACATCACGACTGATAAAGTGTAATAAGACAACAAACTTCACCACAAAATATACCTCACTTAACACACATATATACCTCACAAAACCAAAATCACACACATACTCACATACTCTCTCGTTAGTCGGTCTTCACACTTGCATAAGTCGGTCGATGGACCTGACTGACTTCTCCCTTTTCTTCATCACTCACATGTCTGTGGGGGTGTGTGTTAATTACACACGTCGAACAAGGCACCAACGCATGGTTGGCCTTAGTACTAAACTTAGTTTTATATGGCAAACATGTAAAGATTTAGGCATGTCAAAGTCGTTGATATGTGAAGCCTTGTGTGCGATTAAACCGACAACTTGGAATCAAAACCCATGGTGTGTTCACAATGGGACTACCTCGACAACTTAATGTCACATCAACTTTTCACTCTACTACCAAACACCGGTAGTAATAATCACCATTGTTTCTTCATCTACGAATCTCCGCCGTTCATTTACTCTCTTACGGTCCATTTTCTTCAATCTTGATCAAATACTTCGATTCAACAATTGATTATTTTAATTTGTGATTTAACTATGTCATTCAAGATCTATTTCTTTTCATTTGGGGTCCAATATCTTCAATTATACAATAAGTTTCTTTAATTTTTCTCAAGTTTTACATCAAAAATTCAAATTTCCATGGTGATTTTTGGTCAACAAACCTATAATTAATGGCCATTTTCATCTTTTTAGTTTTTATAAAGTTTTTCTCACAAATTTTCAATGAAATCGTATGTTCATGAAAGCACATATAAAGTTGTTCATGAAATGTCTCAATGAAGAAATTTTGTGATTTTAGAGTTTGAAGGTATTTATTATAATATAAATGCTTTAGTAATTCATACAAGCTTCAATATTTACCTGAAAAATCAACAATTCTGATGAATAAACCTTCGAATATGCAATACGTGTTCATCACTTTTTTTTATGAACAAACTAATGTTCACCAGTTTTCTTTTTAAAGAACTTTTACATTTTTTATTATCATAATGTTCATCGGTTTTCTTTGATGAACAACATCACAATGTTCATCAATTAGATTACGTTGTTCATCATTTTTTTTAGTTATCACGATGTTCATCAGTTTTATAAAAAATCACGCCAGTGCATCGCTTTATATATAAAACACAACGCTCATCGCTAAGAGTGTAAATAACAAAAAGGGACTCATGTAGTAAAAACACTTGTCACCACATGATGAATTTTTAGACTTTTTTTTTTTTTTTTTTTTTTTTTTTAGAAATCACAACCCTTGGGCGTTTGGTTAGCAATTTGAAGGGTATTTGATGATTTCAGATTTTAATTCCTTCAAACGCCTGCTTATAACTCAAACGTAGGCATTTGAAGAATTTAAAATTCCTAATCGCTAAAATAGTAGAATCAAACGCCCAAAAAGTGAGAAATTTTAATTTGCTTGAAAAAAAAAATTTATAAACTTTTTTCTTATTGTTTTTTATAAACTTTCAAATAAAATATTTATTAATTTTTATAAACTTTTTATAAATTTTTATAAACTTTTTTATAAACTTTTTTTATAAATTTTTATAAACTTTTTTTTATAAATTTTTATAAATTTCTTATAAATTTTTATAAACTTTTTATAAATTTTTAAAACTTTTTTATAAATTTCTTATAAATTTTTATAAACTTTTTATAAATTTTTATAAACTTTTTCATAAATTATTTATAAACTTTTTTTATAAATTTTATAAACTTTTTATAAGTTTTTTAATAAACTTTTAAGTAGAATATTTATGAAATTTATATTAAAAAATAAAAATTATTTATAAATTTCACAACCAAACACGCCATGATTTTAAATTCCTAATTTTAAATTCTCAAGAATTTAAATTTTCTAATTTAAAATTCTAATTTCAAAATACCCCAACCAAACGCCTCAGAGGTTATATCAAATATACTTATAGACTCATCTAAAATATAGCGAGAGACCTAACAAAATCGATCAACTCTTAAATATTAACCAACTTCGCCCATAAATAACCAATGGGTCTAAAATTGCAACTACTTTCAAGCGGCACCGTGACTGTAGTGGTATTTTATCTGCGACGCCTGGTTGGAGGAGGACATTGCTCTAACTTTTCAATCATCTCATTTATTTCTATAACTGAAAACAGGTCAACATCTATTAAGTCTATATAATTATGGGTCCCTTGTATGTAATTTGTACATGGACTTTCAGTAAAGAATCCACCATGATGTATCTTCAATGAGAAAATGTTTTGAAATTTACCTACAATGAGCAAATTTGATTAAAAAAAGTAGTGTTTCAATCATTAAACAACAAAAGATTATAGTCACGAAGCAAATAATCTTACAATTGTTAGTTGTGTACAAAGATAAGTCCAAATCAATCATATTAAATGTAATGAGTTGTAAATTAGTGATACCTCTCAATCAATTGTAATTAGTGTATTACGTGATTTGTGGGATTTACCCATAATAGTTTTGTACTCCCTATATATTGTAGTCCCTCATGGGCAGTAAGGGGATATCCAATAAAATAACATTATCACATCCTTCTACTGACATGGTTTCAGAGCTATTCACTTCTCCTAAATATCACGATCCTTCCCTAAAAATTGTTACCCCGCTCCCTCATCTGTAGATACATCTACCTGTAACCCCATTCTGCCATCATTACTTTTCAATCCTGTAACCTTACTTTTCAATCTTGTCTTCGTGTTATTTGTGTTTCAGTCACAAATCTGCACCATATATATTATTGCCTTTAAGTTCTTGTGCAAGGTCACAAGCTTTTAACGTTTTTCTGTGAAGCTTCTCATCCCACTGCCCTTAAAACCCTTCCTGTCCAACATCATACATCATGACCGGATCCAAAGAGCAACCTCAAGTTTCACTCTCCGACAAACTCTCGGCTGTCACCCATCACCATCTCCACACATGTGTTCCCGTCAAACTAGACTTTGATGATTGGAACTACGGTTCATGGAAATTTTTCTTTGAACAACTTTGTGATACCTACGATGTCATTAAGTTCACTTCTAGCACTCCCACTCCTCTTACACCGGAGGAACAAAAGGTTGACAAAATCATCTTGTCATGGATATTTTACACCCTATCCGACTCTCTTCAAAAGAGGTTGGTTAATGCTCGACCAAAGTCCACTCAGCGGCATGGGACTTTCTTGCGATCTTGTGAAAGATAACAAAGAGCACGCGCTTTCGGCCTTGAAAGCGGAACTTGGTCCATTAAACTTGGTGCCCTAAGTATGGAAGCATACTTTCAAAAGTTGAATCCTTATGACAACACTAGCTAGCCTTGATTCGCCGTCGATGATGAGGATGTGGTTCACTATGTTCTTGATTGTCTCCGGAATAATACAACCAAGTTTGTGGCTTCATGCACTATCGAGACACATTTCACATTTGAAGGCGGCTCGATCTTTACTTATTACCGAAGAGATGAGACTAAAGTCTAAATCTCTTGCGTTGCCCACAGACTCGTCCTCCTCTTCTCCAATGGTTCTTTTGACGGACAAAGGTAACACCCGTAATCCCACTAATCCCCAAGTTAAGTCCCGCAACCCGTGTATAAACCATGCTAGAGGTTATTGTCGCTACGGGGCAAGTTGTAAGTTTTCATGACCCGAATATCAAACCTATGGGGCGTACGGTTGCAACCAAAGATACTACTGAGGATGCTATCATTAGGGTTCTTAGTAGGTTGGGAATTACACCACAACAACATCCTTCACCCAACACCCTTGTTAGCCCATCCAATCACCTTAGGCCTTCAGCCTATCTCACACCCTCACCCTTAACCCAACCTGTGTACCACCTACACCCATCAAACACTACTAGGCTACGGCCCAAACACTAACCCTTTTACCCCCTCGCTAACATCAGTCGGCCCTTTGGCTTCCCTGACCAATGACCCTCGCCCTACCTGACCGTCACACGCTCATCAGGCGGGACCAGGTCACGAGACCATTTTACCGCATGCTTTCACCACTGGTACTCTTCAAGACCCCATGATCGGTGCATGGAACATGGATACAGGTGCGAGTTTACATCTTAATTCCTCAACAAATAGTCTTAGTAACATTTTTAATATGTGCATGTATCCGTACGTCTCGGTTGGTGATGGGCATTTCATTCCGTCACTAATACGGGCATAGCATTTACCAACCTCTAGCGAGCCACTTCACCTAAATAATGTTCTTATCACCCCATATTGTCAAAATTTAATATCATTAGTCAATTTGTTCGCGATAATAAATGCCTTTATTGAATTTGATCCTTTTGGTTTTACATTAAGGATTTCATGGCGTCGGGTTCTTCTCCGATGTGATAGCAGGGACCTTTATTCTGTCACACACCTCATCTCCTGTTCCTCAAGCACTTCTTGTTAGTCAACATCACGTGGCATCGTCTTGGCACGAGGCGGCGAGTGTTACGTCGCCTTGTTTCTCGTAATGTTATCTCATGTAATAAGGAAAAACCTCCGTGCTTTGTCGCGTGTCGACAGCGCAAACACGTTGAAACTCCATTTTATAGTTCTAATAATGTGGTTCATGCATGCTTTGACATTATTCACTCGGATGTATGGACTTCACCCGTTCTGAGTCTTTCAGGTTTTAAATATTATGTTCTGATTTTGGATCATTACTCTCACTTTGTTTGGGTTTATCCGCTAATTAACAAATCTGATGTACTGTCTAAATTTGTGTTTTTCCGTAATTATGTTCGCACTCAATTTCAGTGTGAAATCAGGTCTTTTTAGTGTGACCATGGCAGTGAGTTTGATAACCATAGCTTTCATAAACTTTTTGCCGACAATGGCATTCAGTTTCGTTTCTCCTGCCCCAAAACATCCCAACAAAATGGTAAATCCAAAAGAATAATTCGCACCATAAATAATCTCATTCGGACCCTTCTATTCCAAGCCAACCTTCCACCAACTTTTTGGGTTGAAGCCATTATCTGGTTGTCCACTTACTAAATATCCTCCTTCCACCGCCATTTCAAGCGACACACCCTATACCCATTGTTTGGTGAAACCCGATTCTGACCTCCTACGCGCATTTGGTGCTTATGTTACCTCACTTGAACCTCATCACAAACTTGAACCTCGTGAAACACCCTCCATTTACTTAGGACAAGCCTCAAATCATCGTGGCTATCGATGCCTTGACCTACACACCAACAAAATTATATTTTCATGACATGTCACATTTGATGAAACTGTTTTTCCCTATGCCACCTCCAAACCTACCTCTGCACCTCAATATGCCTTCTTAGATGACTTCCCCGATATCAATCCAACTTTCACTCCGTCACCTCCGATTATTCAAACACCACCTCCCACACTTTGAACCAACAACACCAACGCCAACACCGATACACCAAGAAACCCCACCCATCACTTTAACAACATACCAACACCAACACCACCCTCCGCATCCCCGACAATAATCCTAACCCCTCACAATCCGACCTTGTCTCGACTCATCCCATGGTCGCACGTTTTCTGTACGGTCTAATCGCTTGACCATTCGCCCTAACATGCTTGTATCTTCAATTTCTCCCTACCCAAAACATATCGCGAAGCCTGCAATGACCAATTGGCAAAATGCAATGCACGGCGAATATAATGCCCTTATAAAAATGAAACTTGGACTCGTACCTCGCCCTGCTAATACCAACATTATTCGATGTATGTGGCTTTTTCGCCACAAGTTTTTGGCTGACGGGAGTCTTAGTCGCTACAAGGCTCGCCTTGTGGCGAATGGTAGTAATCAGGTGGAAGGGGTTGATGTAGATGAGACATTTAGTCCGGTTGTCAAACCAGGCACTATTCTGACTGTTATGAGTTTAGCTGCTTCTCGACATTGGCCGATACATCAACTTGATGTCAAGAACGCTTTCCTACATGGTGACTTATCTGAGACCGTATACATGCATCAGCCTCCGGGTTTCAGAGACTCAGTACACCCTGACTATGTATGTTTGTTACAACGGTCCCTATCTGACGCCATGAGCCCTCGAGCATGGTTTATTGGTTTGCTTCATACATCACTCGGGTTGGGTTTTCTCATAGTCGCTGTGATACATCTCTTTTTATCTTCCAGCAGGGGACAAATATGGCATATTTATTATTGTATGTTGATGACATTGTACTCACTGCTTCTTCTGAGAGCTTGTTACAGAGGATTATTCACTCTCTAAAGCAGGAGTTCTCCATAGCGGATCTAGGGCCGCTTAATTATTTTACGGGATTTACATTTTCGTGATTCTTGAGTTGTTCTTATCCCGGAAGAAATATGCTATAGAGGTTTTGGGCGGGCTCGCATGGTTACTAACCCCTGCCGGACTCTGTTGACACGAGTCCAAACTGAGTCTGAGGAGACCCGTCTCGACCCACCACGGTATATCGGAGTCTCGCTCGCTCGTTACAATATCTCACATTTACCAGACCGGACATCTCTTATGCAGTTCAGCAGGTCTGTCTTCACATGCATGACCCTCGGGAACCTCATCTATCGGCTCTCAAGAGGATCTTGCGATACATTCAGGGCACATTAGATTATGGACTACAACTATTTGCATCATATACTACTGAGTTAGTCGCCTATTTTGATGCTGATTGGGTTGGTTGCCCCACTACTAGGAGATCCACATCTGGGTACTGTGTTTTTCTCGGCAACAACTTACTTTCTTGGTCTTCTAAGCGTCAACATACACTTTCGTTCGGTCTTGGTAAATCAGCGGTGTCGCCAATCTTTGTGCGAATCTTGTTGGCTACGAAACTTACTTAGAGAGCTGCACACTCCATTATCATCTGCTACGCTTGTCTACTATGATAAAGTCAGTGCAGTCTACTTATCGTGTAATCCAGTTCAGCATCAACGCACGAAGCACATTGAGATTGATATTCACTTCGTTCGTGACTTGGTTGCCACTGGTCAGGTTCGGGTTCTTCATGTTCCCTCTCGCTACCAGTATGCGGATATCTTCACCAAAGGATTGCCATCATCTTTGTTTGAGGAATTTCGCTCCAGTCTCAGTGTCCAGTGTCCTCCCGCTTCAACTGCGGGGGAGTGTTAGTTGAGTACAAAGATAAGTCCAAATCAATCATATTAAATGTAATGAGCTGTAAATTAGTGATACCTCTCAATCAAGTGTAATTACCCATAATAGTTTTGTACTCCCTATATATTGTAGTCCCTCATGGGCAGTAAGGGGATATCCAATAAAATAACATTATCACATCCTTCTATTGACAACAATGGGTTAGAAAGATTAAAACTTACTATAAGTTTCTTGTTCGCCACTGGATCTTCATATTCACGAATACGCCATTCAGAAACCGTCATTGCAAACCAGAAACCACATGGTGTTACACCTTAACCTAAGGCACCACACCTTGTGCTCTAAGAAGGATCTGAATAACACATCCCTTAGGCTAATGCTAATAGCTTGGTTGGTTGACCCCTAACCGTATTGGTGACCGCATTCTTACCACTAGCTCAACCGAATTAGTGACCATCACCCCGAACCTTTTCAAAGTTATGGTTTGTCACCCAACCATAAGTTTCACTTGTTTTGTGTGTGTAGTTTTTTATTTTATTTGTTTTTGTGGGGTATGTTTTTTGTTGTGGTTGTAGTCGCCTTATTAGCAAATTATAGTTGAGTATTAATTTTGAAAAGAAAAAGCTGATGTGACAGGAGATGGCCACAATACTTACGGCCACCATTAGCATCAGCCTCATTATTGTTTCTTAAAGTACTCAGGAATCTCACCTCATACCAGAAAAAGCCTTATAAAAAAAAGGCAGTAGGTGGTTACTAATTACAATAATAAAAAAATATAAAAAAACATAAACAAAATCCAAAGAGACAAATATGTCCCCCAAACAAATAAACAAACACACACTTTTGTCCTTTGTCATAATGCTGAGCGCGTTAAATATTCAAAAACTACCAGTACTACCAAACAGACCGTAACTTAACGCCGTTAATCATTTCTCACTATTTATACACCCCTCACTCTTCACACACACCAATATTTATTTACACACTAAATTATATTACCTAGAGAGAGAAATAATTTATTTTAGCTGGTTCATAGATCAGACCATTCTAATCTGTAAGAATCTTTTCACATTTTTACTGTTGATTGAATGTTAATGTGTTTAATTAGATCTGTGTTAGTTTTTAGTGTTGGTTCTGTGGATCATTGTTTAGGTTTTCATATTTTGGGGGTTTGATTCTGAAAATGTGGTGTTTTAGTGCCAGAATTTGTTAGAGAATGTAGGTTGTTTGGTTCGGGTGTTGTTTCGGCTTATATAGGCGGCTTATGGCTTATTTGGTTTTGAGCTTATGCTTCATAAGCTCATTTTTTGTGGCCTAATTTTTCGGCTTATATACGTTTATTATAGGTCATAATAAACTTATGTGGCCACAAAAAGTTAGCTTATGAAACATAAGCCGAAAACCAAATAAGTCATACGCCGGTTATATAAGCCGAAACAAGCACCCGATATATTGACTCATAGGACTAGTGTTTATCTATTTTGTGTTAGAGCGTTTGCAAAACCATGTTTTCAGAAGCAGGTCACAACCTACGGTTTTTTTCTTAGAGAGAAAACGCAGCTAATCACTTTTTCCAAAACGGTTTGCTAACCATTTTTATTTTTCTGACTAGTTGCGTGTTACTGTATTATAATGTTTGATAAAAACGAGTAACAAGACATAGATGGTTGATATCTACTTGTATGATCTTGGAGCTCTATCGTTTATAATATGGCAAACGTTACTAAATAGTAATCTAGCTTCACAGCCTTTTCATCTAGGTCACACAAACTGTTTTAGCTGCTAAAGTTTTTTTAACTTTGTTCATTATTTAAGAAGTTGTCCTGCAATTATAATTAATTGGTTACATTACATATGCTGACGTGGTATGCCAATTGGATAAAATTTATGAGGTGGATGGCCTTTTTTATGTGAGCTAAGAAGTTGGGATGCCATGTTGTCAGCTTTATACAATTAGGATCCCGTGTCAAGATATGTACATGTTTAAGTGGTTGCGGGACAATATTAAAATATTAGGACCTTAAAAACTGTGTGTTGAAACTTCTTTCAAAGTTTTACTTGGGTAGTACCATGACCATTTACTTATATAATGACGTTTCCTTTATGTAATTAAATACTTAATTTTATGTACAAGTATATTTTCCCTCTATATTTTTGGTTAGTGATAGTGATGCTCTCTATTTGTGCATAATGATACGATATTGAATTATTGATTAGGCCCTTATATTGTTTGGTGTCGTGTTATTGTCTACTTCTTACTTGTTCTTTCTTCTTAGATTGTACTTGTTAGTTGTTGCATCCTTTTCAACACTATTTATATCTAGACAACAAATACAGGTTTAGTATTTTGGATGTATTTAACGAAAAGTCTAAATAACGTAGTAGGATGATGAGCGAGAGGCAGGTTCATGGATGATTACATGAATTGCAACTGCTTACTCATATAGGAACGTAGAGAGTACTATTTGATCACTATGTTTAACTTTTTGTTTTTTTTACTTTAAGTGAACTATCGAGTATTTTATATGAAAATGTTAGTGAATATGTTTAGATAGAACTTTATCCTTTCATAGTGCATATGATTCAAGTGGCGCTAAGTTGTGACCATAGGATTTTAATAACCTAGTCAGAGCCTCGGTTTGTAACCATAGAAGCTGAAGAGACTGAACTTAATGCCTCACCATTAACAAGTTAAAAAGTATACAATTTGTTTCAGAATTTCAGTGAATATCTTTCGGGATGTGAAAAAAGTTAAATTATACTCTCTTTAAGACTATATAATGTCAAGACCTTTAGGGGTATCAGGTTAATAGACTGTCGTGTTTTGTGAACCAAAGATTCTTCTGATATGACATATAAACATAAGGTTGTAGACCTGTAGTTAACATCTGTTATAGCAAGGTATGCATTCACTAGGAATCTCTTAGTACTAATCAATCAGTGAAGTTATGGCTTAATTACCAGCAAAGTGAAACAAAAAAACAACAGAGGAAATATTTGCATTTGACACGCCACCAAAAGGCGCTTTTATAAGGATTAATACTTGCTAAATATCATGCAGTTTTTTAACAAGTATGGTTGCCTAGATATCAAACCAAATGGAACAATTGCTAGTTTGATTTGATGCACCCAAACAGTTAAACGCATTATTTACCAAGCCTCTTGAGTATGAGAGCGATAGGGAGTGGGAGAGAAATACTGAGAATTGTAATGTTGTGAATATAAGGGTGACTATACATATATGACACTAACATTACACTAGTATGTTTCGTATTCACATATCAAATTTTCTGTTTATAATTCCACTGTATTTTATGCAGTCAAATGAGAATGGAGGTTGCTAATATATGTATGGACAAGGAGGTAGATTCTGTCACGGTCAATACAAACAATCTTTCTGGTGATCCAACTAACGACACCACCAGTTTTAATGGTTCAACGGAATCAGATGTTTCAATTAATGGAGACTCAAAGCCTGATACTGAGACACCAGATGAAGTCAAAGAAATTGAAGTCGAGAAATGTATAATTGAAGTCTCGGGACATGCAAACGACAATTTGGACTGTGAAACTTGCTTGGTGAACGAGAAAACGACAACTAGCACAAAGCAAACTGAAGGCGAAAGCAAAAAGTCAAACGCAACGGTCAAACCTTCAACCAAATCTGCAGTTGGACATGCTAAAACAAAACACACTGTTCCACAACCATTTGCTCTTGCTACTGAAAAGCGTGCTCAATGTGGAACTCGTCCTGTTGGTAATCCTGTTGCTAAATCATCTCATTCAACCAGGCCTGGCCAAGTTACAAAGAAAACAAAGGAGGTAATAAAAAATTCAAGTTTAAATAAAATTTTGGTTTTTGCATAAAACACATAACTTGTCCCATTTTAGTCATTATACTACTTTCTGTGTATCATAGTCATTGAAGATGGTTTTGTGTCCTGTTTAAGTCACTTGGTAACCTGTAATCTTAGCATTTCATATAGGTTTTCACAATATTCAAAAAGATAATGCTGTTATACAATTATTAAATATTCTTGTATAATAAATAGGGTTTTGCTAAACATAGCCCTAAGGGTTACGTTTAAGAAACAAAAATATGCATAATTAGTGGTACATAGTACAAGCGGTTAAGGCATGTCTGGATATCTTAAACGTAGTAGCCCTTAGGGCTACATTTAGCAATTTCCTAATAAATATCCTTTTTAAAAGTTGATTTATATGGGGTTTTGCTTAAACAGTGACTAAAAACGGAACAAATGAAAAAGTGCATCGTATTTTATGCAAAAAAACTTTCATCAAGGCATTATGGTATATATTATCTCTTGTTGCACGGGTTTATTGAAAAAATTACCTGTTTGTTTGCAGCTAGTAGCAAGGAAGCCTTTGCAACCAGATAACAAGAAGCATCCGGATGAAGATGATTCTTGTTCTGTAGCATCATCGTATCCTTATCTGCATATTTCCTTTTTCTTTTCGTTCTTTCTGCTTTTATTTATTTTTGCATTTGTTTAAGTTCTTAACTTTACAAAGTACTGCCGCAAAAGCAAGAACTATATTGTCTAAGCCCACTTCTGCATCAGCTCCAGTTTTCAGGTGTAGCACACGTGCAGAGAGACGTAAAGAGGTAAAAAACCTGTTAGCAAAAGATGTTAAATCCTTTCGAATCTACTATCAGAATTCTAACTTCTATTATGTTTTTCATTTTGTCCTCATTTACATCAGTTTTATTCCAAATTAGAGGAGAAACAGCAAGCACTAGAGGCTGAGAAAGTTCAAAGTGAGGAAAGAACCAAGGTACATACCTCCGATCTGTATCAGTTATCATTTGCTTTCTTAACTCTTCTTTATGCCATGTCAACTTGTAATTTATGTTTTTCTTTTTGTGTTGCATTTATAAGGAAGAAAAAGAAGCAGCCCTCAAGCAACTGAGGAAGAGCTTGTTATTTAAGGCAAACCCAATGCCAAGCTTCTACCACGAGGGCCCACCACCAAAAGCTGAGCTAAAGAAGGTATTTTCTAAATTATTTTGCGTCTCATGTTTTGTTAAGACTTGAAAAATCTTCAGGAGATTACTGTGAGTAAAAAACACAAGTTTACAGATCGGCAGTTAGGTTTTATGATATGATTATGCTTAGTTCTACAATTCTAATGGTGAATTGCTCAAATTGTATTTAGAGGTTTTGGCTTAAAATCTGACCGCATATTTTTATGCATGGCTGTTTAGACATAGCGATTCAAACTCGAGCAATGTCACTGCTACTGGCACGTAAAATATTAAAATCTGTACATCATTCTAATTCCAGCTCTTAGTGCACTAGCAATTTTCTCAAATAGTGAAAAAGATAGATATTTTAGTCCTATATGTACTTGTGTAGTATGTTTGACATCCATTTATTTATAGTCGATACATGATGTCGGGGAAAAGACAATCATCACTGATTCACCGGTGATGAAAGTTTCTTGTTCCCTTGTTTTAGGATCAATCTGGGTCATCGTAGTTCATAATGGTGGTGCAAAGATTGTTGATGATCTTGTTTTCATTCTCCCCGTCTCCTTTAAACACACATACAAACACACACTCACACTCGTGTACACAAAACTTACAAAGCAAATACATCAATACATATTGTGAATTTCAGCTATAATCGAGGCCACTACAACTAGAAAATCATTTCTTTTCCTTCATTTGCCTTCTTATCCTAAAAAACACATTAGAATGCAAACGTGAATGACGCTTCACGCCTTCACCAATCCATCCTATTTCCTTTTCTAGCTTGTGCTTTTTTCTTACATATACATATGTATATGTGAAGGAAAAGACTTCATTACAAAAATTTAGAAAGTTCAAGGTGTAGACTTTGTAAGTGTAACATTTCTTTATTTGATTTGTATTTTGACGATGACAATTATACAACATGTGATGCAAAATATTTAAGTATGTAATGGTTATGATGATGTCACTCTTCTCCCCATTTGTCAAAGCAAAAACGGGTAGTAAGGATCTAAACAGTTGTGTCAATAGTCAAGAAGCTCTCCATACATGGACACACCTCCATCCCAAGATATGCTTTGTTGTTGCACTCGCATCATCTTTTTATTTTTGTTAGCATCATCCGAGTAAGATACACTTCAAGTCAGCTTTGGCTTTCTTGTCGGGATTTGTTTATTCAAGCTATCAAATATTCCCTCATTCCCAAAATGAGTGTCCACTTTCGAATGGCACACATTTTTAGAAAAGTACAATATTACGATGTTATCAAATCGTACTGTGATATTATTCTTCTAGAAATGTTTCATCGGTTTTAATTTGGAAGTGGGCACTTAATGTTGGGACAGAGGAAGTATGCGGTTGCGAGTAGAGTGCCAGTTTGGGAAACAAATTTTCTTGGAGTCTAAACGAGGGGGAGAATAATTCTCCAAATCATAAAAAAAGATACGCAAACATCCCATAGTGAAAGGATGAGTTCTTCGTGTGAGGCAAATCCTCATACATTTAGCCACAAAGTATCACTGGAATTGGATACCTCTCGAAAGACAATTAAGAAAGATAAGGTTGGACGATGAAGATCTTTTGGTAGTTACCTTTGTGGGGGAACGACATTATATTGAAGAACTTTATGAAGAGTGATGCACTCTTCTGCGATGTCAATACCAATAAGGAGAAATTTGTAGTTGTTGGTTTTGCAAATTGAAATCATGATGATAAACTCAAGAATGTGATCATGGTGAGGGACTCGGTATCATTCGGTAGGTAAATCGATACGCGTGCTAAAGTGGACAAGTGTTCAAATCTAAAGTTTATTATACATGCAAAAAATGATCGGGTTTACATGTCTCTAATCAAGTTTCGATTTTGTACTGCTGAAAACTTTAGCACGCGTCTTGAATTTAGGTGGTATCTACACCGATGCCGAGCCCTTTATACATGCTCTAACCCATTCTTGACCCTCACATCTCACGTTTGCCATTTCCATTACCAAAAATTGAGAAAAACCTTTTTTTGTATTGAGCTCATTAAAGATTGCATTGATTTTATTAGAGTTCTTTAATATAATGTTGTTCCCCACAAAGGTGACTACCAAGCAATTGTTGCCTTCCAAAGCTTATCTTCTATACTCTCTTAGGACAGATCAAGATCCACACAGGATTTGGTAGTGAAACGCATATTAGCTTCACACCCAAGAATTGATCCTGTTTCCTATGGGATGTTTTTTATCCATTTTTTGATTACCTCGATAATTTACCTCTAAGAAAAAGCATTTATGACCACTCTCAACCACATATTTAATAACATGAAGGAGGATTAACTCCTGGAACGACAACCGAAACGGACTCGAGGGACTTCTAGTTGGGGTGGTGCTAAGAAAGGAGTTGATGCAAACCTGCTACAACGAAGCAAGTTTTGAGAAAATGACACCTAGTTCTCTTCGAGTTAAAGTTATGGTCGACCGTGAGTGGTCCATGCAACATCAACCCTTGGTGTCTTATGTATAGGGTTGGAAACGAGCCGAGCCGAGCTCGGCTCGTTTAAGTTTTATAAAGCTCGAGCTCGAGCTCGGCTTGGTTCGAGCCTCATTTTTTCTAAGCTCGAGCTCGGCTCGTTAATATGGTTTTTCAAATTAAAGCTTGGCTCGAGCTCGGCTTGTAATATGTCTATCTTGAGCTCATTAATAAGCTTGTTATTTAGCTCAATAAGCTCGCTTATAATACAAATGTATAACGTTTTATATATGTTTAATACCTAAAATATTCTAGTGTTGTTTAGGCTCGCGAGCCCAATCGAGCTTTGTATGTAAAGCTCGAGCTCGATCAATAAATGAGCTACAACTTAACCTCGAGCTCGTTTAGGCTCGGCTCGTTCGAGCTTTTTACCGATCTGATCTCGAGCTTTTCACAAGCGGCCCGGCTCATTTCCACCCCTTTCTGTATAGGCCAACACTCGTCGCCTTTTGAGACACCTCGTTGCCAAAAAAAATATATATATATATGTTCATTCGTAAGAGCTTTACTTTGTGATTGTGATTTTCATTTAAAGAAGTGAAAAAGAACGCAAGAAAGAAGAAGCTTAAGATTAGTTATTGTGATGTCCAGATTATTGAGTGGTCATGTGTGAAACTTTTTTTTTTAATATTCTTAAATTGAAGAAATATCTTGTAATTTTTAAAAGTTAGGGATAATTGCTCTACCATGTGTTTCTGAGTAGATGAAAGAGATGGTTATCTCAACCACAACTAGGGAGACTGTAAACAGGTTGTGGGGATTCATATACAGTGAAGAAAACTCTCGAACGAATAAACAGTGAGGGGACTATGCAAGGTGGATTAGTTGATATTTACCGGAACCAGTTTGCAAATGGTGTTATCTTTGTACCTTATTCGTCAAATTTCTTTGTGCTCGCTTGAACATAAGCATTACAACATTTTCTCCAGTGGAAACTTATTAATCTATAAAATACTTTTGTATGTTGCTGTCACTACACAGAACTGATTATATCCAAGCGCTTCTTTAGACTATGTGTTTAGTCAATCATTGCAACTTTCATAGGACAGACTGTATAATACATTGCATTAACTGCTTACGGATCACTTTGCCAATCAAAGCAAATTTCATAGGACAGACTGTATCATTGCATAAACTGCTTATGAATTTCTGATCGCTTTGCCAATAATTTATATGTTTTAAATTGATGCCAGCCACCACCAACTCGTGCAAAATCACCAAAGTTGGGCAGACGAAAGAGCTGCAGTGATACAGTCGGTTTAGACAAAAGAAAAGGAGCACATGCTAGAGTTCGTCATAGTATTGGTATCTACCAAGATACAACAAACAGCAAGTTACAGAATCATGACATGACTGTACAAACCACTGATGAATCGGAGCCACACGAATCTACGTTATCCAACATTACGGAAGACTTTGATGAGAAGATTGATATACAGTCTTGAGAGTCCCGGTCAGTTTTCTAATTTATACAATCTTGATTGTATTTTTCTTATAACTTTATCTGGGATCTGCAAGTTATTTGTTAACCTGTTTGTTTTGGTGATTGGGATATTTATCATGTATGAAGTGTAATTATACTGCAAGTTGTGCCCTTATTTATTAAGAAAAAAATGTTGTATCTTTATCTTATCTTGTGGCTTTATATATATTGTAGTTTTACAAAAAAATATATATTTGTAACCATAATTTATGGCCTTCAGCTCAGAAGATTAGTTTAAAGTTCATCTTTCATCATACAATCACAACGTGTAGATAAATTCTCAAAAGTGGTTGTTGCATACTCTTTAATGTGTTTAGTTTTACCTTTGAATTGGGATTTTCTTAGCAAATAAATTGCTCTTAAAAGAACATACAAAAAAATGATGTTTCAATTACAAGGGTTAAATGCAGTGTCTTTATTTTGTGAAAAAATATCATTTTTTTATGGTTAAATCAGCAGTTTCCCTCTTTGAATAACAATGGTTACATTGGCTCTAATTATACTCTTCTGTTGCTAGACTAGTTTGATACATTATCTTTCGATGTTGCTAGTTTTCTATACAATTGTTAAGGACCCGAAAGTCTCTTAAAGTTAAGAAAAGAGTTGATTGATGAACATAAATTAAGGAATGCCTATCACTAATCGAAATGATGGTGGAATGCTTGAATACGAGCACCCATTTAAGTTGAGAGCTGTAAACAAGTTGAGTCGAGTATGAATCTGCACGGGCTTTAGCTCATATTTCACTTGATGATGGTAGCAAAACTTGAGCTCAATTCTGTAGATCAATTAACTTTCCTGGTTTAAATCTGTGCCCTGGTTTGAGATCTCAAGCTCGATTCATAGAACTTGAATAAAAATATATTCATGAGAGCTATTCGCTTAAGAAATGTCTGTCTGAAAGTGCAAATAGCTAAAGCATACAAAATTCTTAAGTGAGCAATAAGTATAAACCACTTTATAACATCCACAATAATCATCAAAATTGTCATTGGAAAACTTACAATCTATGCAAAGACTCATTCAAGTGTAGTTTAAGTAAGTTTTAATGAATGCTGGTTGAAATATAATGTGCAAACATAATCACCATCAATCACTACCTAGCTTCTTTGTTTTCTCACACTGTCACACATGGTTATATTAGAGGGAAAAAAACTGGAGGTGGTTGTTATGCCCTCGTATAAGTATTATTTTCTGAAAGTGATTTGTTGATAATAGGCCTAAAGTAATAGCTATTTTTCGTATTCTGCATATTATTCTAGCTTAAACATTGACTTAATCAGGAGGTTTTATGAATTATCTTCGAAAGAGACTTTTCAAAGGAAACCCTTTGTAGTTTTCATGTGTAAATTAAGTATAATATTTGCTTGAGTAGTAGTCAACTTGTTCACCAAGAACCACATTTCTTGAAATCACAGTAAGTATGATGATTGTCCTATATAATTGCGTACACATAATACACTAGTTAAAAGATTTTACAGTAATTTATTTGTAAGCTGTTTTACTAAAAAGTAGTTTCACAGTAATACATCTGAAATAAACTGCGTTTTAATCAAATGTTGCATATCTGGAATGGATGGAATACCTTAATCAGCATTTTGTTATATGTACTAGCAACAAATTCAATAATTGACTAAATTAAAACGACATTACCAATAGTCTTTAATAATTACTATATATGACATGAAACAAGATAGTGATTTGATAAATTTACTCAAAAGCTACATTACCTGTTCATATTCTACCAAAGGGCTGATTTTACATATGTATATCTTACATAAGCATGTTGTTATAACGAATTTGTAAGAAGTTCACATTGTAAATAGTTCTTATGAAATCAGAGTAAAAGATTTCCTTGACTTTAAAAGTCTATCGGGTATATATATAAAAAGCTCCCATTTCATTTTGTCAAGCCATGCTTTAGGCGTTTCAACAAACATCAATTGGTTAGACTTTTTTTCATGGTCTTTTATAGATAACGAATATGAATCGAATTTTATTATCTTGTTTAATAAGTTATCAAAGATAAATCTACATAAACACGACAAAATTCTTTTCCCTAAATGTGGTTTTCCGAGTTTTTCAAAAGTTGACAATCTCTCAAATGTGTGTGAAAAGCATGTTTTGGAGGGTAAAGTGAGTTGAGACTCACATGTCATTAAAGTGGTCCAAAGATGTTTTGTGCTTTTCATCTACTTATATAAGGAGCCATACATATGAAACATTGAGCATATAATTTGTCTCTCATATATGGTTGAGGGGAATGTTGTCTGGTTCGAAACCACTGTGATTGTAACAAGAGACAATTCTAAGTGAAAATGAATTGGTGGTCTCGGACCAGGCTTCATTCCCTTCAACATATGAGAATTCAAAATTGGAAAATACGTTATTCGTTTGCGTTGCTTAAACCAGAGCTTGAAAGGTGCTAGCGCTTCTGCAGGTACGTACATCCGTATGATTTTAAAAGTCCATAACTATCGTAACCTCATGATCTACATGTTCTACCATTATCATTTATCACATGTATGTGTCAAAAGTAAGTCGATGAAATCATGAAATGATGTATCACTTTCTATGGTTATGGACATTTCTTATACTATTTCAATATCAAAGTTACCTTCATTGTATTAGAACTGAAGTAGAAAAAGTATGTTGCTTGCATGATCATATGCTATCTCGCCCTTGGTATGTTATATAAGAATTGAACTTCTTTTATGGCTTGTTATTCTGAGCCAATATTTGACTCTTATTGTCACAATTACCATTTGATGTTATTGGGAGTCAAGCATTTTTTTTCTTGTTTTATCACTCATGTAATTAATATTATACACTCTGAAAAACTATAAAATATCGATGAAACAAAAGGACTTGGCTTCGTACATGATAAACCGGGTAAACAAATGAGGTTTTTTCCTTTTCAGGTCACCCAAGAGGCCAAACCTTTCAGGTTTTTCCCTCTTCTACAGGTACATCTATATGATTTTAAAAGTCCATAACTATCGTAACCTCATTATCTACATGTTCTACTATTATCATTTATCGCATGTATGTATCAAAAGTAAAGTCGATCAAATGACGCATCACTTTCTATGGTTATGGACATTTCTTATACCATTTCAATATCAAAGTTACCTTCATTGAATCATTGTATTAGTAGAACTGAAGTAGAAAAAGTATGTTGCTTGCATGATCATATGCTATCTCGCCCTTGGTATGTTATATAAGACTTGCACTTCTTTTGTGGCTTGTTATTCTGAGCCAATATTCGACTCTTATCCTCACAATTACCATTTGATGTAACCGGGAGTCAAGCATTTTTTCTTGTTTTATCACTCTTGAAATTAATATTATACACTCTGAAAAACTATAATATATCGATGAAACGAAAGGGCTTGGCTTCACGCATGATAAAACGGATAAACAAATGAAGTTTTTCCCTTTTTCAGGTTACGCAAGAGGCCAAACATTTTTGACTTAGATGTATGCGGCCTCACTAGGTTTATCTTGGGACCGTTTCCGACCCTTCCCTGGCAACCCCCAAATGTACACACCTAAAGTGGTTTGAACCCTTAACCTCTTGTGAGGAAACCAAGGACGTTACCACTAGGCCATTCGGTGATGGTTTGGCTTCTTGCATGGTGTTTTTGCTAATTTGTGATGGAGTTTGCCTTTGAAATTTGAGATGCAAAATCTGCTTGTTACCCTTTGTGGCTATCATATTTTTTTTTTTTACCAAATCCCTTGAGAGTTGAGTGTGGAAATAAGAGTACCATGCAACCAAATTGCTTTACTTTTTCTACTTTAGCAGTTGAATTAGTCTTCACAAAGGAGTAAAGGACTTTGCTTGTAGATACTTGCAAAGAATATGAAGCAATAACCTTTAACTTTCTGATCTTTTCCAGGATAGAATAGTCATTTTAGCAATTATATTCTGTATGTTCTCACTCATATACAAACCTTCTGTGTATGTACATGTACATAAATTAACTTAACTACAATTTTCACCAAGTTTTCACCCAGTTGAAGGCTGTTCTTGAAGGAGTTTGCTATTTGAAAAGTGGCTTTTGTGTAGATTCAGAAATCACATGGTTTTTGGAAATAGTCATCCTAGAAGGGATGTTTTATTTGATGATATTGTTCGTTTATCGTTCACATGGTATTCTAGTCGTTGTAAAACTAAATTCAACCGAGTAACTTGGATGCAAAATCCTAGTTTTACCAATTTGTAATTTCCTTTCTAGCTAATAATATCGCCGTTTAAAAAAAATATTATGGAAACAACAAATGATATACTTCTAGTTATTTTCTTTATTAAGAGGTATAGATAAAAGAACCAATACTAAAAAAATGACCAGAATCATTTACGAAAAACTAAATAAGACAATAAACACATTTATTTGGGACCAAGCACATTTACAAGAATTTAAATATTTTCACAAGAATTGGCATTACGCTACAAGAAATCATGGGTGTCTCGAGACCCCCTTGAAACCCATCCTGGTTCCGTCGCTAGATAAGAGGAACATGACCGATTGATATACATATTTTTACTCTAACTTAGATATCCACAATTGAATATCCAAATTATAAAATTTACAACTCATAATTGTAATGATCAAAGCAATCAATTTTGAAACTAACGACTAACAACCCCTGAATACCAAATCAAAGACTTATGATTTATTTCTCTTTTGACTTTATGACTGCCATGATAACTTCCACATTGTAGAAACTTTGTGTGATTTGTAAATCAGGGTGCTCCTAATTGTGAGCCCAATACATCATTTTGTCTTCTTTTTATGTTTCTTGATGACCAGTTGACCATGATGTAATTTTAGTAACTATTTAAGCTAAAAAGATTTGAGTAAAGTTTTTGGTATATCTTGCCACCAAGCATTTTATCTCTTGTGAAATTATATCGACGTGGCATTCCAACATATAGTTTCCCTACATCGAACAAGTCTAAATGGTCCGTTGACTCCGTTCCATGACTCAGTAGACGATCCGGTATATTGGACTTAAACCTTATGAGAGTCATTTCGTATGGAGAATGGTCTGGTCCTTAAGCTAATGCAAATTTTGGAAAGTTATAAAATATTGTATGAATGTATATTACTGCATGTATTGAAAGTGTATCAAGTCTACTTTTATCATGCAAGCTCATTTGTTTGTACCTTTGTATGCATTCTTTTGTCAATGAAGTGATGTTTAGTTGACTAAAAGACTAAAACCGTTATTAAGGACCTCATATAACCCAATAACCCATGGTTACTAAAAAGACTTTGATGGGCTGGGTTTGCTTTATGTAAATTTGTTACTTCTACTCAGACAATTAGCCCTCTAAGGCGGCCGGTTTAATTACATTTTGCTTTATAAAAAATCAATTATTTTCTAAAAGTAGAGTTATAATTTAGTTTTAAATCATAATTAACACATTAAGCATTAGTTTATTATTTCTATAAATTCAGCAATTGTCAACAAGCATATATGGGTAGTGGCTTAGTTTTATTTGCTTTAGGTCGTATAGTACATGCATAAGCGAGAAATATATGATCCTAAACAAGTGAACAACTCTTAATGTTCAAATGCAGAAAGATAACAAATATATAGGCCCGGACGCATTAAAAAATGCGGCCAAGATTCTACGACCAAGTCTTCCAGTTTAAATGATTTATGAGATTTGCTAACGGGTGTCCACTGAGCATCATTTAATGTATAAATAAATGCATTTAATGTCTAGTTACAACTTTCTTGTTACAATAAAAATGCATTTAATAAACTTTAATTAAATTTATAAATTATCATAATTAAAAGTGTTTTTCAATTTAATAATCCTTAATTAAACTTATAATTTGCCATAATTAAATGTGATTTCAATTTAATACATTCACTTTTCATATAATGACAACTTATAAGGTGCCTAGTGGGCACGCGAATCCCATTGTTTATTTACCAGTCGTTTAATATCTAAAGTAGTGACGTACTGACATCCTTATCGAGTAGAAGGACTAGAGGGGCATGATGGATCCGATCACACCACGCCGTACAAGACCCTCAGAATCACTTTACCAACACCACTACGATGAGTTGGGCGAACTGCTGTAAATGGAGAACAATTATAATGTGAGGTGGAATGATTTTCTACCAGGTCCAACATTTGAGCCACATCGGTTTAGTAGCTATTTAGATTTTGTAACTAAAATGATCTCAAGTGTTCATCGGATGTTTTAATTATGAATTTTGGTTAACTGTAACTTTTGATTTAACATGATTTTATATCATGGTCAAAGATCATTTACATACGAAAATTTTCATGCATAACAAAGGATAAGTCTAAGATAATCATTTTTATTGAAAAAAAAAATTAATTAATATTCGGTTTTGCTAACCTATGTCCAGTGGCCACATATTAATTAATTTGTTTATAAAAAGAATGTTTTAAGTGAAGATCATGTTCAAATATAATAATTTACAAATTTATTTAATGTGTATTTAATGATTTTTTTAGTTAATTAAAAAAGTTTATGTTAATTAACTAATCCATTAGTAATATTTTAGCTATAAAATGCAAGTACACCCATCTGATTCCTTGCATGTTACATATGGTAAAAATAACTATCTTTGATATGTTTATATATTCTAACTAGATCCATGTGAACTCTCGTTAATAAATGAAGGCCACAACAATTATAACAATAGTTTGACAAAAAGAATTAGGAGACATGTGTTTTACCTCCTTAAGATAAGCCAATCATAGGTTATGCATGTGTTCAAGACAATTCATGTAACGCAACCAAGTTTAATAATAGAAAATTATGGATATAAGTTGAAGACTTTGATTGATTTGGTACCATTTTCTCTCAACTTTTTTTTTTAAACAATTATATGATTAGCTATAACTTGAAGCTAAAAGACAGAACAAAGAAATCCATGTTTTCCTAATATAATTAACAGTCAATGATTAAGAAATTTAAATGATTGAAGTATATGCACTACAGTATCTTATGAATTATTAAGAGACAACTTGACTTGTTAAGATGTACCAAAAAACCAAACATTTGTTAATACAGTAATAATTAAATGATCGGTTGAACCATTTAACTATTATTACAAAGAAAAAAAACTGATGAAATATGAGTTATGGTTGTTGGACCAACTGATTCTAACCTTCACATCATATTTGACTCAGGTTTGGGTTGTAATGAATCCTAATTTTCAAAATCGGCAAAGTTGTATTCAATGCGGTTGGTTTAGTTGTTGATAAGCAATTCTTAAGGATTAAGGATCAAGGATTCTTAATCCATAGCACATCTACATTAATTGCAAGGGCGTTTCTCATATCTTAACTTAGTGGTTTAGCTATCGTTGTAAATAAGTTAGGTAAATTATTAAAGTTACACGGAATCAAATTATATAGTCGGGTGTTTGCTAAGTTGTTACAAATATTTTTTTGAGCCAATGTGTCAAGAGAATGTTTAGACCACTAAGTAATAGTTATCTTATGAATCTGTCATTTTAGCGCTACCCTAACTTTTTTTTTATCTAAAATCAAACACATGACCAAATGCATGTAATAAGACGACCCCAATCACGACAAAAAACATATAAAAAAAATTAATTAAAAAACTCACACACACAAACCTTTGCATTTCATTTGATCGGTTGGACGACCAAACCAAGCCAAAACATGAGGGACACATTTGCAAAGGTTGCCATAAAGGAGAGACGTGGCTGAAATGCTCGACCGACTCTTAGTTGGGTCACCATTACGAGTGGTCTTAGAGGTAGAGAAATGATTGATAAGTCAAGAGAATATGTTTTTCCTAAACTGGTAAATATGTGTTTTACTGGTTTTGAAATAATAAGTCTTTTAGCCGCAATTAATTATATATTATCATTCACATTGATTATAGACGAGCCTGTCTAATATAAGTTAAATCTATTTCAATGAAGCTTGAATTTCACACGATGATTCAAGTTCTAATCTAGCCGAACTCGAGTTAGTCAAGGACTCTAGGTTCTTTGCCAACCCTACTTATAGACGAGCCGATAAGATATTTACTATTTTACGCATATGTTTGGTGTAACTAAATAACACATGTCGACTCATTTTGTAGTTTAAGCATATACTTTCAAATGATTCCGTGAACCGTTGCCATCAATTTAAAATTCCCTTTTCGGATAAGATCAAAAGCTGTAAACTATGTGGTTGTACAATTGTTAGGATGGTGGTGGTTAATTTTTCAAAGAATAAACTACTCATATTGGGACCAATTTCCAGGTGTAAAGGCATCTTCTTATATACTGTAAATTGCACTTTTGTCTAGTTCACCGACGGCCCACGCGGGTGTCATTTGCGTGTCTTTTACTCTCTATCCTAAACCAATATGTTGATCGGGTTGGAAGTTGGAACCTGGAGCGTAAACGAATTAAATGGTCGGTGAACATTTTATTAACTGTTCGATAAAAAGTTCGTTTATATTTGTTTATTTATTAAATGAACGAACATGAACAATATTTTACGTTCATTTAGTTAACAAACATGAACAAAAGTCTTATTTATATCGTGAACGTCTAATTATGCGTTCATTAACGTTTGTTTATGTTCATTTATTTGTTTATGTTCGTTTATCGTATCTTTTTATTATATACTTTTAAAACTAGTCAACTTAAAGGAAATCACACTAATAAAAACACAATATTACATATGTTTTTGTTGATTTTATGTTTATATACATTTATTTATGTTCGTTTATTTACATTCATTTATGTTCGTTTAGTGTCTTAATAAACAAATATAAACGGACATGAACAACCTTATTTTCTTAATAAACAAACATGAACAATGACATTTGTTCGTTTAGAGTCATGGTTCTAAAAGGCTCGCAAAAGCCCCGCAAATGCGTGAGGCTTGGTCATGTCGTCACGATGCCTTATGCCACGTCTTTTTTGTAAACTCGATATATATGAAATAAAATATAAAATATATAAATATTTTTATATTTTGTGTCGCCTTATGCCACGCCTTGTAAACGCAAAAGTTTCGTCTTAGCCGCTAAGGCGTGAGACTTGGTCATGCCGTCACGCCATACCTCCCACTATTTATAACCTTAGTTTAAACGACCGTGTTCATTTACTTGTCCGATTAAATTAAACGAACGAACAATGTACCATCCATGTTCATTCGATTCATTTACAACCCCGGTAAAAACATGAACTAATAAGATTTCCAAACTTGTTAAACTCTTTTGTTCCGAACCATCATATTATTTACTTGAGATCTTTTAAATTTGTTTGAATATGGTAATCATGTTAACTGATCATAAATTGTCAAATGATTGAGAAACTTAAAAAAATGACTAATTTTATGGCTAGATTCGTATGACAATATTTGTGAAAAAAAAAAACTTATTGTTGAAAGTTCAGGACTAAGTATGACAAGTTGAAGACTTCTATTACACTGAGTTCAAGTTTAAAAGTTGTTTGAGTAAAGCTGATAAGTTGGAGGGCTGATATGTAACTTCAACCTATATATACTCAAAGTCAGTTCTAGGGTTCATAACTTGTCTTCCACATCTGATTTCATTCTCTCTCATTTGCACACACAGTCTTGGTATTCTCTTGTTATTGATATCACTTTGATATCAGTTTGTGTAGTATTGTTCTAAAGATCGATCTCTTTATTTGATCTTTGTAGTTTGAGTGATTTGAGTGATATTGTAGTGAGGTTGATTGGTGTCTACCTAGTAGAGATCAATCTTGTCTTTGTATTGTTTGGTAAGCATCCGTTTGGAGACTTATCTTCTTGAATCGTTATAATAAAAAGATACACCAAGGGGTGGTTGGCTGGGTGTAAAGAAGTTTGTTGTGTGGTTGTTACCATTTTTACATGGTATCAGAGCTCACGGTTCTGATCTGGTGGTTTTGAGATTCTAGGGTTTCTAGGGTTTGATATTTGGGGTTTTTTGCAATTGACGGTGGTATTGGTTAATCGAGGCTCTTTTCTTAACGCCCGTTGTTGATTTAGTCTAATCTGGCTAGATCTGGTGATTCTTGTGGGATTCTTGATTGGGGTTTCTTGAAACCCTAATTTCTGGTTTTGGGGATTTTGTTCCCTGGTGTTCTTGGGCCCATTCTTGGTTACAATTACACTAGACTAAGTGAATCTAGTGTGGTTGTGTTTGGTTCTTGCATTCAATACATCACTGTAAGTATCACCTCTTCTTTAAGACAACACTAACTTGGCTAAGAAGGTGCAAACGGGGACAGTTAACATCTTGATCTCGCAACTTGATTGGTAATACACCGCCTCTGCCGTCCCCGCCTTCCGGGCCGGTTTTTGTTGTTCTTGGGTGTGAGTTGTGTTTACTATATTCAGTTTTCTTTGTTACTCCCTCCGTCTCAATTTAATTGTCCATATTTCTATTTTTTGATGTCTCAAAAATATTGTCCACTTTCCTTTTTTAGTAAAAACTAGAGAATATAAAGAGGGAATATTCTATTCATGTGGTTGAAAATTAAAGTAACCACACTTTTATTAAAATTTTGTGATTTCTCTCTCCTGACAATTAAATTGAGACGGAGGGAGTATTTAGTTTCTTGTTGAGTCTAAGTCGAAGGAGGATAGGATTTGGGCAGTCTTGGAAGTTGGTTGTTCTGTTTAGTTCTGGTTATTTGTTGGTCTTGTTGTTATTGTTTCTTGTGATTGTTTCTATTAGTTCTTGCTATTTGTTTATCTGTTTGTTATTATGACTATTGGTAGTGATCCTAGTGGTATCTTCATATTCAAACTAATGATAATAGTGGTACTGCTCTTATTCCATTTAAACTGCTTGGAACTGAAAATTATAGAATCTGGTTTGGTGCTATGAAATTGGCTTTTCAAGCTAGGAATAAATACAGCTTTGTTGATGGTACTTGTCTTAAGGAGTTATTTGCTACTAGTGATGTTTTAATAGCTCAATGGGATAGATGTAATGCTATAGTCTTGACTTGGATTATGAATTCTGTTTCTCATGATGTTTATATGGGATTGTGATGAGTGTCTAAATACTCATCATTTTTGTACAATATAAACTGCAAAATCATCTGAAAACACTCAGAAACACATCAAAATGATCAAAATATCACAAATCAGTGTTTTATGTGTTTTAAATGCAAAATATCAAAATCGATGAAAACGATCAAATTTGCAAAATTGCGCTTTAGTCCTCAAGTTTCAAAATTGTCAAAAACAGGTCCCGAGCACAAAATTTCAAAAGAAAAGTCACCAAAGGTCCTTTTAAAATCATAAGTTGTCAAATTTAGTCCTTTGGTGAAAAATATAAAAAGTTTTGAGAAAATTACAAAATGGTCCTTCAAGTTTGAAATTTGGCAGAAATGGCCCCCGGAAAATTGGAAAATGACAGATTTGGTCCCTGTACTTTTGAAGCTTGTCATTAATGGTCCCTTGAAGTAACTTTGTTGAAATGGCAGGATTAGTCCTTGATTTTCAGAAAATGGCATAACAAGTCCTTGTTATTATAAAGCCTTTCACCTTTTGGCCTTGTCAATTCATTGGACCCCTGTCAAATAACATTTTGAACCCCCCCTTTTAATAACCCTGCCTAGTCAAATGGTTTGACTATTCCTTGGCGCCTAAAACACTTCACCTTCCCCACTTGCCCCTGCAACTCCTGCTCATCCATCCCCCCAGCTCACACCTTGTTCCCCCCTCCTCCACTACATCCAAATAACATTAATCACCTCCTTCCACCCTTCACTCAACCTCAACTGCTCATATCCCTTATTCCCGCCAAAATTGAAAAAGTGGCAAAATTTCACAAAAGTCATCCAATTGCCTTGAAATCTAGTGGGATTTGTTCAGACTGGAGAGAGAAACAATTTGGAGTATAAAAGAAAAGAGATAGAAGCATGATGAAGAGTAGTTAGTTATATAAAATTTACTTAATGTCGTTTTTTAGCTTAACATGTATTAATTAGTTCTCATTTGTATTTCTCAGTTTATTTGTATCAAACAAAGGCATTCAAGTGATTTGCAACTCGCTTAAGTCTTAATTCAAGTTAATATTCATTTTCATCTTTTAAAGCTCATCGTTGAAATTTCAACTCTCAAATCCTCGTGTTAAAGATGTTGAAGCTTGTTTATAAGCTTAAACAAGCTTATGATAGTTCATAAAAGTTTCCTATAAGCTCAGATTACAATTTTAAGCAAGTTGTCCCATGGTCAATGAAAGTCAAACTTGGACTTTATTTGAAATGGAAGCTGATTTGGGTGTTGCAGAGGTGAATATGGGTTTAAATAGATTAGTGTAGTGGTTCTTGGGATTTGAGTTTAGCCTGCAACATCAGTTGAACACATGTGGGTGAGTTCTCAGTTTCAATCTTTTAGTCCATTTTGTATTTCATTCTTGTTTGAGTATCTGTGATCACCAATTGTTTAAAACTGTTTATTTAGTTATATTAGACATGATTAAGCTCAGTTTAGTCATTGGTTTAAGCTGGATTACTAGTTAGCATAGTTAATAGTTGCATATCAGTTACATCAAGGGTGTTTGGTTTGACTGCACTATCTGCCTTAGAGGCCTCATCAGTGGGTATCTTTTGTTGGGTCATGCTTATATGGTCCAAATAAACTCATTTGAGTCTTTACTTTAGCCTGTTAATCACCATAAGTCAAAAATCTCTCTTATCTGTCATAGCAGTCCACTGTTGGAATTTTTGCAAGAACAAAAGTTTATTTTGTGTTAAGATATCATATATTTAGCTTGCAGTAGGCTTCATTCAACCAGTAACATCATTTCCAGTCCTTAAATCTGGATCAAAACTCAAATTAGTCAAACTTTTAGTTTTGTATAAAAGTCAAAAGTGAACAATCTAGTTTTGAGCCAACTGCAAGGAATTCTCTTGAGCTCACCTTTGGGTCTCATCAAGTGAAATCTATGTTTTCATTAACTTCATCTGGTCTTCTTGCTTATTGGCATTTTTGTAGAATTTTATGAATTTTTTATAAGCTTCAAACAAGCTTCCCTTTTAGCTGTTAACTCCCCTGCTCACAGTGAACTCAGTACACTGAGTTTTCTCAGATTTGTCTAGAGTTGCACAGAGCTCATAAGAGCTTTTCATAGTCTGATCTTTGGTAAAATTGATCTCACCCAGGTCTGCTTTAGGTTACAATTGGTATTTTTCAGTTTTAGCTTATATTGAAGCTTGTGCTTTAGCTCAAACTTGGTACCCCTGTCACTGTTTTTAACTTGTAACTCTTACATCAAATCTGTACCAGCTTGATATACAGAGAGTTTAGCTTGTTGTTTATCATTGCATTTTGGTTCATTTAGCATATTAGACCTTCTTTTTCAGTTTGGTGCTTGTGGGGTTCCATTTTGCTTATTAAAGTGCTTATTTCAATAAGCACTTTCTCATCAGTTGCTTATTCTTCCACACATGCACCTGTTTTTCTAATTTTCCTAGCTTCCTAATATTGTTTTAGACTTTTCCTGAAAATTTCAGATTTTTCTAAGTTGTTTTGCTATTTTTCTTAATTTAAATTAGTTTTTAATCCTTTTTAAATAGCTTTTAATACAAATAAATTAGAAAAAGCTTAAAAAAATATGTTTTCAATTTTCTTAGGTTAAGATAAATATAAAAGTAATAAAAAGTATTTTTCCATATTTTTCTTAGTTAAATTTGTATTTTTAAATAATTTAATTAGTTTTAAATAGTTTTAAATTAATAATAAATACATAAAAAGTCTAAAAAATATATTTTCTGTTTTAAAATTAGTTTTATCATATTTTAGATTTTTCTAAATCTTAATTTTATTTTTCTAGTCTTATTTCATATTTTCTTTTATTTTAGAGTATTATTAAATAGTTTAAAATAGTTTTTAATTAATAATAATTAATTAATTAGTCATAAAAATAATTTTCCTTTTCTATAAATTTTCTTTTATCATTAGGTTTGTAAAAATGTATTTTTCATATTTTTAGGATTTATATTGTATAAGTTTCACGTTTTATTTTGTACGTTAACGTAATTTTTAATTTAAACGTAAGTTTTAGGTTTTAAACGTTCATCACTTTAAAAATAGTGATAGCGTTTATTTAATATCTTTTATCTTTTTAATTTTCTTAAATTGCATTTAAGTCGCTGTTAATTTATAACCTTTTTCAGTAAGTGTAGTATTCAACCCTAATCCTTTCGGATCATTATCCTTAGTGATCCTTCTATCATCTGAATTAGTGTTATACACACCATTGAGTCTCCTTGGGACTTAACGACCCGGGAATCCCCTGTATTCTCTGATCTTCATTGTATTTGTGTCTGAGCTGTTTTAAGTCTGTTTAGACTTGACTGTTTAGCACCAATCAGATTGGTTTATTCTGAAAATGCTGCTTCTGTTTGGCAAGAATTAAAAGAAACATATGATAAAGTTGATGGTTCTGTGTTATATAATATGTTGCAAAAGATTAATTCTGTTAAACAAGGTGGTAGTTATGTTGCTGATTATTATCATAGGCTTAATTCCTTATGGAGAGAATTTGATTCTCTAACTAAATTGCCTAAATGTACTTGTGAGCATAAGTGTACTTGTGATGCTAGTACTGAGTTAGTTTTGCATCAGCAGTTGATGAAACTGATGCAATTTCTTATGGGTCTTGATGACTGTTATCAACATGTGAGAACTGATTTATTAACTAGAGATCCTCTTCCTGAGGTCAAGGATGCTTATGTTGTTGTGTCTAGGGAGGAGTCCCACAAAGGGATTCCTGAGACCTCTAGTGTTTCTGAGTCTAAACTTAATGCTTCTTCTTTTGCTGCTAAATCTTTTAATAACAATAGAAGAGTGTTTAACAATAATAATAACACTAGAGGTACCAATTCTAATCCTAATGCTGCTAAAAGAGGTCCTAATCCTAATCTGAAATGTAAAAACTGTGGTAAAATTGGACACACTATTGACAGATGCTATGAATTAATTGGATTTCCTCCTGGTTTTGTTAAAAACAATAATCCTGCTAATAAGCAAAATGTTTTTAAACAAAACTATACTGCTAATACTGATGTTAAACAAAATGATAATAGGAGTTCTTCTTCATCTGCTAGCAACTCTTTTGGTTTTACCTCTGAACAGATGAAAATGTTGTTGTCCTTTATTAGTGAAACTCCTTCTTGAAGCATACATGCTAATATGGCAGGTAGAGCTTCTTTCTTTAATGGGAATATTTGGTTCAATGTTAACTTCTCTAGATATTTTTATGCTAATTCTAGTCTGGCTGTTAGCACTATCTCTTTGGGTTGGATTGTTGACTCAGGTGCCAATCAGCACCTGATGGTTTCCACTATTGGTATGACCAATGTTGTGGATATCACTAGTCTTAAAATCACTGTTGGCCATCCCAATGGGACTCTTGCCACTATTAGTCATGTTGGAAATTTGAAGTTGACCAATAATGTTACTCTTTATGATGTATTGGTTGTTCCTGGATATTGTGTGAGCCTTTTACCTGTCAATAAGCTTATCAGAGATAGCAAGTTATTTGTTGGTTTTGATGAAGATAAATGTTACATTCTGGATTTGAAAAGGGAGAATGTTTTAGGGACTGGTAGTCAATCTGATGGTCTTTACTTGTTTGACATGCAGCCTAATTTGTCTTTAGGTCAGTGCAATATGGTTATATCTTATAATGTATCTCAGCTTACTTGGCATAATAGATTGGGTTACCCTGCTGATCCTGTCCTATCTGTTCTTCAAAAAGATCTTGGTATTTCCAAGAATTCTACTATCTCTGTTTGTGAAATCTGTCATAGGGCCAAACAAACAAGGGAACCTTTTCCCTTGTCTGATCATAAGTCACAGAATATTGGTGACCTTGTTCATCTTGACTTATGGGGTCCTTACAAAGTTACAAGCAGAGAAGGATACAAATATTTTCTGACCATTGTTGATGACTTTTCTAGAGCTGTGTGGGTGTACTTAGTCAAAACTAAGGATGAAGGGTTTGGTGTTTTCTGTACTTTCATTCACTTGATTTTAAATCAGTTTGATCTGAAAATTAAAACTGTAAGATCAGATAATGGAACTGAATTTGTTAATAAGAAAATGAATGATATGTTTTATGATCTTGGTATTATTCACCAAACTTCATGTGCTCATACACCTCAGCAAAATAGGATTGCTTAGAGGAAACATAGACACTTGCTCAATGTTGCAAGGAGTCTTATGTTTCAAGGGGGATTCCTTTAAAGTTTTGGTCTGATTGTGTTCTAACCTCAGATATCTTATAAACAGTCGCCATCATCTGTCTTACATGGTAAATGTCCCTATGAGTTATTATATAAAAAGAAACCTAATCTTTCCCATTTGAGGTCTTTTGGCTGTCTTTGTTTTGCTACTATTTTAAACAATCATGATAAAATGTCTTATAGGTCTGAAAAATGTGTTCTTTTGGGATTTTCTACTACTAAAAAGGCATACAAACTTTTAAGTTTGGATACCAGAAATGTATTTTTTGCAAGAGATGTAAAGTTTTATGAAAATATATTTCCAATTAAAATGAAAACCTGTGATTTTACTGATGCAGAGAATGCAAATGAAGTAGATCACTTGAAGTTTTTTGATAGTCTTAAGTCTCAAAGTCCCAATGATGAAGGGGAAGATGTACCAGTTGAGGATGGTAGTTTGCCATCTTCTTATGATGCAGTAGACACATATACTACTCATTTGCATCATGAAGGTGAGCATTCTGCAACCCAAGTTGGTGACCAATACTTGTCTGAGGGCAGTCCCATTCCTGAACATAACTTTGAAAACATAACAACTCAGTCTATTTTTGAAAATGATGATGTGCAGACACCTGTTGTAAGAAGATCTAGTAGGGAGTCTAAAACTCCTATTAGATTCAATGATTATGTGATGAGTTCTAAAGTTAGATATGGCAAAAGGTTTCAATCAAAGAGAAGGCTTTGATTATGATGAAACTTTTAGCCCAGTTGTGAAAATGGTTACTGTGAGATGCTTGATTAGTATTGTTGTTAATATGAATTGGCCATTATATCAACTGGATGTGAACAATGCTTTTCTATATGGTGATTTAGATGAAGATGTTTATATGGTCTTACCTAAAGGTTTTAATGGTGGTGATGACAATAAAGTATGCAAACTTAATAAGTCTTTGTATAGTCTTAAGCAAGCACCAAGACAGTGGAATGCTAAACTTACCACTGCATTAATTGAGCATGGATTTGTTCAAAGCAAATTTGATTATTCTCAGTATGTTAAGCAGAAAGATAATATGTTTGTTGCTTTGCTTGTGTATGTTGATGATATTGTCATAACTGGTAACAATGAAGCTGAGATTAAAAGGTTTAAACTGTTTTTGAGTACCAAGTTCATGATTAAGGACTTGGGAGAGTTGAAGTATTTTCTTGGCATTGAAGTTCTTAAAAATGAAAAAGGTGTGTGTATGACTCAAAGAAAATACTGTATGGAATTGTTATATGAGTATGGGTTATTAGCTGCTAAACCTGTTGATACTCCTCTACTTGAGAATTCTGTTTTAAACTGTATTGAGAATGTATGGAAAACTAGAGGGGGTTGAATAGTTTTGCCAATTAAAACTTCCTTTTTAATCTTATTTAGATCGACTTATGTCAATCTATTTGGATAGTGTGATCTTGTTGGATGTTGATAAACAAGCATATAAAGGTAAGTATTCTCTTATTTGAAAAGATAAGAGTAAGAAGCACAAAACCACAACGTTGAGTATTTATAGTGGTTAAAGGCTTGTTGCTGTGGACAAGGACACCTTCCTTGCCCTACTCCACTAAGCATTTTGAGTTGGATGTACCCGAGTCACCTACTCGAGAGTTCAAGTGCCTTGGTCAAAACACTACACCAATCTCCTTAAAGATGGATCAAGGAGAAGCCTTGAGAGGGTATGTTGAAAGTTCGTGGACAACGTCGCCTATTACCCTTTTTTGAGTGCTAGGCTAACCAAGGTGGGGGTTGAATAGGTTCTTTCACTTATGTCCAAGGTGAACCACACCTACACAACGTCGTTCCTACCCTTTATAAGGTACTAGGCTAAGTACCTAGTTCTTTCACCGGGTTCCAAGGTGAACTACACCTACACAACGTCGCCTACCCTTTATTAGGTACTAGGCTAAGCACCTAGTTCCATTGCAATGGAGGAACTACTACCACACTACACCAACGACTAATCCCAAAGGAGATCTACTCCTTTACAACATCATCAAGGATATCAATATCCTTGGATCTAATACTAGTCTATCTTGTACATCGAAACACACCATATCGAATGTACATCTAAGGCACCTTTCACTAATGCCTTTGACTAGATCTACAAGACACCCTTCACTAATGTCTTGTGTCTTGACTTCTAAGCACCTTTCACTAATGCTTCTAGTCTTGACTTCTAAGCACCTACCACAAGTGCTTATGATATGGACGATAGATACCCTTCACTAATATCTTCGTCTTGACACTTGAGACATCTTTCACTAATGTCTTCAACACTACACTTCTTAGAAGAAAGAAAGGAATCATCAACAAGAAGACTTCAGTAGCCTTGATGATGAGGAAGCATGGCAACTCATGGACTTGAGCTTGCTCGACTTCAAAGGTGGTGATCTTGCCTTTAAGAGGAACCTAAAAGATCACACAAAAACAAAACTACAAACATAGATCTCTTGGATTTGAGGTTAGTGAGTTTTAAACTCAGGGAGAAAGTGTGTTAGAAAGGGATGAGAAACAATGAAGAAATGACTCACTATTTATAGAAGAAAAAATCTATTGTTCCCCGGATCCCACGGATCCCTTCCACAAGGGATCCGTCTAGCGTTAAGCTAGGGATCCGTGGGACGCTCCCTTTTACCCATGGGTATTTTGGTTATGGGTCATGGGTCATGGGTTGAACCATGGATCTTTAGCTAGATACAATGTATCTCTTGAGTGCAATGCACTTAGTCACTTGGGTATGGGTTGATCCATGGGTTATGGATATTATCCATGTATGATATAAGCATGATGTCATGCAATGGGTTATGGGTCAAGCTCCATGGGTCATGGGCTTTGGGTTGTACCCAACTACATTCAATGTATTTGCCCAATGGGTTATGATACTTAAGTTTCTACCCATTTATATTACCCAATATACTACATACTAGTTATATGTATATTTTACCCAAATATGTAAACACTAGTTGTTGTACATATGTAATATTAAATCATAAAATCACTTATACTTGTTTTAGTGTTTTATGTGAAAATGTGAATATGTTAGAAACTATTAGTTCAAACCATTTACGTATTTTATTTGTTTCGTTAAAATGATTTTACGTTTGTTATCGACAAAACATTAGAAGATCGTAAAATATAAATAAACGCTTTTACGGCTTATTTGTATTAACAATCTCCCTTTTGTTGATGACAAAACATAAAATTATTTTAAGGAAAAGCTAAAATTGTAAAAGTTTGAATTTGTAGTTTTACTTTTTCTCCCCTTTTGTCGAAACAAAAGAGCTTCGAAGAAAACAACACATTGTTTTTAAGAAAACATGTGAAAGAAATAAAAGAAATAGAGAGCAAGTAACGGAAAGGATCTCGTCTTTACTCCCCTTGACAAGTCCATCCCTATGTAAGGGCGTCAAGAAAGTAATACTAAGCTAGTTTGTTTGCAACTAAGTTTGCAAAAGATTTTGTCTAAGAGACGAGTGTGCTCCCCTTTGATGATTGCAATTTTGCAAAGGGATGTCACGAAATGTAATCCTAATATTGCAAGTAATTTGCAATGTATTGCTTTGACATAAAGCTCCCCTAGCTTTAGGATGTCAAAGTCTTCATGTGTAAATTGAATAACTACAAAACAAAGGTTAGAAAGCAAGTATAATTCACAATTTCCTGCAAATGTGGTCCAAGTTAGTAGAAAATAGTTTTCTGTCTCACGGATCCCACGGTTCCCTCCTAGTAGGGATCCGTCTAGGCAATTCTGAGGGATCCGTATAGCTGATGATCAATTTCAGCAATGGTGATATAACAAGTAATGTTATCACAAAAATGAGATATGAATACAATGTAATCATATGCTCAGAAATATAACAAGTAGCATGTAATTTCATTTAATAAAACTAGAGTTATGATATACATGACTCTAAAAACTAAGAAAATAAGAAAATACATGACTAGGAATTTCTAGACCAACTATCGCTTGATGCTAGGACACCACTAAAATCTTCTAGCTCAAGTTTTGTTTAGGTTTAATCTCGTCGAAACGCTCGAGGAGATGATAGAACATGAAACGTTGGTCTTCTCGTACTTCATGTATCAAACTTTCAACATGTTGACAATGATAGCAATCTTTGTCATGGCTAGGTAGTGGTGGTGGAAGAAATGAAATGGCTTGATGCGAAGGATCAAGTGAAGCGGCTTGTGGAGCTTCAAACGATGGAGGATTGGTGGAGGCGCATTTGAGAATGGCTCACCAAGAATGATGGTGGTGGTAGAGAAGTGTCAACTTCCATATGGTCGGGTGGTTGACTTTGATGATTTCTCATAATCCAAATGGGATTATATGATGGAAACGGCGAAAAGGAAGCGGAGCAAGTGTTGACTCAACACCTTGATTTTGTACCATTATTCCTCCTAATGAGGAGAATGTTGTCATGGAGGCGGATGAGACGGCCTAGAGGCAAATCCTCTAAATTGTAGAGGTGTGGTGATGATAGTGGAGATGTAAAAGAAATAGCTCTAGGAACCAATGGTGATGGTTTAGTGGAGATGATATTGTTTGGCCTAGGAGGTATGGTGGTGTTTGGCATAGGTAGTTTTGTGGGTACTATCCTTTTAGGAATTGGTTTGATTGGTTGAGGAAAGATCCTATCATTTGTTGGCTTGACCGAGATGATTCGGTTGAAGAGATTTCGTATAACACGAGCCTTTTTCTTGGGTGGTTCTTTGGTGGATAAGTTACTACTTGGGGTTTTCCTCATGATGAGATGATTTCAAGAGGTTTGTAAGGGTTTCTAAAGTGTGAAAGTTAGGATGAAGGTGATGACTATGGAAGTCCTAACAATGTGGTTTATAAAGCAAGAGATTTGGCAAGTGCATTTAAGCCTTAAGCCACTAAGATTCATTGGAATGTGATGATTAACATGCACAAGAGTCAACTTCGAGTTTGTATTGATCTAGGAACTCATTTAAGATGAGATGGAGTGTTTGAGTTAGAAAGATGAGTTGAAATGATTGTTTTAGCAAGAATTGACATAAATCGTCATCCGGATCCCACGGTTCCTCCTCAGAGGATCCGTCTAGGCTAATCCTAGGGATCCGCCTCGCAGCTATGAAAGAGTGGAAATGATGTTTCTAAGATCTAAGATCTATATCATCTTGAGTGTTTCAGTCCTCCTAAGTGTCTTAAATGAAGAGGTGCTTAAGTACTTGAAGGTAATGAGTGATGTAGCTAATGATTGTCTTTTATGGAAGGATTTGGAACTTTCATGAGTACCAATGGATGAGCAAGGATGACACTAAAGATGAGAGTGTCAATTGAAGCTAAATGATCCTAGAGATCAGGTTGTGACTTAGGATAGTGTTTTGGAAAATGTCCTAAAGGCTTTGAGATGGGAAAACTAGAATTTGATCAACTTTGATCAATTTTGAGGTAAGGATGATTTATGATCAATTTTGCCATAATCGAAAGATTTCTAAAGCCAGATGTGAGGGATCATGTGAGAATGATGAGTGATCTAGAGAGCGGAAGAGTAATGGATTAAAGTGAAAACGATAGATCTACAAGCGTCTTAGAGTGTGATCTAGGTGAGTTATGTGTGAGTAGGAAGGATCTACTTATCTTGATAAGGACTTAATTTGCCTTAAGATACTATGTTTAGCTTAGTGTGAGGTGTTCTAAGGACATGATTGAAATACAATGCTTGCAATTGCATTTTCTGTTTGCCGGATCCCACGGTTCCCTAAAAGTAGGGATCCGTCTAGCACAAACTTTGGGATCCGTTCATCTGCTCAGCAGAACCTTTACTAAAGGTATGCAATGATCTTGACAATACATTATATTCCAAGGTTGGTTTAAAGAGGTTCTAATACTAAGATATCAAATGTAAGATGTTTTATTTCATGAAGGAAATAGGATTACATTGATAAAGCACGAGTACGAGAGGATTGATCCTATTTGAAATACTACTAGGTTCCTAGAGTGTTTTCGCTAGGAGGATCATTACGTGAGTGATGAGTGTTGGTGGAATCAAGAATGAAGAAAGTCTTCATGAGAGATATGTTTAGTGGTTCCATCATCTTGTTCACAAGTACGTACAACGGACTTTGAAATTGAGGATGAAAGTGCATAACGTTGTGATAGAGGCGCGTCAAGAACATTCCATAAGGGATGAGTTTATTCTTGGAGCCTTGAAGATTTACAATTCGCCTTGCGAAGAAGTAGGCGAGATTGTATGGTTGTTGTGTTAGCAAACAATACAACATGTGAGCACAACAAGCGGGAAGGATTTCTCGATTTCCCTTAAGACTCCAAACATTTTCACGTAGGATGAGTGCAAGGGGCTTGTACTCTTCTCGGATGTCCCGTGTGAAGATAATGTTTGGATCGGAGTAATATGGTCGAGGTTTGCATATTATGCGATGTAAATCTTCCGGGGAGGGTATGTGTGAGCAATATGGACTATTTTCTTCACGAAAGTTGAAGAGAGAATCAAGAGACCAATCTTCGGTGAAGGCACATTGTCCATGATTTGGAATTCGGAGGATGTGAGCAAAATGCCCAAGGGTTAAAGTAAACTTTTGGTTTTTGATATAAAACCAAAGAGATAGAGAGCGATCCTCGTTACGAACGAGTTCAACTTGACGGAAGAATTCCATTATGAACCTTGGACATATCTTCTCGTTGATTTCAAGAAGACATTCTAGTCCTATGGCTCGGAAGGAGGTATTGATACCTTCTTCGAATTGTAGAGAGGTGTCTACAATACGTCCTTCGTGGAAGTGACGGTTTTCGAGGTTGTTGAACCCACGGACATGAATGCCAGGTGTGTTGGGTTCAAGGGAGATGTTCGGAGTGTAGACGCTAGTGAGTGAAAAATCAAACTCATATTCATGCGTCATAGTTGAACCTATAGAAATGATGGGTTAACAAAAAGTGATGTTTGTGGTCAATCTATGATTATCTAACGTTTTTTATTGGATTTTTATTAACAATGGTTTTTTTAACAAGAAAGACACTTCACTCACTTATGGTTTTGACATATTAGTGGAGAATTACTTTAGAAGAGAAGTGGTTTTAATTTGCATGAAAAACTGTTCTCCAAGAGGACGGATCCCACGGTTCCTTTTCAAAAGGGATCCGCTAGTATAACTTCCGGATCCGTAGATCTGTTATTACAGAAACAAATTTTATGAAAAGCATAGGTTTTTAGATCTCATAGTTTTATACCAAGATATGTGTTTTAGCCTACATTTTCTTTTAACATGCATACATGACTTCTAATGTATCACGAAAGAAATAAATAAAACAAAGAAAAATGATAAGCACATAATAACCTAGATAACTAGACTATTAGTAATATTTCATTTCAATACTAAGAATGATACAAAGGATTGGGTATATAACCCCAATGTAGATTAACAACACAAAGTAAATGTCTCCGTATGTGAACTTCATCATAGGGAACACAAGTGCGATGAGTGTTAAGCGATGAGTAAAGGCGATGTAAACCATGTTGAAGACGATCCTTCTTGGTTTCGGTTGGGATAGGATGGAGAGGAAGATGAAGTTTTGAATGAGAGGAATTTTGAAATTGGAAGATTTGAAAAGTGAGGATTTGATAAAGTGGACGACGAGTGGAATATTTATGGGAAGGAGTATTTTTGAAATTTGTGTTTTGTTTTATTATTGGATTAAAAGAAACAAAACATAAGTTTTATATACCACGACTTTAGACGAGAAATAAAACACGATGTGAGAAAAAGGCTTCCTAATGAAGCTTCATGTAAAACATGTATATGCACAAAAGATAATCATATAAATACCTAAATAGGCATACTTAATTATCAAGCAAAATAAAAGAAAATCATACCTCTAGCGCACTTAGGAATGTCTTTACAAATGACACAACAAATGTCACTTAGACGATTCCCGCTCCTTTATGTTTAAGATACCTTCTTAAGGAAGGTATTCTTGTTACCAAGCGATTCCTATAGCTTGGTGGGTATGAGCTTTGACTAATCAACATGACAAAGAGGATTAGTGCAATTAAATGAAAAAGTAAATAAAAAATGTTGTTATCAAATCAACATCCAAACATATAGTTTTAAAAGACATGGTGTTTGTTTTATGAAAACCTTCTTTGTAGTTTTCAATTAACCATGGATCGTATCAAGTTTTTAAAGTACAATATACTTCAAGAAACTTGGTAACGAAGCTCGATGCCAATTGTGGAAAACTAGAAGGGGGTTGAATAGTTTTGCCAATTAAAACTTCCTTTAATCTATTTAGATCGACTTATGTCAATCTATTTGGATGTGTGTGTTGGATGTTGATAAACAAGCATATAAAGGTAAGTAGTGAAAAGATAAGAGTAAGAAGCACAAAACCACAACGCGAGTATTTATAGTGGTTCGCTACAAGGACACCTTCCTTGCCCTACTCCACCCCCGAGTCACCTACTCGAGAGTTCAGAACACTACACCAATCTCCTTATGGCGGAGAAGCCTTCACAATGTCGCCATACCCTTTTTCCGGTGCTAGGCTAACCACCGGGTTCTTTCACCCAAGGTGAACCACACCTACACAACGTCGCTTACCCTTTATAAGGTACTAGGCTAAGTACCTAGTTCTTTCACCCAAGGTGAACTACACCTACACAACGCCGCCTACCCTTTATTAGGTACTAGGCTAAGCACCTAGTTCCATTGCAATGGAGGAACTACTACCACACTACACCAACGACTAATCCCAAAGGAGATCTACTCCTTTACAACATCATCAAGGATATCAATATCCTTGGATCTAATACTAGTCTATCTTGTACATCGAAACACACCATATCGAATGTACATCTAAGACACCTTTCACTAATGCCTTTGACTAGATTTACAAGACACCCTTCACTAATGTCTTGTGTCTTGACTTCTAAGCACCTTTCACTAATGCTTCTAGTCTTGACTTCTAAGCACCTACCACAAGTGCTTATGATATGGATGATAGATACCCTTCACTAATATCTTCGTCTTGACACTTGAGACATCTTTCACTAATGTCTTCAACACTACACTTCTTAGAAGAAAGAAAGGAATCATCAACAAGAAGACTTCAGTAGCCTTGATGATGAGGAAGCATGGCAACTCATGGACTTGAGCTTGCTCGACTTCAAAGGTGGTGATCTTGCCTTTAAGAGGAACCTAAAAGATCACACAAAACAAAACTACAAACATAGATCTCTTGGATCCGAGGTTAGTGAGTTTTAACTCGTGGAGAAAGTGTGTTAGAAAGGGTGAGAAACAATGAAGAAATGGCTCACTATTTATAGAAGAAAAATCTCATCGTTCCTCGGATCCCACGGATCCTTCCACAAGCGGATCCGTCTAGCGTTAAGCTAGGGATCCGTGGACGCCCTTTACCCATGGGTATTTTGGTTATGGGTCATGGGTTGAACCATGGATCTTTAGCTAGATACAATGTATCTCTTGAGTGCAATGCACTTAGTCACTTGGGTATGGGTTGATCCATGGGTTATGGATATTATCCATGTATGATATAAGCATGATGTCATGCAATGGGTTATGGGTCAAGCTCCATGGGTCATGGGCTTTGGGTTGTACCCAACTACATTCAATGTATTTGCCCAATGGGTTATGATACTTAAGTTTCTACCCATTTATATTACCCAATATACTACATACTAGTTATATGTATATTTTACCCAAATATGTAAACACTAGTTGTTGTACATATGTAATATTAAATCATAGAAAAATCACTTATACTTGTTTTAGTGTTTTTATGTAAACGAATATTAACAATGTGAATCAAATGTTAGAAACTATTAGTTCAAACCATTTACGATATTTTATTTGTTTCGTTAAAATGATTTTACGTTTTGTTATCGACAAAACATTAGAAGATCGTAGAATATAAATAAACGTTTTTACGGTTACCATTTTTACACTTATGTTGTGTAGTGAATGGAACCGAATATTTAGTTGAAATTTCATAAATTGTGTCGTAAAATGTTCGTTTATGTGTATTTATTTATTAAATGAACGAATATGAATAATATTTTATGTCTATTTAGTTAAATGAACAAAGATAAACAAAAGTCTAGTTCGTTTATGTTTGTTTGCGAACGTCCGATTATACGTTCTTTAATGTTTGTTTATGTTCATTTATCTATTTATTGTCGTGTATCGTATACTTTTATTATATCAAAAAAAAAAAGTGTAGACGTATGAACACCCTACCTTGAGATCTTTTGGCACCAACCATTATCCACCCTATAAGGAATAGCCCAAGCAACTCTCTGACTCTTGAGCTCTTATCCACAAAGTCTCCAAATGGGCCCATAAGTTTTCATGGGGCAGACCTATCCTGGGAGAAAAGTGCCAGGGATGAGATTCGAACCCGAGTCTATTGACTCAAGACCAAAGCCCCACCCACTGGACCAATATACTTTAAAACCCGGCATACTTAAATAAATAAACACACATAAAGCATAATATTTTGTATAGTTTTTTTTATTTGTTCTTTTAAGTTTGTTCATTTATGTTCGTTTAATCACTTAATGAACGAATATAATCGAACACGAGCAATCTCATTTCTTAATGTAAGAACAGGAACAAGAATTTCGCTCGCTTAAGTGGTCGTATGTTATTTTGTCCAACTAAAATTTAAGGAACGAATATGAACAGCTTTTTTTTTTTTTTTTTTTTTTTTTTTTTTAATGATTCTTTAACAGTCCTAATTGAAAGAGCTTTTATAAATATATTTTCTTTCATAAACTTAAAGTAACAAATACACTTCAAGTAACTAATAATAAAAATAACTTGTTTTCAAACGAGCAGTTGCATATATACACAATAAAACTTGCATATTTACGTATTTGCTCAAAACATATTTAAACGTTATTATATATTATGTATTAATAAGTTGTATTTTGGAAAAAATATATAAATTTAAAATTTAATATACAATTCACCTTATTTTTAACTGCATCTCCGATTTCATTTCCAACTATTTTCATCTGACATCACTTATAATTAAAAAAAAAAGAAAAAAAAAAAAGCTAAATGTAGCTCTAAATGCTATGTTTAAAGTATTCAAACATGTATTAATTACTTGTACTTTTATAATAAGTGCACATCTGTTACAAAAAATTCATTTTTGTATCTCTGTTTATAGTATAAGACAGTTTTTTATTAGTTTTTTTTTTCCTTATTTCTTATCAGTTTAATACTTTTCATTGGTTAAATTATATATTTTATTCCACGCTTTCTCGTTTATAATATAAACAAATTAAAAAAAAAAAGAAAAATAAAAAAAAGGAGGTGTTGTTTGTAAAAAATAGTATGAGTAACCTCTCCCCTTAATCACTCTCAAAAGACTCTATCAGCAACCAATTATGCATGTGTATATTAGAGTTTTTTTTTTTTTTTTTTTTTTTTTTTAACAAATATATAAGAAAGGCTATGATACTCACATCACATTTTTAGACGATGATTATAATTTACGACACAAGATTTTACAATACAAACTGTAATACATAAATTATCAAAAAAAAAGTGATGTAAATATCAATCTCTTTAGCAAAACTCTTAAAAAATATAAAAATAAAAGTTATCCGAAAACAACAAATCAAAAGTTACCCGTATCATCTCCGCGCTCGTTAATTTGTCCCCAACACTGTTCCCTTCTGACCCCAA
This sequence comes from Chrysanthemum lavandulifolium, assembly GCA_022545495.1. Taxonomy (NCBI): domain Eukaryota; kingdom Viridiplantae; phylum Streptophyta; class Magnoliopsida; order Asterales; family Asteraceae; genus Chrysanthemum; species Chrysanthemum lavandulifolium. The sequence goes on along the minus strand of CM040240.1, from coordinate 165,068,550 downwards.
AATCCAAAAATAACCCACCCCACCGTTTGCCACGTCACACTTTCCGTACCATCCCAAAACAACCAAACCATTAACCCATTTCACCTCTTTCATTTTATTCAACAACAAAATTATCAAATCAACAACCAAAAATATTCATTTACCAAAACCATGGAAAACGATTCAAAGTATCCATTTAATCTACTAGATTTATTCAACAAGCCATCTCTAATAGAAACATTCGTCGACATATTATTATTCACTGTCCCAATATGGCTAGCGGTTATGATCGGGGTTGTGATTGGTTGGGCGTGGACCCCACGTTGGACTAGTTTACTTTTCATAGGGTTTAGGTCTAAGCTCAGGGGGGGATTTGCCTGGACTGCTCCCCCTGGGTTTGGTGCCAGGAGGTTATGGTTGGCTTTTACGGCTTTGTCGGCTTTTTCGGTTGGGAGACGGATGTGGAGTAATTTTAGGGACAAGGAGCGGAAAGAGGAGGGGGATCGGTTGGACGGAGAGCCGGTTTCGGCTGATGTTAAGTTAGTGTTGTTATTTCGTGTTATTGTTAATGTTTTTTTTTTTTTTTTTTTTTTGTTTATGAGGAAGGTATTAGGAAATGTGTCACTTGCCGTAGGTTTTCATGGAAGCAGTCTCCCTACTCTCGGGTTTACCTTAGGGTGCTCAGACGGGATTGGGTGTTGTTTTGATATTAGTAAATGTGATTAATGTTACCGATTGTGAATTTGTGATGTGTGTTTGTTCGAATGTTTGAACATAGCTAATTTATATGGTTATAGTTTGCTGCTAGTGTATCTGGCAGGAGGGGGGCAGGGTGGGCACCTTCCCCCCTAGCGAAAAAAATTCTAGTGTAAATTTTTTAAAATATCTGGCTATTTTTGTAATATGCCCCCGTAATGAACCGATTGGTAGTGTAGTTTTCTAAAATGATCAAAGTTTGCCCCCTCGATTATAACATACTGGCTCCGCCCCTGGTATCTGGATCATGTTGTAGGAAGATATACGAGACATTCTTTGAATCTTTTATGTGACAGTAAGTTAACGTCATGGTTATGTTTCGTTTTGGGAATATATTGAATTGTTGTGCTTGCGTCATAAAAACTTTAAATTCACATTGATTGGGGAAGACAAAGTTTTGTTATCTGTGATTTTTATTCGGACATAAATGTGCATTCTTTAATGGGTAAGATAAGAATAGTAGGAGATGAAGGATTCAAGTATAGTAGGTTACTAAATTGTTAGATAGTTAATACCATTAGGAAACCATGTCGTTTGTTTTATCTAGTAGCGTGTTAGTGGTAGTTTGTTTAGGATTTGTTTCCTCATTCTGGTAGGTAGACCTTTAGAGTATTCCAGTTAATATGGAGTGATTTCGCAGTTGTTTCTTATGACACGCTTCCTGTCACTTTTCTTCCAAGGCCAGGCATTAACATTCTCATCTTTCATTTCTCTTACGCTTGTCATACATTAATTAACCTTCTGAATCCCGTCAATCATGATAAAGTCTTAGTGATACTCTTGGCAGCACCTAGTTTCTCGTTCCCCTATTACTAAAAGAATCTTCCAAAAAAGGGAAACTTGGAACTCGCAAGTCTAAGGAATCTGAACGTATAATGTGTGATTTTCTTACATGTGGAATACTTTTAAGACATAGTTAAGTTCTAATATGAAGTCAAAGGTCTTAAGGCAGGTCATTTTTTCTAGTTAGTTGAAACAGGCCACCATTCTTTTTAATTATTATCCAGAGCTCACTTTCACCTTGTCCCCCATCATATAATTTTGTATTCTAAGATCTGTGGGCTTCTAACTTAAAACCAGCTGGCGGCTAATGGATTTTTGTCCAAATTACATATACTCGCACCTTTGGTGGATCAAAAGTCCCAAAACGCCCCTCATTTGTCAGTATTTTGTAAATACTTGGACACGGCGATGATTTGTTCGACATGAACCATGCATGTGGTGATATATTCTAGAACAGAGAGATTAATTTGCTATGATACCATATATAACCACATTTTCCTAACGGTATTAACTATCCTAGCAATTTATCAAAGTTATTGTATGCGTAACCTTGTCAATGTTCTGTTACAATGTGGATTAGCACATTTTGATAATTTTGTCATCTTTACCTCTGATTGAAATGCCCTATGATCCACCTCTTATACTTATATTCTTAGGACAGAATTTATATAGGTACATTAGTTTGTTGATCTTACTTAATTCCAGCAAACCTATTAATTTTCTCCATTCACAGGTGCAGCATTGTAAACTCAGAAGGAGACCATGATGTTATCACTGAGAAGGATCTAGAACATTTGTTGCATCTTCTTGATGGTAAGGATTTAGTTTGGCAAAGTATGATGGAACGTTCCACTTCCAATATGGCTTGTCAAGCTTGGCGCTATGAGCCAGAGGTAAATGCTGATATTGAATTATTGATATCACTAAACTTGTACTTTGTATAAACGTGTGTATGGGAACTGATCAATGCAATGTAGAGTAATTATATCCCGTAGACATCCACATCAGCACTCTCCTATCATGTTTAAAAAGCTATTTTTTTGTCGTACAACATGTCACAAGCTGTTCCAGTGTTGCTATAGATTTTAGCGTTCAACTTTAATGGAGTTTTTTGAGGATATTCCTTTTAGACACATGAAAGTTGGACGTAAAATCACCAAGTAGTTCTAACAAAATGTACTTTTATTTAGAGTGATCGTGTCTGAAGGTATCTGTTACCGTAAAAGTAAAAGTACTAATCAAACTTATAGTAACATAACCTAATCAAAGTAGTTATTTTTAATCTAGTGGATGCTAAAAAATCCAATCTGAATCCCCGATTAATCACTAGGTGGTACCCGGCCGTCTGGGTAGCGCCTAGCGATTTTTACAGCCTTGCATGCAATCAATATTAGACTCAAGTATAGTTTGTTTACTTCACTATTATATTAATCTGCTTGAAAATTAAGCTTCATGCTCCAGGTGCATTTTCTCCATTGCTGCTACTAGCTACCCAAAGGCTTCGTTAAGAGCATTAGTTTAACATCATTTTAGCAAGGAAAAAAATGGTTAATTTAATCAGTGTTTCTTTTGGCTGGAAAGTAGGATTGATGGACAAAAGAATGGTTGGATCATTAGCCAGATAAATATCATGTAGAGAATAGTGGCCAAAACTTATTTTTGGTGTAGAGCATAGGTCAAACAAGCTTGTATATCTGACCGAAGTGTGCTAGTAAAATAGCTGGGTTAAATGAGTGTACTATGAATATGGTTCAAAAGAAATATGTTTGTAGCTGCATATATTGTGATTTAGAGCTTGTTTAACTCTTTATTCACGTAATTTTCTTCTCTTGAATTATATCAGACTGGCCCTGTTGTGTACCGTAGCAGAACTGTGTTTGAAGATGCGACACCTGAGCTGGTTAGAGATTTCTTCTGGGATGATGAATTTCGACCCAAGTGGGACCCGATGTTGACTTACGTCAAGATATTGGAAGAGTGCCCTGATACTGGGACTATGATTGTCAATTGATAAAAAGGTTCTGTAATTTACAGCTTAACAAGTTGGTAGCAATTGCATAGAGACTGACTTTTATTGGTCTAACGGATTTCCTTTATGCTATATGCATGCAGTTTCCATTTTCTGCAGTGATAGAGAATATATCATCGGTCGTAGGATATGGGAAGCTGGGAAGACTTACTACTGTGTTACAAAGGTAAGGGCAGATTATATGATTATTTTATTTAGGTATATGTAGTGTAGTTATTTGCCAGAGAATATTATGATTGTGGGTTTAACAAGTTATTATACCTTTAAAGGAATCTTTGAATCGTATGTTATGTAAATGACTAAACCTAAGAACATATTAAACCAGACAAATTTTTATACAACACATTGTCTCTCTCAAAGATCCTTGGTTGAACTCTAGAATCTGTATCAAGTCAAGCTTGGTTAATCGATGAACTTCTTATCGAGGATTCCTAATACTGTAATACCATAGTTGCTAGTTTCCCTAATATGATTACCATATAAACAGTTGAACCCTAAAATCTGTATGTAGTCAAATATGGTCTCTTTGTTGACCTTTGCATTTGTTAATTTAGACAATGCTAATATGGTCTCTTTGTTAATTGGTGCAGGGAGTGCCGTATCCAGCTCTGCCGCGGCGCGACAAACCGAGGCGTGTGGACCAATACTTTTCGAGCTGGGTTATCAGGCCTGGTAAGTATTGTAATCCCATTACTCTGTTAGTTTTACAGTTTTACTACTCTATCTAAATGGCTACCAAATTACTCAGTTACATGGCTGGTGTGTAAATACTTATTTTATTAAGGGAAATCTATTAATAACACTAGAAGTAAGATAATAATTAAAAATACAATAAAAGAGGGGTTAAAACTATGCAAAAGAAAAATAAATCCAAATGGAAGTATATATTGCAAATTGCACCCAGGTCAATTTTCAGATTAATCTGTGTAATGCTCCCTTTGTTGCAATAGTAAAAGGCGTATCCCAGATATTCTCTGCTTGAATGAGCAAGACTCCCAGTAACAAACAAATACTAAAGTAGATACTTTTATTTGTCTGGAAATCCATGGATCATAACTCAGGACACACTAGCCAATATGACACTTAAATTGTATAGCTTTTAACCTAGGTTTTGACGTTGTCATGAAATGGGAGAATGAGATCCTAGGTTTGAATCTTCAAATTTCTTGTACCCCTTCTCTATTTAAATCTAAAAGAGAAATATAACTAAAAATCTTTAAAGGTTAGCAAGGTTGGCCCTTTACGAATAACAGTCATGGAATAATTGGCTTAAAATCATTATTCTTGGTTCCCATTGTGTGTGTAAAAATACACAAACGCTCATTTCGTACAAAAAGAGTCAAATCAGATACTGTTGTTTAAAAATTTCATTTCCCCAATGTGCCCATAATCATAAAGTTTTGCAAAGTATACTTCTCTATTAAGCATTTTATGATGATGATGGTTAGTGTGGAACAGTCAAGTACAAGGTATACAAAGTAAATCACCTAAAGGCCATATGTTTGAGACTTGAGTTGAACGTGGAGAACAGGACGGGCGGGCTGGGTAATGGGTCAACACAGGTTTGGATGGAAACGGGTAGATTCTTAGTGCGCTTGGATCAACAGTTATTTTCTCGTTAAAATGACTGCGTTAGGAAGTTTTATTCATTGTATTTTTACCCAACAACCCGTTAGACAAACAGTATGACCCTACCCAACCCAACCTTTTTAACATTATCACTCCGACTTTCTACTTCATAGTTTTCAACTATTTATGCATCCTGAGTTGTGAGTGAAGTGTCATGCTTATTGGTATATTTAATTTGAATGCAGTGCAATCCCGAAAAGGAGATGGACTACTTACCTCATGCGAAGTAATACTCTTACACTATGAAGACATGGGAATCCCTAGAGATGTTGCTAAGTTAGGAGTCCGTCACGGAATGTGGGGAACCTTGAAAAAGCTGCACGGTGGGTTCAGAGCTTATCAGACTGCACGAAAACAAGACCCAACACTGTCCAGATGTGCACTTATGGCAGCAATCGCCACAAAGATCTCGTTTGATGGGGGTAGTGAGTTGGTGCCTGGCGACAAAAGACAGGAGAAGTTAACATTAGAGATGGCAGAGTGGGTGGAGGAATCGACTGGAGATGGTTGGCGGTTGGTGGGGCAGTGGCGGTGGTTTGTGGGCTCCGTACCGGAACCATAAGCAAAGTGTTGTTGATTGGTGCAGGCCAAAGATTTGCTCGAAGAAGATGAGATGTGTGTGTGAGCCATTTATCTCATTTCATGAAGCCCTCTCGCTGAGGAAGGATAATAGAGGTGTATCATGAGTATAATACTTCTATATTTTCGTAGTCGGATTTTTTTTGTATACATATGATCAAATGGCTTGTATCCCTATAAGATGAATACATGTTATCCAATTGATATTATTATATATATTTATAGTACTATCTTATTTTTATCAAATTTTTTGGGACGAATGGATAATTCTGGACAAAAGAATGTGAATAAATACAAATTGATAGAACAAAAAGTCGAGCATTTATAATTTATGTGACCCTGAGAATTATTTAACTGAAATGATAATAAAAGGTATAAGTACATGTTTGCTACAAATTATTTTGTATAATTAGTTGCTGTTCGAAAAGTTTAACAAAAATGTGCAAAACGGGTAGAGGGGTTTATAATTTGGCAGATATGTATTTTGATTTCATTTGACGTGAAACAATATCAGCTCGATTGAAAATTTTGAACCCAAGCCTATATTGAACAGCTTGCGTTTTCGACAATAAAATCTTTCAATTTGAAATCCAAACGATTCAACTAAAATGGTTACAAAGAAAATGTTATCAATGCTGGTTTTTAGTTCGACTAGGTAATAATATTTCATGATTCATGTAGCAGTATGTTTTAATACTAATACGACACAATCATTTACCTCGAATACCTATCAACTATAACATGAATTTATAAAAGATACTAATTTTTTAAATTTGATCTAAAAATATATGAAAATATACGTCAGTCTGCATTTGTATAAGAAGATATGAACTTATATACTTAACGTCTTATCACTTACACTCACAGAGCAAGGTGTAGGGGCAACTGATAACTGTTACTCCAGGTTTCACCTCAACACATTAATAACAACACAATAACTAAAGATATTCTCCAACTATAATCTATAAAAGCAAGACGCGATCTCATAAAATATCATAAAAATAATATACTCACTAAAAAAAAAAAAAATAAAAAGAAAACCTCAATGGCGCTTATAAATTGCCCAACCGCCGACAAATAACACCAACCACGACGCAGATGGTACGCCATCGGTGCCACTAAAGAAAAAATCCCAACAACGTGTTGTTGATGTGCACCATGCACTCTCGCTGCACACAAGCTTAAATACAACAACACAAATCATTATCTATTTGATAATTATACTTATGATAGACCCTAGATACGATATCTTAGTAATTTATCACGGAGTACTATAACAGCAAGTAATCTAAAAAAAAACACAAAAAGTTGGTTATTTATACAATTATTCTCGATGAAAATCATGATAATTGCACCACGTTTTCAGAATCACAAGAATAATGTAATACTAATTTCAACTCATCGTATATAAACAAAGATTCACTGGTATATTAAGTAGCAAAGTTTTTTTCTTGGACCTATGGGATAAACTACATATGGAGTAACAAGCCATATTCATATGTATATTAACTTATTCGAACTATACGTAACATTTTCATATATTAGGCACCATTCAACACAAACCTTTCGATAAAACATGAATTTCTAACAAGATGTTACCTTCTTAAACTTGATCTAAAAATGTTAAAACATACATTTGTCAATTGCATTTGTATAAAAATATAAACTCATATACTAGTAAGACTAAAATACACCGCTGGTCCCTCGAACAGATGAAGATCACGATGAGACAAACCGACATTTATCATCGGGAGTCCAAAACTGGGCTTTTAATTCCAAACTAGTCCTCGACCAAACGCCAAAGTCAACGTCTCGATTTTGTTTTGTAGTCGAGGTATTTTAGTCGCATATACATTTATACTTTGATAACACATTTATATTTTTAGTCCTTCATCTTTATTTGTCGTCGTCAACATCATTTATGTAGAGTAAATTTTATCGAAACGATTAAATAGATATAGTTACTTAAATAAAGGAAGAAAATGGGTGAGAGGAAGAGAGAGAAAAGGAAGAGGGATGGCAAGAGGTTTTTAAAAAAAAAAGACATAGAAGAGAGAAAAGCAGCCACAAAGAGGAAGGCCAAGGGAAGGACATCATCAAGTTCTTCGTTTCCAATATACCCGATGGGTGCAGCCATTGGGATTTAGCAACAAGACTCGTGGAATTTCGGCGCGTGTTCATTGCAAAAAAACGAAATGAGAGGAGCCTGCTTTGGTTTTGCCACCAACGGGAGCAAGGTCGAAGGAGTCGGATAGGAACTCAAGAATGTAAAGATAGGTAGATTCAAACCGATATCAACATATTAAAATGAAGATGCTTATTGGAGTCGGCAAAACAAGGAGATAGACAAGCTAGAGGTAACTGGTTTTACCGCTCCCCCCTGTCGTGCATGGGGCTTTACCAATGGTAAGACACAAGATGGTGAAAGGCACCCGGAGGTCCGAAAGGAGGTCGTTATAAAATGGATCCCAAGTCGTAGATGTCTCGCTTTATATGGGAGTGTCAGAAGGCGCGGTGTCGTGACTTCCACACTCACCAACCTTATGGCCTTATGGACCCTAAAATGGATATGCACTATATGGGGTCTATATCTGGTTTTCACAACAATGAAAACACCTCTAAGTTTCTGATATGAAAACCTCCTGGGGTTGGTTTGATAAGTGGAGGAATGGTCCCGCAATCTATTCCTCGGAGAGGATTGCTTGGTAGGCATTCATGGTGTTCCTTTGCATTTGGCATCGGCTAACACTTTCAATAAAATTGTAGTCAATTCGAAAATCGCTTCCATCTTCTCGCCCATGTCGATTCTCGTATGGCGATGAAATTAAAGAGACCGCTACCATCACTGAGGGATAAAAAATACCGTGTATGGATCTTAGAGAATTGGCAACCCAATCAGGCCATTAAATATGGAGGGACTACGCCCAGCCGCCACCCATGGGTTAACGTGGATAAACCAACGATAGGCGAGTGATACTGAATTTGATGGGGACGGAAGCGGTAACGAAGGTCTCGCACGGGAATGTTAACTCTATTAAAGATAGGTATGATGGTTTATGTAATTCCAAGGAATCTCTTTAATAATGCGGGTCCCCAACATCAATAACTTTGTTTTAATACATGTCCTAGGGAAAGTCATTAAGGATGGTCATATGAGAGATAGGTCCTCTTTTTCCAAATTCAATAACGCCTGAATAAGGACTTCCCTTTTTCTCTAGATGGTCTCGGGCCTAAATGATCAAGGCAATCACCTTAATAATGAGGTGCGCCTATGGGGTTGATACCACCGGTTTATCAAGAACCAAATCCTCCTCGACCTTAACACCTCCCTCCCAACCATCTAGATGGATACTCAAACCGATGCTCCCGCCGATCCGAAGGGGTTCAGAGCGTGTTGCGAGGCTAACCAAGATATGTTTGTCAAGTTCATGAGACTTTGAAGTGGGTAACATGTGGTCTCGACTTGTTTAGAGCCACTGCAGAGATTCGGGCTGCCATAATGGAAGAAGGTATTAATCGTGTTCCCCAATGAATATTTTATCTATCAATATTAGAGGGGTCGGGGGAGATAGGAAATCGAATTGGATTAGAAAGATCAAATGTAAAGAGCATGTTTCTTTTCTAGCTATTCAAGAAACCCAATGTGGGGGCTTGAAGGAGGATACTATCAAAAGGTATTGGGGGAATTCTAACTTTGATTTTGAAGTAGTTGATCCGAATGGTAGGTCGGGGCCTATTTAGCTACCGATCCCGGTGTTTTTAAAAACGGAATCTATATTGAACAACAACCACCGGCTATCAAAGGTACTTAGAGGTACTAATAGGTTGATGCTTGTCATGAATGTGTATGCTCCTCAAAATAGGAGTGACAAAAAGGGTTTGGGACGAGCTAAAGGAGTTAATAGTTAGACATAACGGTTGGTGTATTTTGATCGGTGACTTCAATGCCGTGAGAAATGGTGAAGAGAGAAAGGGTCGAGCTTCAAAAGGGTCATGCTAATGATTTTAATTCCTTTATCGAATCGGTCGACCTTTTGAGTATGAGATGAGAGGTAGCAATTCACGATTCGAAAGATGACTTGTGGGGAAAAATTGAGTAAGATCGACCGCTGCTTAGTTAGTAAGGAGGTGTTCGATTTATGGCCAGAGCGTGTTTTAGATCCATCCCGAGGCTTTTTCTGATCACAACCCGATTCTTCTATCTCTAGTGGACCTTAAAGCCTAAGCCCTCCGGTATTTAATTTGGTCGGATCTTCCCGAATGCATGAGGTAGTGACTAAGGCTTTAGACTCGCTTTCATTATGAGGAGCCCCGATTTGAGATTGGTCAGAAATTGAGATGGCTTCATGCCATTTAAAAGAGTGGCGACACCTTATCGAGTAAAGAAAACGAAGACTTAGAAATTTGCAAGAAAGAGCTTCAAGAATCGATATTGAGATGGAAAGCACATATCTATCTCAAGAAGACTGTGGTCTAGGATCGAATGCAAAAGCAGGGTGCCCGAGATCGAGACCTCCCATGACTTAAAGTGTGTTTCTAAGTAAAACGGGCGGCGAGGGGGATGATAATAACCGCTTTTCATGGAATTATAATAATGGAAACCACCAACGCGATCCCGGCTTAATGATCGATAACGAGTGGTGGCTGTTTAATAAGGTGAAAAATAGGTTTTCGACTTCTTTAAAAACAAGTTCAAGGAAAGTTGGAAAGACAGGCCGGTCTTGGATTGTGACCAGGCTTCCAAAATCTCTTCCACGGAAGCTAACTTTCTCGTGGAACGGTTCTCCAAGGAGGAAATCAAAAAAGCAGTCTTCGGTTGTGGGGAAGATAGGGCGCCAGGCCCTGACGGCTTCACTTTTAAGCTCATCAGGAGGTTTTGGGGTCATTTTGAAGACGACTTTCATGATATTCTGGAGGCTTTCTTCGATAATGGTGTGATAAATAGAGGGTGTAACGCCTCCTTCATCACTTTAATCCCCAAAGTGAAGGACCCGGTGTCTCTTAACGATTATAGACCTATCACCTTGGTCGGTTCGATTTGTAAAGTCATTTCCAAAGTGCTTGCTAATCGGTTGAGAACGATTATTAGCTCGGTGATTTCTTTCAATCAATCGGCCTTCCTCAGTAATCGGTATATTTTAGACGGTCCTCTTATCCTTAATGAGGTCATTTCATGGGCAAAAAGAAGTAAAAAGAAAGCGCTCATTTTTAAGGTGGATTTCAATAAAGCTTTGACAACGCCAATCGGGGTTTCTTAATGTCAGTAATGGATCGATGGGTTTCCTAGCGATGGTGCAACCGATATATGGCATTCTCCTCCGGGTCGTATGGCGTCCTTGCGAACGCCTCCTACTTTGAATTCCAATACGGTAAAGGGGTGAGGTATGCACCCCTTTCCCTTTCTCTTCCTTATCATCATGGAAGCTTTATCTTGCATCATGAACAAAGTGTAGTCATGGATACTTTGGGGTCTCTCTTCTAATAATGGTCTCTATTCTCTCGCACCTTCTTTATGCCGACGATCGCACTTTTGGGAGGGTCGTTGTTGAACATTAAGTTACGAGGACTCCCCCAAAAGGTACAACACAACATAAAGAAGGTATCATGCGCCGCCTTTGGGGTGAGACGGAGGATTCTAATAAAATTAATTGGGTCGCTCGATAAAGTTGTTCTCCACCAAGGTCGATGGCCTTGGTTTAGTTAGACTAGCGGATACAATATTGCCCTTCTCTCGAAATGGGTACGGCGCTACTGTGGCTGATCTTGTAGTCTCGTGGAGGAATGTGGTAGATGCTTTTCATGGCTCGAGACAATGGTCCTCGCCCTGCTATGTAAAGCCGCCTGTGTGGGCTAACATTGTCAAAACGGTTTCAAAGGTCAAAGTTTCGGATTAGTTTGAACCAAGCTTTCAAAGGAGTTGTGGGCAACGGAAAGCTATTAGATTTCGGTTGATCCATGGGTCTCGAATCAACCTCGATGGACGTGGTGCCCCATTTTATTCCATAAAGAGAAGAATAAAAGATGCTTAGTTAGTGACAAGTTTGACGCGAACTCTAATGGGTTTAACGGTTTCAATGGGTCTTTCTTGGAGAATCAATCGGAAGAAGAGGAGCCGAACGAACCGATTTATAATTTGTTGGCCGGTCTTTATCTTAGCGACCGCTCGATCAAGGAAGTGGATAGTGGAGATCATAATAAATTTAGTGTTAAGGTCATAAGGATTTTCTGTGAGGCGCATCCTGACTTCAAAGGATGTACGCCTTTAAATGGTCTAAATGGGTTCAAGAAGATAAACATTTTCATGTGGAGAATGATGTTGAATCGCTTACCCACTACGGATGCTCTTCGGTGAGAAATTGCCATGTTGGTTCCCTCGGTATGTGATCCGTGTGAGCCGGATGTGGAATCGGAGCACCTTTTTCGCTTCTTGCCGATTGGCATGGGTATATGGTCTCGTGTTGGTAATCGGTGCAAAATCGCTACCATTTACCTTTTTTCTCGTCGCGATCTTGTTGACATTCACCAACTGTCACCACGGTAAGGAGCGAAGGAAGATCCTAAGGGTAGGGTATTCATTTCTTGTTGGTGCATTCGAAGGCTCGAACGCCAAAAGATTTGACAATGCTCGAGTTGATACGCGGAAGATTTTGCAAGACATTAAATCTTTAGTTTTTATGGTATAAGAATCGATTAGGAATTGTTCGATAGATGGAATGACGGTACTGCTTAACTTGATGTAATCTCAGTGTGTTGTTGCCTCCCCGCCATGGGTAGCGCCAGAATAATAGTCAACTTTCAAAAAAAAAAACTAAAGTGTATAAAAGGAATCTACTAGTAAACAATCACAAACAAAATCACTCGACATTTATTCGATCGATTTCGATCATCTCGACAACTTAATTAAAATAGAGCAAAGTTTTAATAATGGGTCAATTTACAATTCATACATACTTAATAAAATAGTATCATCATGTGCATATTCAAGATCACTTTATTTAGGCATAAAAATACATTCATTTGTTATAAAAACAGGGTTTTGTTCAAATGTGTATGTAACTACTTCTTTAGTGGACATGTATGGTAAATGTGGCGTAATATCTGATGCACGTAAAGTGTTTGATGAAATGCCGGAGAGAAATGTGGTGACATGGAACTCGTTGATCGCGGGTTATCTTTGTATGGATAATGTGGGTGTTTTGGTTGAGTTGTTTGTGGAAATGGTTAGATTAGGGGTTGGTCTGAGTGAGTTTACTGTTTTGAGTGTTATAGTTGCGTGTTCGTGATTGGAGGCGTTAAAACTAGGGGAGGAAATTTATTGTTTTTGTGTGAAGTCTGGTTTTGTTAATGTTGTAGTGGGTACGGCCTTGCTTGAGATGTATTGGAAGTGTTGTGATGTGGAAGGTTCACGGATAGTGTTTGATGATTTGACAATAAAATGTTGTTACATGGACGCCAATGATCACGGGTTATGCGCAATTGAGTCCGATATGTATATATATATTAGTTTAGTGTTATTCGCAATGTGGTGGAGCTTAAAAGACTTTACAAGATTTGTTCAATCGTGGATATAAAGAACAAGATATCGTAACGCCATAATTTCTCGGATTTTCTAACTTGGGAATCATTCATTGATATTCTTTGATAATTATACTTAGTCGTTGAGGTTATGATTCAAATATTTACATACAAAACGGGATATAAAACTACATACGTACCAAGGATCATGAGAATAAGATAATACTAAAATTAGCTTAAATAAACAGTATATTCACATAGGTATAGTAAATAGCAAAGTTCTATTTTTGGCTTTATGTGAAGGGTGGAGCTAAAAATGTTGTTCGAGTGGCACATTTTAAATTTATTAAAACTACATCATATTAACATCATCATTCTCACATGTACAAAGATTCTCACACTCTTTACACATGTACAAATACCTTCACACTCTCCTAAACTCGATCACAAAGACATCCTCTATAAATATAAAATTTTGACGAATCAAGTTTGTATCGATTCAAATTAAAGTTAAGTTGTAAAAGAATTAAATCAAAATATAATAAACCCACTAAAAATGAAAAACAAAAATTCATGAAAGCATATCAAAATGGATATTGAATTAAAAAGCAAATTTTTTTATAAAAATATTATGAAATTAGATCATAAAAAATAAATAGTTGAAGAGATATTTTAATTTCAAAATAAAAGTGGATTTTTAATTGAAGGGGGACACATGCAATTTTAGGATGAACGGTTAAAATAACATTTTTTTATTTAAATTTTTATTGACTCACATCTTAAATGATTATACAAGTAGTATGGATATAAAAGTATACATATAGATATAGATATAAATCTTTTTCCAATTCTTTATTCTATATAATCGATAACGCACACGCGTCGCTCGGGTCAAAGGAACTTCCTTTTCGTCGAAAAGTTTTTTCAACACCCAGCAGTGAACCTAATCGTTGTAGTGTAGTATTAGGGTAAGCACGGTATTGATATCGTTCTCTGGGGAATAGGAATGCTAGTGAGAAGTTACTACGCTAAGGTTGTGGTTGAGGAAGATTATTTTTATCTTTTTATATTTTTAAGGAAAGGAAAGGTACGAATCTCTGGGTTTGAATTGGGGGTTGGTATTGCTACCGATTACTCTACTTATCTAATTATCTAATCTAAGGTGTATGTAGTCTATGTCTAATTAATGTGTGCTCGATGATAGTTTAAAGATGTGTTTACTTAGGTTTTACTACTCCTTAATTATCTCCTATTGGTGGTTGAATTGTCACGCCCTTATTCCTAGTTGCGTTGTGTGTCTAAGGTTGTAGGGTATGCTTTTCTCCCAACTCTTTGAACTTACCAAAGGTCTCATCTACAAAACCCACTAGGGATAATAAACTCTTACTCTAAGGCACTCTTTGGATGGTTTAGCTTACAACTACTCAAGGAGTCATATTCTAAGGTTCACAAAGATTTAATCAAGCATTAAGTACACAACGAATGACCTATCGCATTACTAGATCACTAACCAACTAATATAAGAAACAACCAATCAATATTCAATAATTAAGTTTCATATTCCTACAAACACACAAGTAAATTAATGGGACATGGAAAACATGCAAGCATACACACAAATAATCAAAGACATAATTGTATTAATGAAGTAAAACACTTATCTTGGTGTAAGATAGGTTTGAACCCTAAATACTGTATAAGACAACCTTGGTTCGGTTTAGGTTTTACTCCAAAAGACTACACACTAAATCTTGAAAAATTCGGATTCTATATATATTACACATGCGGCGCCACTTTATGTTTTGTGACGCCGTGTCGCCGCTATTAGGGTTTCGCCTCGCCACGTTAGACTTGCGACGACGCCACCTTATGCTTGTGACGCCGTCCTCTTCACTTCGGCGCCGTCTGGATTACATCTAGGCCGCCCGAGTTGCGGCCTACTCTTTTATAACTTGACGCCGCTACTTGAAAATGGGAGTTTTGGCTTCGTCCCGTCGCAAAGATCCTCCGACGGCCACACTTAACACCGACGCCACCTTATGTTTTCGCAGACTTTCAGTGTCTCGATTCGACTTTGGCCATTTTCTTCAGTATAATCGCGCCTTTTCGTCCAAATAAGTGCCATTCCAACATTTTGCCTTCAAAAGACCTAAAAGTGAAAAGGAACGATATTAATCAATAACGGATACAAAAGTGATCAATAAGGGCTTAAACGACCCTCAAAAGTTACGCTTAAAACCTTATCAAAGTGATAACGCCACACGCTGCTCGGGGTCAAAGGAACTTCCTTTTTCGTTGAGCAAGTTTTTCAACACCCCAGGCAAAGGAACCTAATCGTTGTAGTGTAGTATTAGGGTGCCACGGTATTGATATCGCTCTCAGGGAATAGGAATGCTAGTGAGAAGTTACTACGCTAAGGTTGTGGTTGAGGAAGATTATTTTTATCTTTTATAATTTTTAAGGAAAGGAAAGGTACGAATCTCGGGTTTGAATTTGGGGGTTGGTATTGCTACCGATTAATCTACTTATTTAATTATCTAATCTAAGGTGTATGTAGTCTATGTCTAATTAATGTGTGCTCAGATGATAGTTTAAAGATGTGTTTACTTAGGTTTTACTACTCCTTAATTATCTCCTATTGGTGGTTGAATTGTCACGCCCTTATTCCTAGTTGCGTTGTGTGTCTAAGGTTGTAGGGTATGCTTTCTCCCTAACTCTTTGAACTTACCAAAGGGTCTCGCCTACAAAACCCACTAGGGACAATAAACTCTTACTCTAAGGCACTCTTTGGATGGTTTAGCTTACAACTACTCAAGGAGTCATATTATAAGGTTCACAAAGATTTAATCAAGCATTAAGTACACAACGAATGACCTATCGCATTACTAGATCATTAACCAACTAAGATAAGAAACAACCAATCAATATTCAATAATTAAGTTTCATATTCCTAGCAAACACACAAGTAAATTAGCTTGACATGGAAAACATGCAAGCATACACACAATTAATCAAAGACATAATTGTATTAATGAAGTAAAACACTTATCTTGGTGTAAGATAGGGTTTGGAACCCTAAAATACTGTATAAGATGCCTTGGTTCGGTTTTAGGTTTTACTCCAAAAGACTACACACTAAATCTTGAAAAATTCGGATTCTATATATAATATTACACATGCGATTTACGCCACTTTATGTTTTGTGGACGCCGTGTCGCCGCATTAGGGTTTCGTCTTGGCCATGTTAGACTTGCGACGACGCCACCTTATGCTTGTAACGCCCTTCTTTCCGACGCCGTCTGGATTACATCTAGTTGCCCGAGTTGCGACGGCCTACTCTTTTATAACTTGACGTCGCCACTTGAAAATGGGAGTTTTGGCTTCGTCCGTCACAAAGATCCTCCGACGGCGCCACACTTAACACCGATGCCGCCACCTTATGTTTTCGCAGCTTTGAGTGTCTCGATTCGACTTTGGCCATTTTCTTCAGATAATCGCGCTTTTCATTCCAAATAAGTGCCATTCTAGCATTTTGCCTTTAAGAGACCTAAAAGTGAAAAGGAACGATATTAAGCAATAACGGATACAAAAGTTATCAAATAAGGGCCTAAACGACCCTCAAAAGGTACCTTTAAAACCTTATCAAATATCCCTACACTTGGTATTTGCTTGTCCTCAAGCAAATATGCTTTTAGCCAATTAATTTATAAGTTAGAGATCATGAAGCATTGGTTTAAAACAGTCCACAACACATATAAGCCCATAAAAGTAATAACAAGCACGAAATTACATACTAGCACCTCACATGGGTGTTTAGATACTCACATCTCTCGGGTGTATATGAAATATAACAAATTGGAAATGGAAGATAAACACTCATTAACCGGTCCTAGTACATAAATTACCATAGGCTTGAGAATAGATCAAACCTCCATCGCTTTGGCGAACCACCTAGGAAAGACTATCAAAGAGGTCTTTAAAGGGTTGTAATGTTAGGCTTACGGTAGGAAACAAAGGGTTTGGTGAGATAGGCTATATAGTGGTGGTAAGTCAAAATCTCTTATGTTACAAGCATACGAAGAATGGCGCTGCTAAGCCAAGACTCGACACTCTAAACTCTAGCTAACCGAAATAAACAAGCATAAAATTAAAGGATAGATGTAGGATGGTAGCCCGTTATGTTTTTTTTTTTTTTTTTTTTTTTTTTTTTTCAAACACTATTTTTTTCTTTTCTATATTTTTTTTCGATTTTTTTTTTTTTCATACACTTTTACTCTACCATCCTCTACGGTAACATCAAAATGATAGGGATTTATAGGCACATCCATACACTTGAGTTTTATTACTCTAACACTAATTTGACCCGAATTCAAAAGATCATAACACTTGGGGTACATTATTACGCAAACAAAGGGAATTTGAATTTAACGCCCTTCCGTCATTTCATAAACTTTAACTTTTCCCATGAATCCCAATCGTCCCAAAACTCAGATACAAAGGATATGACGCGACTTAGCAACTCATGCAAGCAACTAGATAATTGAACTAAGGGTTTAAGGTAATAATAATGCACTAAAAGTGAGTGCATACAAGGTAGTCTAAGGCGATTTGGGTGTACATTTGGGGTGGGGTGTAAACAATGCTTTTCATTGATATTCGGAAAACCAAACATCACGAGAACCGCGAAAAGGATAGGCTCGAGGGTTAACTAGGGTATCGTGTACTAAAGATGAGTACAACGCAAAGGGTGTGGGGAATTACTCAACCGAGGTGGAAGAAGTAATTATATTACGGTATCAAACAAGGGTTATCCTAATGCCTCTTATCATTTAGTTATTCCTAACTACACAAGTGTAGTCTTACTTGCGATCTCGGATGCATCACAAAACAAGTTCTAGAATCTAATATACTACCGGTTCACACTTAAGCATTAAAGATGAATGCTTTTAATTCCTACTAATCTATGGCGATCCTCACATTTTGGGTGGAATTTAGGTGGTAAAGGGTTTTGTGCTAGTCATATAACTTCCTATCCGTGAGACGCTTTTGTTAAGACTAATGGCCCACTACTATATATCATGAAAATTTTAAATTTGGTGCTAAAATTAACCTAACCGACATTTTCTCATGGTTTATTACACAAATACAATTGACAAAGCAAATAATCAAGGATAAGCATAGTTTCAAAGTTCCGCTTTATTTTCCTCCCTACACTTAAACCGAACATTGTCCCCAATGTTTCCGAAGTATCAAAGTTATGATAATGGAAGGTAATCAAAAACGAAAGAAACTAATACTCCCCGATTAGCTCGGTAGGATCCGTGTGAAGTAGTGGTTAAATTCTTTCCAAGAAGAATTTATGCGTGAAAAGCTCCTTCCAATCTTATGTAACTTCTTCTTGATAAATTAAACTTGCACACTTGAAGAAACAAACGAAACCTTCGCGTAAAATCGGCGGTAATAATATATAAGACTCGATTTAAACTAGGATATAATGCTTGTGGAATGGATGTTTACAAAATTTCTAGAAAATTAAGACCGAAAATTCCAATTTTTAGTAGCTCGTAAAACGAGAAAAAGTAACTGTTGTTTTACTCCTTCCGATGCCAAAGTTGCGATCTGACGGTCAGTTATCCCGACAAAAACCGGTCCGCGATTTTCGAAAAAATTCGGAAAACTTACATCTTTAGAACTGGAAAAATTTCGCAAAACATCCATTATGACTCGATACAAGCATTTGACTCGAACAACACACAAATATATCTTTTAATGAATTGTTATTCTCATGTTTATGTTTCCTTGAAAACGTGTAATCCTCCTACACTTATCCCTTATGTAAAATACCTTTATATGCAATTAAGACGAGGTTAAAACAAAATAAACCATTTTACAAATTTAAACATGAGAATAAACAATCGATAAAAGATATATGACACTAACAAGCAAACAATTAAGCATGGGTTGCCTCCACGAAGCGCTTTTCTTTATTTAAGAGTCTTGTAGCTAGACTCGTAGTCGTGCTTCCTACGTTACTTCATTACCGCCACCTTGACGGTCTCTAATGGGGATTCCATGTTGTAGAAGTGCCCTATAATGCACTTCTAAGAGTTCATCCTCTCCCAATCGGTTCTATATTCCGTCCTAGGCTCAAGCAATCCTTATAGAATCCGAAAATCTTAGCCATAACATAATCTACACCTTTCTCCCTATCCTCATCATTCCTATAATAGACCGATATTTAAGTTCCTTTTCATCATTAGAGAGTGATGAAAACTTCTCAATCTTAAACGGCATTTGGTAAGCTATGTCATCGGTCTCATCCTTGAATCGCACTACTCTTAACGAGGGATTATAGGTCTTCCCGGTGCTTTCTATGAAAGATTTTCCTAGAATAACATGGGACAAGCTAGGGTCTATGGCCGTGCTAATATCATCCACAATTATGAAGTCCGTAGGAAACGTGAAACTACCTACATAAACGGGTAATCACTTAATTCTTCCGAGAAAATTGCAACTAACATTAGGATCATTGGGGTCTTGCCTAGTTGGAATAGGCTTCTTCAATATCCAATTGTAGTAGGTGCTAGTCATTATGTTGATTGGGGACTTGCGATCAATGTAGGCCTTTGCCACAAAAGGTGTCCTATGCAACGTGGTATGTTAAGATTCCAAGGGTTCCCAAACTTGATTCTAGGGCTTTTCCTAACATACATGTGACGGAGGTCACGCGAAAGTGAGGGTGGTGAGATAGTTCTTCTTCGTAGGAAACTTATTGAAATAGTCATTGTCTACTTCATCTACTTCCTCGGTTGTTTCATTATTCTCAAGTGTATGATCCTCTTCGTCATTTGTTCCATTAGGTTTAACTAAGGCGATGGTATTGACGAATTGAACGTGCTTAGCTAGCTTACTTGGGTCCTTAATCTCTACACGGAAGGCTCGGAGTTGAGATAGCATTAACCTTCCTATCACTATTAGTTATGGCTTTCAAAAGGTTGTCTATCTTCCTATCCATTTCGCTTGTTGTTGGTTAAAGCGGTCCGAGAGCTTAGCTATTTGGGATTCTTGGGATGCAACAAGGTTTTGCAACATCCTTCGATGTTTTGTTGGTTAGGACCGTTAGTGGGGGCCATGAAAATCATTGAAGTGAATTCCTTGGTTTGTCCCCGAGAGAAGTCGGGCTTGCCTTTCCATGCCTCTCGTGTTTCATTGAAATTCCTAGGTCCGGGTATTAGGAATCTTCCTCCGCTCCATTAATACGTGAGGATGCGAGTCAACGGAAGCATGTTCGGGGATCGAGTGCAAGTGCGCGTGTTATGAGGATCACAAATGGCTCACACGAGGAAGAAACTTTGTTCACATGGTGTGAAGATTTAGGATTTTCGTAGGAACTCATTAGGAATTTTACTTGATCTTCAAGTTCAATCATCCCTACGGTCGGAAGGAGGCAAGGAGATTGCCTTAACGGTTTTGGGCAGCTCACGGGGTCATCCCAACTTTCGTTGTCATAGAGGCGAGGTCCTATCATACCTCATGATTCTTCCGCGGTGAGATCACTAAGTTTTCCACCGGCCGCTTGGTCAATGGATCGCTGGTGGGGAAGTTGACATGATCATAGAAAATTTGGACTTGGAGCCAAAGATCAATGCCGTGATGAGGACTTTATGAAGTAAGTCCTGAATCGAGTCCATGCTTCGTAGAGAGATTCACCTTGACGTTGTTGGAACATCAAGATGTCATTCCTAAGCTTAGTGGTTCTCCCGTGGGAAAAATTGAGCAAGAAAGCGAGAGGTAAGATCATCCCAACTTGAGATGGGCCATGGGAAGTCGCTCAAGCCAATTACTAGCTTGGTCCCAGAGAGAATTGGAAGAGACGCAGCGCGTGGTCTCCCGAGTAGTAGCATTAAGGTCGATGGAATCGACAATTTTGAGGAATCCCTCGATGTCGATTTGGATCTTGAACGAAGTCCATGGAATGCACATCCGCTTTGCACCAACCGGATGGTGTCGGATCGCAGGCCGTAGTTTGGGCTTGGTCGGAAGCTCAATGGTGTTCCTATAGCCCGGTGGCTTGGTCTTGAGTATTCACCAAGAGTACGGGCTCTTGGCGGGTCAATTGGTGGTGGGTTGATGAATGGTGGGTGGTTATCACCTTCCATGATGAAAAGTGATGGGGTTACGAACAAAGGTCACGAAGAAGGGGATAGACTAAGAGGAAGCTAAAATGAGAAAAAAAGTTTACTTGATAGGAATCAAGTAAAGAAACCTAAACGAGGTGGACTACTAACTAGCTATTCTATTCCGTGCAGCGCGCCTAAAACTTGATAACGCCACACGCCGCGTTCGGGGTAAAAGGAACTTCCTTTTCGTCGAGCAAGTTTTCAACACCCTAGCGATGAACCTAATCGTTGTAGTGTAGTATTAGGGTAAGCCACGGGTATTGATATCGTTCTCTAGGGGAATAGGAATGCTAGTGATAAGTTACTACGCTAAGGTTGTGGTCGAGAAAGATTATTTTTATCTTTTATATTTTTTTAAGGAAAGGAAAGGTACAAATCTCGGGGTTTGAATTTGGGGGTTGGTATGCTACCGATTACTCTACTTATCTAATTATCTAATCTAAGGTGTATGTAGTCTATGTCTAATTAATGTGTGCTCGTATGATAGTTTAAAGATATGTTTATTTAGGTTTTACTACTCCTTAATTATCTCCTATTGGTGGTTGAATTGTCACGTCCTTATTCCTAGTTGCGTTGTGTGTCTAAGGTTGTAGGGTATGCTTTTCTCCCAACTCTTTGAACTTACCAAAGGGTCTCGCCTACAAAACCCACTAGGGATAATAAACTCTTACTCTAAGGCACTCTTTGGATGGTTTAGCTACAACTACTCAAGGAGTCATATTCTAAGGTTCACAAAGATTTAATCAAGCATTAAGTACCTGACGAATGACCTATCGCATTATTAGATCATTAACCAACTAAGATAAGAAACAACCAATCAATATTCAATAATTAAGTTTCATATTTGTAATACCTGAATTTCTAAAATTCACAAAAAGACCAAAATACCCCTACAATCAAAAAGTACGAATAACTAATTTAAAGAATACCAAATAAACTATGTAAATTCGAAAATTATTAAGAAATACACATATGATCCAAATAAATTTTAAACACTTTGAAAAGCTAATTTTATAGTTTATAAAATTATAAAATCGCTTTTGTATTTAATAAATATGGCCGAAAATATTAAATTAGTTTTATAAGAGAATTTAATTAAATAAAAGCCCAATATAAATTTATATTATTAAGAGTCCATTTATTTTAAGTCCAAT
Organism: Chrysanthemum lavandulifolium; assembly: GCA_022545495.1. NCBI lineage: Eukaryota > Viridiplantae > Streptophyta > Magnoliopsida > Asterales > Asteraceae > Chrysanthemum > Chrysanthemum lavandulifolium. The sequence goes on along the minus strand of CM040240.1, from coordinate 165,045,946 downwards.
ACATTATAAATCCCACAATGAAAATTATGAATCCTATATAAATACATTATTCGGTTCTTAATAATCCCTAATAACCGATTATTCCCAAACCGACCCCAAAACCCTAAATAATTCGATTTCCAGTTTCCAGAGCTTGAGACCATTTTTCTTGGACGAGATTCAAGGTAAAGAAGGTGAGAAAAATAGTGTTTGAGTTCCAAAGCTTCTGTTTTAGTCGTGGTGAGTTTTTGAGTGGATTAGGGTTTCGGCGAGTGGTGTTTTTGTGCTTTTTTGTTCTAACGATTCAAGCTCATCAAGGGTATGTTTCTAATGTTGAATTCAGTCCTATAAGTCATATATAACACATAAAAATTGGCCATGCATGTTTAATATGTCGTATGAAATTATTTGGAATCGAAAACCCTAAAAAGCGTATACAATTAACGAATGAGTTTATAATATTTTTAGAGATCATGAATTGATTTTTCCAGAAGCTCTTACATGTTAAAAGACCTGAATAAAATACATATTTGTGAATTCGAAGCTTGTGTGAATTGTCTTGGGTTTTTCTTGTTCGAAACGCATAAAAAGGAAAGGTTTTTAAAAGAAACAATTAGGGTTTGCATGAACTAGGGTTTTCTTGTTATCATTAAGGGTAATAAATGAACTAATAATGAGGAGCTAATGATTGGTGTAACCTAGGTTTAGGGCTTGCTTTTGAATTATGCCCTAATCGGTTTTACATAAAAGTTGTGGGTTGGTTTTGTAAATATTGAAACTTAAAGGTTATTTTGTAAAACAAGTAAAATACATGTACTAAACGTATAAAATAAGTGTGGGGTTAAACGTGTAATTTTGGATATTTAGAGGCCATTCAATTGTATTTAACTTAAAAGGGTATGTTTTGTAAATTCTAAAACCTTTGGACTAAAAGTGTAAAATCGATAATAGAAGGTTAGATCGTATAATTAAAGATGTTAAAGGTGCAACATGTAATTTTGGGTAATTATGGGTCAACATGTGTAAATAAATTACGTAAGGACATGCGTGAGTTTGAGTTAATTTCCGTTTGAGTTTTCATACGTTCTAGGTCAAAGTGGAAGTCATTAAAAAGAGTAACACGTTAATTGAATGCGTATTAAGTGGTATTAAAAATACGGAAACCCTAGAACATAAATAGGAAGTGGATTAGGGTTATAAGCTAAGTGTGTAATTTCGTTATTTCATGTAAGTCATAAAAGATTATGTAAACTATTTTGAAAGAGAGTCTTAAAATCCGTCTTGACATTTGAAAACCCTATACTTGAAAGATGATCATATAAGCTCTTAAAGAAGATATTTATCATATTAAACCCTTAAGTTTACTATTTATCATTTGTAACCCATAAGTTTGGCTAATTAGTGATTAATACTCTAAAATGTTGGAATTCCTACGTAACTAAAAATGAGAATATCGACAACTCTAAAGGTATTAATGAGATTAATTCGTTATACTAATAAGTATTAAATAAATCATAATCCGTGTAGATTCGTTGGAGGAGACGCGACGTTACATCTTCGTATTCGTTCATTCGTTTGCTTTTCTCTCATTTGCTTTAAGGTACGGATATTACATCTTACTTTAAGACACTTATGTTATCGTACATGTGTTACGACCTTTTCAAAGAAAGGTCCTCATGTTTTCCTTCTTCATCATGTCTCTTATGTTTATTAGGATTCCCAATGCCATTGCTATGAACCCTTTTACGAATGTTTGATGCATTGCTTATCCGAATGAAGGTTCTAGTGAACTATGCAATATCTGATGTGAACTTATGTTAGGAAGACTTTGTTATATACATTTGTTGAACCCTGCTACATTGGGTTATGAACTTATGATTATGAATCTCTGGTTATGAACTTCTGTTTATGAATATATGATATGCCATTATGATATGAACTTATGATTTCTGTCTATTTGAATATGAACCTTATGATATGAACTATCTGATATGATTCTGTGACCTTGAGTTTGACTATGATCTGTGTTATATCTGAAAATCTGTTTGACGTAAGTTGGTTGATAATAACCAAATATTTAACTAGTCATGGGGGTTCCATGTCCGTATCGATGATGCACCTCGATATGACTCTAGGCGCAGAGTGATGTTTCGCCACGTCTCGGATGGTGAAGCATATTTGTGAATATGTAGGAAGGCGTATGGATGCATCCTAGATCGATCATATCCGATATGTTATCGGTGAATGATGTCGTGTGTCTGGCGTCTTCACGAAATTCTGGGAGCTAGCTACTCCATATATTTTCTGATGTTACCTTTTGAAGAAGAAAGATATTTATAATATGATATGTTAGTGAATGTGCTTATGACGTATTTGTTTAAGTGATTATTAATTGCCATGATAGGATAAGATTGTTACCTGATTTGTATATCTGATATTATGATTTGTTATCGTTACGTGAATGCGTTGATTTACTAGATGAATGTGCTAGTATAATTGAGTGTTTTGAAGGTTAATTATCTGTTTGCATATGTGACCTGCCATGTTGGAACTCTGCTAAGGTTAGGATTTGATGTGAGAACTGTTTAGCTATTATGTCTGCCATGATTTGTCTGATTATTCCGCTGCTATACTATTGAATTAAGTGCTATAAATGTTGATTAATTGATTTGTACGAATGTCATGTTTATTTTCTAGAACTGTTTCCGTTAGTTTTGAGACTTTCCGTTTGGCTTATACGAAATCTGTTATTTTGGTATGCTATGTGTTTGGTTATGCTGATGTGTTTGTGTTTATGTCATTAATGTGCTATGTGATGTTAAATTGTTATGTGGTTGTTTGGATTTCTGTATATTTATGCTTCCGCAGAATCCTAAAAGATCTCTCATTATTTTATTTCGATTTCGTTATTCGTATATAAGTTTTGTTTAGCTTTTGTTTGTTATATCCGTTCTTTGGGCTTTGTAAGCTCGGTAGCATTTTCTTTTCTGCGGCGGTATTAAGCATTCAAGATGAGCTTATGGGATAGCCGATCCGGGTTTGAGAGTAGAGACGAGCGAGATTTTGACCATAGAGATCTTAGATTTATTTGAATATTAAGTTATTTATATTATCTTTTGTAAGTTTTTGTAAGGCTTCCGCTATTGTATAGTAATTAAAGTTACGATATGAAACCGTATTGTGATATCTTTACCCTTGTCGAATTCGGGGTGTTACAGTTTATGGTATCGAGCTCTAGGTTTAGGACCCTTAGAGCTTAGGCTATGACCTGTGAGAAGTGGGTAGATTTAGAATTTTCCTTTCTGCGTACTTCCTTGCGTACCCTATCGTATTTAAGTTTTGCTGATGGTTAGTATTTCTTTTAGATGGTTATTCCCCGTCGCTCTAGTTCATCTGATAGGAGTAACCAAGGACCGGCTAGGCAACATAAGGAGAAGATGAAGTGGGCCGTTGTCATTGCTAAGGGCTTGCACGAGGTATGGTAAAGTGAAGCGGACTAATAAGAGGATAAGAGTTCCGGCCTACATGTGGCCATGCACCATCGAGAGGTTTCGACATTGAAGACCATTGACGGAGAGGAGGTGAAGGAATATGAAACTAAGGTTGTTGACAACCAAGGTTTCACTACTAGATATCGATAGGTGTCCTGTGTTCGTTGAGGATGAAGGAGTAGGACGGTGAGAGTCGCGATCCGTATGCCTTTGTGGATCGTGTCTTGGGAGGAGGAAGAGAGGAAGCGTAAAGGTGGCTTTGCGATCGCTTACTACCACGGCATGAAGGAAACAAGAACGGATGGATAAGCGAGGAAGGCGAGGAAGGCGAGAGGAAGAGGAATACGAGGTGGATTCGGATTTGGAGTCTCGACTACTAGTAGGTTCAATCCGGCACAAGAATAGGAATTTCGCTTCTGATTTGTTGTCCTCCTTATGAGAATTTTCTGACAGTTGATTTTGAGTTAGGTTCTTTTGTTTTCATTTTGACGTTTGAATCTGGGATTTTTAAGTTTTGTTTTGGGAGTTCATCTTTAGACGATTCTGCAAATTTTGTTTGATTAATGGAAATAAAACAAATTTTGGAAGTATATTTCCTGTCTGTTGTTTCTTTCTGATAGATTCGTTAAGTTTCCAATTGTCCTCATAAGTTTCGTCTGCTATTCGTTTTCTTGGTGATGTTGTTTAATTTCCGTTTGAATGAAGTATGGCCATCATGATGGTATACTTATGTGTATTTGGTTTGTTATGGTATGTTACTTGCTATCTGTGTGTTATCTGTATGTGGTATGTTTTGTTTTGATATTTGTTATGTGTTTTGTCATGACCCGAGACCGAATATAATGACAATAAGAACTTGTTATGTGATGCAAGTATTATGACGCCTGATCAACGTAATAATACCGAGATCATATAATCTGAACTTATTGAAGGTATACGACGTCTGGGAAATGTCTGTAGTCGATGTGTGATAGGACTTTGACTTGTATCTGTTATTTGGTGCTTCTTATGATCGTTTGAATTCTGTACCTAATGGTGAGATTTTCGTCGATATCTGTTTCGTATAAGTTTTGTACATTTGGAATCCGAAGTTGTTATGATCTGTGCGAACCTGTAGATTGCTATGACCACCTTGAGCTTATATGTCTCCACATATTTCTGCGACTATTGAGGCCGATAGGATTTATTTCGTCTATGCATATGATGTCCTCATCATTAGATATCTGAATAAGTTAGAAATTGTCGTTTGATTTTCAGCGTCTCATCTATTCTCCGCCATTATTCTGATATGTATATAATTATCTATTATAAGTATTTGACTATTGATTTAATCTCTGAATAAGTTTGAGTTTGAATATTCTGATAAGAAATTCATTTGTTTCGAGATAAGATTAACGTTCGTTATATTCCTAGAAATTCTGAAATCCGATTCGTTTTCTGCTCTGTTCCGTCTTGTCCAATTTCGAGGACGAAATTTTCTTTTAGAGGGGAAGAATTGTAATACCTGAATTTCTAAAATTCACAAAAAGACCAAAATACCCCTACAATCAAAAAGTACGAATAACTAATTTAAAGAATACCAAATAAACTATGTAAATTCAGAAAATTATTAAGAAATACCACATATGATCCAAATAAATTTTAAACACTTTGAAAAGCTAATTTTATAGTTTATAAAATTATAAAATCAGTTTTTGTATTTAATAAATATGGCCGAAAATATTAAATTAGTTTTATAAGAGAATTTAATTAAATAAAAGCCCAATATAAATTTATATTATTAAGAGTCCATTTATTTTAAGTCCAATACATTATAAAGCCCACAATGAAAATTATGAATCCTATATAAATACATTATTCGGTTCTTAATAATCCCTAATAACCGATTATTCCCAAACCGACCCCAAAACCCTAAATAATTCGATTTCCAGTTTCCAGAGCTTGAGACCATTTTTCTTGGACGAGATTCAAGGTAAAGAAGGTGAGAAAAATAGTGTTTGAGTTCCAAAGCTTCTGTTTTAGTCGTGGTGAGTTTTTGAGTGGATTAGGGTTTCGGCGAGTGGTGTTTTTGTGCTTTTTTTTGTTCTAACGATTCAAGCTCATCAAGGGTATGTTTCTAATGTTGAATTCAGTCCTATAAGTCATATATAACACATAAAAATTGGCCATGCATGTTTAATATGTCGTATGAAATTATTTGGAATCGAAAACCCTAAAAAGCGTATACAATTAACGAATGAGTTTATAATATTTTTAGAGATCATGAATTGATTTTTCCAGAAGCTCTTACATGTTAAAGACCTGAATAAAATACATATTTGTGAATTCAAGCTTGTGTGAATTGTCTTGGGTTTTCTTGTTCAAAGCATAAAAAGGAAAGGTTTTAAAAGAAACAATTAGGGTTTGCATGAACTAGGGTTTTCTTGTTATCATTAAGGGTAATAAATGAACTAATAATGAGGAGCTAATGATTGGTGTAACCTAGGTTTAGGGCTTGCTTTTGAATTATGCCCTAATCGGTTTACATAAAAGTTGTGGGTTGGTTTTGTAAATATTGAAACTTAAAGGTTATTTTTGTAAAACAGTAAAATACATGTACTAAACGTATAAAATAAGTGTGGGGGTTAAACGTGTAATTTTGGATATTTAGAGGGCCATTCGAATTGTATTTAACTTAAAAGGGTATGTTTTGTAAATTCTAAAACCTTTGGACTAAAAGTGTAAAATCTGATAATAGAAGGTTAGATCGTGTAATTAAAGATGTTAAAGGTGCAACATGTAATTTTGGGTAATTATGGGTCAACATGTGTAAATAAATTACGTAAGGACATGCGTGAGTTTGAGTTAATTTCCGTTTGAGTTTTCATACGTTCTAGGTCAAAGTGGAAGTCATTAAAAAGAGTAACACGTTAATTGAATGCGTATTAAGTGGTATTAAAAATACGGAAACCCTAGAACATAAATAGGAAGTGGATTAGGGTTATAAGCTAAGTGTGTAATTTCGTTATTTCATGTAAGTCATAAAAGATTATGTAAACTATTTTGAAAGAGAGTCTTAAAATCCGTCTTGACATTTGAAAACCCTATACTTGAAAGATGATCATATAAGCTCTTAAAGAAGATATTTATCATATTAAACCCTTAAGTTTACTATTTATCATTTGTAACCCATAAGTTTGGCTAATTAGTGATTAATACTCTAAAATGTTGGAATTCCGTCCGTCACTAAAAATGAGAATATCTGACAACTCTAAAGGTATTAATGAGATTAATTCGTTATACTAATAAGTATTAAATAAATCATAATCCGTGTAGATTCGTTGGAGGAGACGCGACGTTACATCTTCGTATTCGTTCATTCGTTTGCTTTTCTCTCATTTGCTTTAAGGTACGGATATTCTGTCTTACTTTAAGACACTTATGTTATCGTACATGTGTTCTGACCTTTTCAGTAAAGGTCCCTCATGTTTTCCTTCTTCATCATGTCTCTTATGTTTATTAGGATTCCCAATGCCATTGCTATGAACCCTTTTACAATGTTTGGTCATTACTTATCCGAATGAAGGTTCTAGTGAACTATGCAATATCTGATGTGAACTTATGTTAGGAAGACTTTGTTATATACATTTGTTGAACCCTGCTACATTGGGTTATGAACTTATGATTATGAATCTCTGGTTATGAACTTCTGTTTATGAATATATGATATGCCATTATGATATGAACTTATGATTTCTGTCTATCTGAATATGAACCTTATGATATGAACTATCTGATATGATTCTGTGACCTTGAGTTTGACTATGATCTGTGTTATATCTGAAAATCTGTTTGACGTAAGTTGGTTGATAATAACCAAATATTTAACTAGTCATGGGGTTCCATGTCCGTATCGATGATGCACCTCGATATGACTCTCAGGCGGTGAGTGATGTTACGCCACGTCTCGGATGGTGAAGCATATTTGTGAATATGTAGGAAGGGGCGTATGGATGCATCCTAGATCTGATCTGTTATCCGATATGTTATCTGGTGAATGATGTCGTGTGCAATACGCGTCTTCACGAAATTCTGGGAGCTAGCTACTCCATATATTTTCTGATGTTACCTTTTGAAGAAGAAAGATATTTATAATATGATATGTTAGTGAATGTGCTTATGACGTATTTGTTTAAGTGATTATTAATTGCCATGATAGGATAAGATTGTTACCTGATTTGTATATCTGATATTATGATTTGTTATCGTTACGTGAATGCGTTGATTTACTAGATGAATGTGCTAGTATAATTGAGTGTTTTGAAGGTTAATTATCTGTTTGCATATGTGACCGCCATGTTGGAACTACGCTAAGGTTAGGATTTGATGTGAGAACTGTTTAGCTATTATATACGCCATGATTTGTCCGATTATTCATTGCTATATTATTGAATTAAGTGCTATAATGTTGATTAATTGATTTGTACGAATGCCATGTTTATTTTCTAGAACTGTTTCCGTTAGTTTTGAGACTTTCCGTTTGGCTTATACGAAATCTGTTATTTTGGTATGCTATGTGTTTGGTTGTGCTGATGTGTTTGTGTTTATGTCATTAATGTGCTATGTGATGTTAAATTGTTATGTGGTTGTTTGGATTTCTGTATATTTATGCTTCCGCAGAATCCTAAAAGATCTCTCATTATTTTATTTCGATTTCGTTATTCGTATATAAGTTTTGTTTAGCTTTTGTTTCGTTATATCCGTTCACTGGGCTTTGTAAGCTCAGCCGCATTTTCTTTTCCTGCGGCAGGTATTAAGCATTCAAGATGAGCTTATGGGATAGCTGATCTGGGTTTGAGAGTAGAGACGAGAGCAGGATTTTGACCATAGAGATCTTAGATTTATTTGAATATTAAGTTATTTATATTATCTTTTGTAAGTTTTTGTAAGGCTTCCGCTATTGTATAGTAATTAAAGTTCTGATATGAAACCGTATTGTGATATCTTTACCCTTGTCGGGTCGGGGTGTTACAATATTCCCTAAGCAAACACACAAGTAAATTAGCCGGACATGAAAAACATGCAAGCATACACACAATTTTTCAAAGACATAATTGTATTAATGAAGTAAAACACTTATCTTGGTGTAAGATAGGGTTTGGAACCCTAAAATCTTGTACAAGACTGACCTTGGTTCGGTTTTAGGTTTTACTCCAAAAGACTACACACTAAATCTTGAAAATTCGGATTCTATATATAATATTACACATGCGGCGGCCACTTTATGTTTTGTGGCCCGTTGTGTCGCCGTCATTAGCGTTTCGTCTTGGCCACGTTACACTTGCGGCGGCGTCACCTTATGCTTGTGACGCCGTCCTCTTGACCGGCGCCGTGCGGATTACATCTAGGCCGTCCCGAGTTGCGACGGTCTACTCTTTTATAACTTGACGTCGTCACTTGAAAATGGGAGTTTTGGCTTCCGTCCGTCACAAAGATCCTCCGACGGCGTCACACATAACACTGGACGTCACCTTATGTTTTCAAGACTTTGAGTGTCTCGATTCGACTTTGGCCATTTTCTTCGTATAATCGCGCCTTTTCGTCCAAATATGTGCCATTCCAGCATTTTGCCTTCAAGAGACCTAAAAGTGAAAAGGAACGATATTAAGCAATAACGGATACAAAGTGATAAAATAAGGGCTTAAACGACCCCTCAAAAGGTACCTTTTAAAACCTTATCTTTTTCCGATTCTAAAGATGTAAGTTTTCGAAATTTTTCGAGAAAATGTGAGACCGCTTTTTGTCGGGATAACTTGACGGTCGAAGGAGTAAAAACAACATATTACTTTTTTCTCGTTCTCGAGCTATTTAAAAAAAAAATTTTGGAATTTTCGGTCTTAATTTTCCGAAGTTTTGTAAACATCCATTCCACAAGCATTATATCCTAGTTTAAATCGAGTCTTATATATTATTACCGCCGATTTACTGAAGGTTTCGCTTTGTTTCTTCAAGTGTGCAGGTTTAATTTATCGAAGAAGTTACATAAGATTGGAAGGAGCTTTTCACGCATAAATTCTTCTTGGAAAGAATTTAACCACTACTTCACTACGGATCCTACCGAGCTAATCGGGGAGTACTAGTTTCTTCGTTTTAATTACCTTTCATTATCATAACTTTGATACTTTCGGGAACATTGGGGACAATGTTCGGTTTAAGTGTAGGAGGGAAAATAAAGCGGAACTTTGAAACTATGCTTATCCTTGATTATTTCCATTGTCAATTGTATTTGTGTAATAAACCATGAGAAAATGTCGGTTAGGTAATTTTAGCACCAAATTTAAAATTTTCATGATATATAGGAGTGGGCCATTAGTCTTAACAAAAGCGTCTCACGGATAGGAAGTTATATGACTAGCACAAAACCCTTTACCACCTAAATTCCACCCAAAATGTGAGGATCGCCTTAGATTAGTAGGAATTAAAAGCATTCATCTTTAATGCTTAGAGTGTGAACCGGTAGTATATTAGATTCTAGAACTTGTTTTGTGATGCATTCCAAGATCGCTAGTAAGACTACACTTGTGTAGTTAGGAATAACTAAATGATAAGAGGCATTAGGATAACCCTTGTTTGATACCGTAATATAATTACTTCTTCCACCTCGGTTGAGTAATTCCCCACACCCTTTGCGTTGTACTCATCTTTAGTACACGATACCCTAGTTAACCCCTCGAGCCTATCCTTTTCGCGGTTCTCGTGATGTTTCGGTTTTCCGGAATATCAATGAAGAACATTGTTTACACCCCACCCCAAATGTACACCCAAATCGCCTTAGACTACCTTGTATGCACTCACTTTTAGTGCATTATTGTTATCACCTTAAACCCTTAGTTCAATTATCTAGTTGCTTGCATGAGTTGCTAAGTCGCGTCATATCCTTTGTATACAGTTTTGGGACGATTGGGATTCATGGGAAAAGTTAAAGTTTATGAAATGACGGAAGGGCGTTAAATTCAAATTCCCTTTGTTTGCGTAATAATGTACCCCAAGTGTTATGATCTTTTGAATTCGGGTCAAATTAGTGTTAGAGTAATAAAAACTCAAGTGTAGGGATGTGCCTATAAATCCCTATCATTTTGATGTTACCGTAGAGGATGGTAGAGTAAAGTGTATGAAAAAAAAAAAATCGAAAAAAAAATATAGAAAAGAAAAAAAAAATAGTGTTTGAAAAAAAAAAAAAAAAAAAAAACATACGGGCTACCATCCTACATCTATCCTTTAATTTTATGCTTGTTTATTTGAGTTAGCTAGAGTTTAGAGTGTCGAGTCTTGGCTTAGCAACGCCATTCTTCATATGCTTGTAACATAAGAGATTTTGACTTACCACCACTATATAGCCTATCTCACCAAACCCTTTGTTTCCCTACCGTAAGCCTAACATTACAACCCTTTAAAGACCTCTTTGATAGTCTTTCCTAGGTGGTTACATTAAGCGATGGAGGTTTGATCTATTCTCAAGCCTATGGTAATTTATGTACTAGGACCGGTTAATGAGTGTTTATCTTCCATTTCCAATTTGTTATATTTCATATACACGAAGAGAAGTGAGTATCTAAACACCCCATGTGAGGTGCTAGTATGTAATTTCGTGCTTGTTATTACTTTTTGGGGCTTATATGTGTTGTGGACTATTTTAAACCAATGCTTCATGATCTCAACTTATAAATTAATTGGCTAAAAGCATATTTGCTTGAGGACAAGCAAATACCAAGTGTAGGGATATTTGATAAGGTTTTAAAAGGTACCTTTTGAGGGTCGTTTAGGCCCTTATTTGATCACTTTTGTATCCGTTATTGCTTAATATCGTTCCTTTTCACTTTTAGGTCTCTTGAAGGCAAAATCTTTGGAATGACACTTGTTTGGACGAAAAGGCGCGATTATCTGAAGAAAATGGCCAAAGTCGAATCGAGACACTCAAAGTCTGCCGAAAACATAAGGTGACGGCGTCGGTGTTAAGTGTGGCGCCGTCGGAGGATCTTTGTGACGGACAGAAGCCAAACTCCCATTTTCAAGTGGCGACATCAAGTTATAAAGAGTAGTCCATGCGACTCGGACGGCCTAGATGTAATCCAGACGGCGTCGAAAGTGAAGAGACGGCGTCACAAGCATAAGGTGGCGCCGTCGGAAGTCTAACGTGGCCAAGGCGAAACCCTAATGCCGTGACACGGCGGCGTCACAAAACATAATGTGGCCGTCGCATGTGTAATATATATATAGAATCCGAATTTTCGAGATTTAGTGTGTAGTCTTTTGGGTAAAACCTAAACCAACCAAGGCTGTCTTGTACAAGTATTTTAGGGTTCAAACCCTATCTTACACCAAGATAAGTGTTTTACTTCATTAATACAATTATGTCTTTGATTATGTGTGTATGCTTGCATGTTTTCCATGTCCGTCTAATTTACTTGTGTCTTTGCTTAGGAATATGAAACTTAATTATTGAATATTGATTGGTTGTTTCTTATCTTAGTTGGTTAATGATCTAGTAATGCGATAGGTCATTCGTTGTGTACTTAATGCTTGATTAAATCTTTGTGAACCTTAGAATATGACTCCTTGAGTAGTTGTAAGCTAAACCATCCAAAGAGTGCCTTAGAGCAAGAGTTTATTATCCCTAGTGGGTTTTGTAGACGAGACCCTTTGGTAAGTTCAAAGAGTTAGGGAGAAAAGCATACCCTACAACCTTAGACACACAACGCAACTAGGAATAAGGACGTGACAATTCAACCACCAATAGGAGATAATTAAGGAGTAGTAAAACCTAAGTAAACACATCTTTAAACTATCATACGAGCACACATTAATTAGACATAGACTACATACACCTTAGATTAGATAATTAGATAAGTAGAGTAATCGGTAGCAATACCAACCCCCCAAATTCAAACCCCAAGATTCGTACCTTTCCTTTCCTTAAAAAATATAAAAAGATAAAAAAATAATCTTCCTCAACCCCAACCTTAGCGTAGTAACTTCTCACTAGCATTCCTATTCCCCTAGAGAACGATATCAATACCGTGGCTTACCCTAATACTACACTACAATGATTAGGTTCCTTGCCTAGGGTGTTGAAAAACTTGCTCGACGAAAAGGAAGTTCCTTTGACCCCGAACGACGCGTGTAGTGTTATCAAGTTTTAAAATCTTGTACAAGACGACCTTGGTTCGGTTTAGGTTTTACTCCAAAGACTACACACTAAATCTTGAAAAATTCGGATTCTATATATAATATTACACATGCGACGGCGTCACTTTATGTTTTGTGACGCCGTCATGTCGCCGTCATTAGGGTTTCGTCTTGGCCACGTTAGACTTGCGACAACGTCACCTTATGCTTGTGACGCCATCCTCTTCGACTTCGCGCCGTCTGGATTACATCTAGGCCGTCTAAGTTGCGGCGACCTACTCTTTTATAACTTGGCGTCGTCACTGAAAATGGGAGTTTTGGCTCGTCCCGTCACAAAGATCCTCCGACGGCCACACTTAACACCGGCGCCGTCACCTTATGTTTTTCGACTTTGAGTGTCTCGATTCGAATTTGGCCATTTTCTTCGTATAATCGCGCCTTTTCGTCCAAATAAGTGCCATTCCAGCATTTTGCCTTCAAGAGACCTAAAAGTGAAAAGGCGATATTAATCAATAACGGATACAAAGTGATCAAATAAGGGCTTAAACGACCCTAAAAAGGTACCTTTAAAACCTTATCAAATATCCCTACACTTGGTATTTGCTTGTCCTCAACAAATGTGCTTTTAGCCAATTAATTTATAAGTTAGAGATCATGAAGCATTGGTTTAAAACAGTCCACAACACATATAAGCCCCGAAAGTCATAACAAGCACGGAATTACATACTAGCACCTCACATAGGGTGTTTGGATACTCGCATCTCTCTCGGGTGTATATGAAATATAACAAATTGAAATGGAAGATAAACACTCATTAACGGTCCTAGTACATAGATTACCATAGGCTTGAGAATAGATCAAACCTCCATCGCTTTGGCGTAAGCACCTAGGAAAGACTATAAAGAGGTCTTTAAAGGGTTGTAATGTTAGGCTACGGTAGGAAACAAAGGGTTTGGTGGGATAGGCTATGTAGTGGTGGTAAGTCAAAATCTCTTATGTTACAAGCATACAAAGAATGGCGTTACTAAGCCAAGACTCGACACTCTAAACTCTAGCTAAGCTGAAATAAACAAACATAAAATTAAAGGATAGATGTAGGATGGTAACCCGCTTTTTTTTTTTTTTTTTTTTTTTTTTTTTTTCAAACACTTTTTTTTTTCTCTTTCTATATATATATATATATATATATATATATATATATATATATATATATATATATATATATATATATATATATATATATATATATATATATATATATATATTTTACACTTTTACTCTACCATCCTCTACGGTAACATCAAAATGATAGGATTTATAGGCACATCCCTACACTTGAGTTTTTATTACTCTAACACTAATTTGACCCAATTTAAAAGATCAAAACACTTGGGGTACATTATTACGCAAACAAAGGGAATTTGAATTTAACGTTCCTTCCGTCATTTCATAAACTTTAACTTTTCCCATGAATCCCAATCGTCCCAAAGCTCAGATACAAAGGATATGACTCGACTTAGCAACTCATGCAAGCAACTATATAATTGAAATAAGGGTTTAAGGTGATAACAATAATGCACTAAAGTGAGTGCATACAAGGTAGGCTAAGGCGATTTGGGTGTACATTTGGGGTGGGGTGTAAACAATGCTCTTCATTGATATTCGGAAAATCGAAACATCACGAGAACCGCGAAAAGGATAGGCTCGAGGGGTTAATCGGGGTATCGTGTACTAAAGATGAGTACAACGCAAAGGGTGTGGGGAATTACTCAACCGAGGTGGAAGAAGTAATTATATTACGGGTATCAAACAAGGGTTATCCTAATGCCTCTTATCATTTAGTTATTCCTAACTACACAAGTGTAGTCTTACTAGCGATCTTGGAATGCATCACAAAACAAGTTTTAGAATCTAATATACTACCGGTTCACACTCTAAGCATTAAAGATGAATGATTTTAATTCCTACTAATCTAAGGGCGATCCTCACATTTTGGGTGGAATTTAGGTGGTAAAGGGTTTTTGTGCTAGTCATATAACTTCCTATCCGTGAGACGCTTTTGTTAAGACTAATGGCCCTCCTATATATCATGAAAATTTTAAATTTGGTGCTAAAATTACCCTAACCGACATTTTCTCATGGTTTATTACACAAATACAATTGGACAAAGCAAATAATCAAGGATAAGCATAGTTTCAAAGTTCCGTTTTATTTTCCTCCCTACACTTAAATTGAACATTGTCCCCAATGTTCCCGAAAGTATCAAAGTTATGATAATGGAAGGTAATTAAAAGCGAAGAAACTAGTACTCCTCGATTAGCTCGGTAGGATCCGTGTGTGAAGTAGTGGTTAAATTCTTTCCAAGAAGAATTTATCGTGAAAAGCTCCTTCAATCTTATGTAACTTCTTCTTGATAAATTAAACCTCGCACACTTGAAGAAACAAACGAAACCTTCGCGTAAAATGGCGGTAATAATATATAAGACTCGATTTAAACTAGGATATAATGCTTATGGAATGGATGTTTACAAAATTTACGGAAAATTAAGACACGGAAAATTCCAAATTTTTTAGTAGCTCGGAAAATGAGAAAAAGTAATGTTGTTTTACTCCTTCCTGACGCCGTCAGTTATCTGAAAAAAGCGGTCCGATTTTCCGAAAAAATTCGGAAAACTTACATCTTTAGAATCTGGAAAAATTTCGCAAAACATCCATTATGACTCGATACAAGCATTTGACTCGAACAAACACACAAATATATCTTTTAATGAATTGTTATTCTCATGTTTACGTTTCCTTGAAAACATGTATAATCCTCCTACACTTATCCCTTATGTAAAATACCTTTATATGCAATTAAGGCGAGGTTAAAACAAAATAAAGCATTTTACAAATTTAAACATGAGAATAAACAATCGATAAAAGATATATGACACTAACAAGCAAACAATTAAGCATGGGTTGCCCCCACGAAGCGCTTTTCTTTATTTAAGAGTCTTGTAGCTAGACTCGTAGTCGTGTTCTCGTTTTCTACGCACGCCACGTGCTCATACTTAAGCCATTCCAACGTTCTTTCATTCTTTTGTAATCATCTCCCAATTCAAGGCATTTTTGTAATACCGCTTAGTTTTCTCATATGGTACCTAAGCCCACTTCGCTTATCACTCTCACTAAGCAATGGAATAGGGTCATTCGATTACAAGCCTCAATGTCTTTATGTTTAAACCTTGGATGGCGCGTGGCATTTGGTAGATAAAATCTTCAACTTCATCAGAGAATGTAATTAGACCATCAATCATCCGTTCATTCAACCTAGTCAATTTTTTAAAAGGTTTTCCAAAAATTACTTGAGTGAGGTCCTTATCAATAAATTCTCCTAAGTCTTCTAAGACCATGAATTCTACCAAATAAGCAAAACTTCCAACAAACACGTGCAAATGAGTAACTGTTTCAACAACATTGTTCCCTTGATAAGTTAACTCGTTGATCTTGATTTTATTGTATAGGTCCCTTGAGATTAAGTTCAAAGGTAAGAATGAATTCAAATAAGCATCGAACCCTTCTAGTCCTATTTTGCAAGGGAATTGCATGTTAAAGGGACCATCTTTCTCAATCCTACACCTAGGGTCAAAACATTGGGAGGGTCTTCCTCAATTTCAAAACTAACTCCATTAATGACCTCCCGCTATCAAGTGCTTCACCATAATCAAGTTCCTCATCGAATCTGAGTCATAGAAAGGACTTTGTTGTTGCCAATTTATCTCATTATGCCTAGGTGATTTCCAAAATGGTGAATGGGTGAAGGGTTTTGAGGATTGCGTTCTCGGTTTCGGGATTGGGAGCGGGTAGAGTGAAGAATCTTGACGGAAGATACGTATCATGGTGAGTGATGGTTTTACGAACAAAAATCACGAAGGGGATAGACTAAGAGGAAGCTAAAAATGAAAAAAGGTTTACTTGATAGGAATCAAGTAAAGAAACCTAAGCGAGGTGGACTACTAACTAGCTATTCTATTCCGCGTGGCGCCAAAACTTGATAACGCTACACGTCGTTGGGGTCAAAGGAACTTCCTTTTAAATCGAGCAAGTTTTCAACACCTAGGCGGTGAACCTAATCGTTGTAGTGTAGTATTAGGGTAAGCCACGGGTATTGATATCGTTCTCTAGGGGAATAGGAATGCTAGTGAGAAGTTACTACGCTAAGGTTGTGGTTGAGGAAGATTATTTTTTTATCTTTTTATATTTTTTAAGGAAAGGAAAGGTACGAATCTCGGGGTTTGAATTTGGGGGGGTTGGTATTGCTACCGATTACTCTACTTATCTAATTATCTAATCTAAGGTGTATGTAGTCTATGTCTAATTAATTTGTGCTCGTATGATAGTTTAAAGATGTGTTTACTTAGGTTTTACTACTCCTTAATTATCTCCTATTGGTGGTTGAATTGTCACGTCCTCATTCCTAGTTGGGTTGTGTGTCTAAGGTTGTAGGGTATGCTTTTCTCCCTAACTCTTTGAACATACCAAAGGGTCTCGTCTACAAAACCCACTAGGGATAATAAACTCTTACTCTAAGGCACTCTTTGGATGGTTTAGCTTACAACTACTCAAGGAGTCATATTCTAAGGTTCACAAAGATTTAATCAAGCATTAAGTACACAACTAATGACCTATCGCATTACTAGATCATTAACCAACTAAGATAAGAAACAACCAATCAATATTCAATAATTAAGTTTCATATTCCTAGCAAACACACAAGTAAATTAGCGGACATGGAAAACATGCAAGCATACACACAAATAATCAAAGACATAATTGTATTAATGAAGTAAAACACTTATCTTGGTGTAAGATAGGGTTTGGAACCCTAAAATCTGTACAAGACAACCTTGGTTCGGTTTAGGTTTTACTCCAAAAGACTACACACTAAATCTTGAAAATTCGGATTCTATATATAATATTACATGCGGCGTCACTTTATGTTTTGTGGCGCCGTCGTGTCCCGTCATTAGGGTTTCGTCTTGGCCACGTTAGACTTGCGGCGGCGTCACCTTATGCTTGTGGCCGTCCTCTTGACTTCGGCGCCGTCTGGATTACATCTAGGCCGTGCGAGTTGCGGTGACCTACTCTTTTATAACAGCGTCGTCACTTGAAAATGGGAGTTTTGGCACGTCCGTCACAAAGATCCTCCGGCGTCACACTTAACACGACGCCGTCACCTTATGTTTTCAAGACTTTGAGTGTCTCGATTCGACTTTGGCCATTTTCTTGATATAATCGCCGTCACCTTATGTTTTCGATAGCTTTGAGTGTCTCGATTCGACTTTGGCCATTTTCTTCGTATAATCGCGCCTTTTCGTCCAAATAAGTGCCATTCCAGCATTTTGCCTTCAAGAGACCTAAAAGTGAAAAGGAGCGATATTAATCAATAACGGATACAAAGTGATCAAATAAGGGCTTAAGCGACCCTAAAAAGGTACCTTTTAAAACCTTATCAATAACCCTTCATTTATTTACACAACAATACTAACCATCGAATCTCAATGACCCTAACTTCTATCTCAATAACGTATCATGGCCAACAAAACACAACAGGGAACAAGATCCATGTTCGACTTAGCCTATGAGCGTGTGTCAGTTTGGGCGAGTTATTTGTAGTAAAAGGAGTTTCAAGATCATAGTTCCCATATTATGTATATATCATAAGCTTATTTAACATTCGATGGAATCCGGAAAGGACAAGAAGAACTTTCTCTCGAAGACATGGAAAAGATGTAGGTCCTTTTCTCATAGCCACAATACAAAAGGTGGTGTTTCGGGTTTACCCAAAAGCAAATCATGGAACAGAAAGGAAATGAAGAAAAAGAAAATGGCACCAGAAGGGTTTTTCCCGGTCTATGTTGGACTGGAAAAACAAAGGTTTGCCATCAAGACAAAGTACGTGAATCATCCTTTGTTCTCGATGCTACTCAAAGACGCAGAAAGTGAATATGGGACTCACGGTAATGGTCCAATCTTGCTTCCATGTGACGTGGATTTGTTTTATAAAGTGTTGGCAGAGATGGAGGCTAAAGATGTGCAACAACTTGATTGGACCTTTGCCTATGGATCATGCAGTCCGTTTAGTCCTAGACGTCGATTGGGAACAAAGGGTGTGGATCAAATGGGGAAAGGATATGGTTCCTATGAAGTTTTAACACCTTCGAGCTTGATTAAAATGAATTGAAAAGTGGGTGATCAAAACTTGTACTATAAGTTAGTAAGTCTTGTTTATGTATGGTGTAATATAATGTCTTTGATTGTGTGCAAAGTATGCATGGATGCAATGACAATGCATATTTCCTTTTTTTCTGTCGAAGTGAAAATATATATGATGTGTCCAAGCAAGCTAGCCATCTTTTTTTTCTCTGTCACTTTGTTTCCTGTAGGATCGATCAGGATGTCAATTGAGGTCCGCTGACAATAAATCGAAGCGAATAAATGAAAAATATTGTAATTTATATTTTATATAATGTTTCGAAACGGAAACAAACTAAATATACACTTCCAGTCCCGTTTAAAGTGGTTCAGAAACATCAGTCCTACCTAAAAGCAATTTAAGCGACGTGAATGTGATATTATAATAATAAATCACAAAATGCATGGTGGAATCAACTGGATCATAAAACAACCATGTGTTGGTGGTAAGAGCCCATAACAGGGTAAGATAATCAAAGACAATAACAATACCACTAGGTGGTTACCGGATATCACTTGGAATCGTGTGATCACTTTCCAAAGTAAACTATTCGACCCTAATGCCTGGGTTACACGAATATCTACTTGGGATAAGACCAAATGTAGTTATAGAATTAGGCACAATTCAATAACCCTTTTGCTTAGAAGTGTTAAATGTTTTCTGTGTATCTTCCATGCATAACCAGATCTCCTATTTTATAGGAGATTACTCTTAGCTAGTCCAATGGAATTATGAGTATTAATCGGCCCATTAATATCCTCATAATTATCCCCATTATAGCCGTTAGTGGTTACATGACCAATTAAACGTGGTCATTAAGCGGTTGAAGCGCCAATTGAATAGGTCAATGCCCATTACAAGCGGTGTTTCATACCACTAGCGATACTTTCATAACACTAGCGGTGGAAACATAGCACTAGCGGTGGAAACCATGCCTATCCGCTAACTTAGCACTAGCGGTGGAAACACGCCTATCGATACCAAATTAGCACTAGCGGTGGAAACACTACCTATCGGTACTATCTTAGCACTACCAATACAAACCACTAAAAAGTCGAGGTGTTCATGGACCTTATGGGTGTACAATCCGTACCTCTAACCCATTACGGTGTGAACTAATCCCACAAGTGCACTAAATTTTCCAATAATCCTCCCAAATTTAGTTCACTTCCTTTGCATGAAAAACAAACATTAAACAAAACATGTGCATAAGCGAAAATGTCATGAGGATTGAATTTTCATCTTAGTAAATTACGTTCAAATATTCGAGAATCGGGGTGTTCTAAGAATTGAACCCTTCAACCCATTTGAATACACGAAGATAAATTACACACAAGTTTTCCAACACTTAAAAGCTCCCGACACTATACAAGCCATGTGTCCATATCCACATTCATAAATGTTGCAAAAGCTAAAAGTCCAAAGCTTCACGAAGTGGCAAAACTTCAACATTTACATAGGTGGTTCCTCTTTATTCATGCTCTGCCAAGCACTTTTCAAAGAAAAATAACCATTAAAGTAAATACTTCATCTTCCTTTCGGAAGGTTAAAGCACAACCTTGGGATGTAAATAAAACATGTGCTCCAGTCCATTGAATGTTCACCTTTCCATATTGAACTCAGCTCCCAAGTTTCCTTAGGATGGAGTTGGGTGTCCTAGCATTCGATGACTAAGTTGGACTTAAACCCATCCCTTTAGCGGACTTTATAACCAAGTCTTTAGCCGGACCCTTCGTCAGTGATCGGCTAAATTTTATTGAGATCTAACAAACTCTATAGATACCACCCCATTCATGATAAGCTCACGAATCATGCTATATCGACACCTAAGTGTCTAGACTTACCATTGTACATCGGCTATAAGCCTTAGCCAATGTAGTTGCACTATCACAATGGATAAAAATAGGTGCTATAGGTTTAGGCCACAATGGAATCTCAAGAAGCAAGTTTTCAACCATTCGACTTCTTTACCGGTAATTGCTAAAGCCACAAATTGATTCCATTGTTGAGCTGGTGATACGGGTTTGCTTCTTGGATGCCCAAGAAATTGCACCTCCACCAAGTAGGAATACCCGACCATCGGTAGAGCAATTGTCTTGATGTTGTTGATCCAACTTGCATCGGTGTATCCTTCCAACATCGAAGGATAGCGATATATGAGAGACTATATTCCATAGTTCTCTTCAAATACTTGATACCACAATGAGCGACTTGCCGATGATGAGCACTAGGATTACTAGTATACGCTCAATTTTCCCATTGCAAAACCAATATCGGGTCTTGTACAAGTCATGGCATACATCGAGCAGACCAATTACCTAGAATACTCAAGTTGAGATACAACCTTGCCATTATTAGGCATCAACTTCTCACAAGTATCCATAGGTGTACTCACGAGTACAATCAAAGTAATTGAATTTCCTCAACACCTTCTCAATATAATGAGGCGAGAGATAGAAATTCTTTTACTTTCATGTTTAATCCTTATACCAAGGATAACATCAACCTCCCCATGTCCTTCATGGAGAACCTTGATGACAAAAATTCTTTTGTCGGTCAACTGATTTTGGTCGGTGCCAAAGATCAACATGTCATCAACATATAGACAAATGATGACTCCTTTACCGATTCATCAAATTTGCTATATACACATTTGTCGACTTGGTTAAGAACATAACCACTAGACAAAACCACTTCATCAAAATTTTGATGCCATTGCTTAGGTGCTGCTTTAGTCCATAAAGAGACTTAATCGGTTTACACACCTTGGTTTCATTGCGGGCATGATGAATCCTTGAGGTTGGTTCATATAAACCTCCTCATCCAATTCACCATTTAAGAAAGCGTCTTGAATCCATCGATGAATAATCGGTTGTGAATTGATGCCAAAGCAATCGACATTCTTATAGTGCGTCTGAGCCACAAGGGCATAAGTATCAAAATAGTCTATCTCGACTTTTTTTAAAGCCACGAATGACTAGTCTAGCCTTAAACTTTTCAATAGTTCCATCTACCTCCATTTTCCTTTTGAAAATCCATTTGCAACCCAAAGGTTTGCAAACGGTGGTAGATCAACCAACACCAGTGTTGTTCCCCATGATGAAATCCATCTCATCATTGATTGCTTCTTTCTAGAAAGCAATATCCACAGGACTTCATTGCTTCTTCAAATGTCTTGGGATCATCCTCAACAATGAAGCAATAGGAGTATTGATGCGAGACCTCATCCTTGTTCCTTCAACTAAGTATAGTTGAAACTCGGTCCAAATGACTTTGGAGTTCGACCCTTTTGCTCTTCACGAGCACGAGGTTCAAGTTGTTGCACCACAACCTCATCGAGGACCACCGATGGTTCATCATCGAGGACCTCGATACACCAGTGTCATGAGTTCCATTAGGAATCCTCGACTTGGTCTAGGGACCGATGAGAATCTATTCTCATGAAATTGCATCCCTTGATTCAATTATTGAGTTAAGCGAAACATATTTATTAGGTTCAATAACATAGAACCTAAAAGCCTTGGAATGCTCGACATATCCAACAAAGATGCAATCAATGCCTCTTTCACCTAAAGTTTCGACTTTGGATCGAGGAGTCTTACAACAACCCTACAACCCTAGACCACGAGATAGTTCGAGTTGGGTTTCCTTTTAGTCCATAGTTCATAAGGGGTAACCTTGTTCCTTTGTTGGGAACCCTATTTAATACATAGCAAGTGTTAACATAGCTTCACCCAGAACCCTTGACTCGATCTGAATAGGACAACATGGAATTAACCATCTCCTTGACACCTGTTTTTCCTTTCGAAATACCATTTCTTTGAGGAGTATAAAGGCGATCGTTTCATGGATTATACCATGGATCGAAAATATAGAGTATCCATGTACTCACCTCCCTATCGAGTCCTTAATCTTTTGATCGGGGACCCAAGTTGTAATTCAACTTGATTTTAAACACTTTGAATTTATCTAATACTTCATCCTTGGTATGTACAGAGATAGATATAACAAAATCTAGAAGCATCATCAATAAATGTCACAAAGTACTTCTTATTCCCCAAAGAAGGAGTGGCATGCAAATCACACAGTCCTTGTGTATTAACTCAAGAGCTTAGTCTCACGACTAACACCACGAAAAGGTTTCTTGGTTATCTTGGTCAACATGCAAGTTTTACACTTTTCGGTGTCCATGTCAAAAGTGGGATTAACCCATCCTTGGACATATCTTGCATTCTCTTATAGTGTACATGGCCAAGTCTTGCATGCCATAGGGTAGAGTCGGTCGGTCGGTGGTGGTCACAAATCTTTGAATTAACATTATCGGTGACAATATTAAGCTTGAACATTTGATTACACAAATGTCCAAAACCAATAAAAACACCATGCTTAGAAAGAACAAATTTATCAGACTCAATAACTTTTTTATATCCATGATTATTCAAAATACTACTTGAAACCAAGTTCTTCCTGATATCAGGAATATGAATAACATTAAACAAAGTTACAATCTTTCTGGAACTAAAATTAAGATCTACACAACCACGACCATGCACCAAGGTTGTTGACTCATTTCCCATGTGAAGAATAGAACCATCATTCAGTGACTCATAAGTCTTGAACCAGCTTCTATCTTTACACACATGAACTGTTGCACGAGTCAACCCACCACGCAACATCATCATCCTACACATAATGAGATTCGAGATACATATGTAACATAATGAATCGAAAAGACTTATTAACCATATTCGACCTTTCGGTGAGTTGGAAGAACCACCACTCCACGAACCATTAGTGCACGATCCATTGGCTTTACCACCAACCTTAACACCTTTGTAATCCCTTTTAATGTGACCGGTTTGCCACATTTCCAACAAGTAGGTGTTGCCTTCTTGTTAGGATCGGCCTTGTGTTGTCATGATATTTGCGTTTGCCTTTGTTGTCATTGTACACGGTGGAGTTGTTATGCTCCACCATATTGACAACAGATGCACCGATAGCATTGCTACTCTTTGGCTTGTCATTATCCTGTACCTTGAGAGATTCCTCAATGCGCGAGATGGCGCCCAACTCAACGAGTTAACTCCTCCTTTTTATGTTTCAAGGTATGCTTGAAATCTTTCCAAGAAGGGAAAGTTTATCAATGACACAAGAGACTTGAATAGCCTCATCCATGTGCATATTGTGTTGTGTAAACCTTCCAAGTATACCAAGAAGTTCATTGTATTGTTCCATAATTGGTCTTGAATCGGTCATTTTGTAATTTGTGAAATTACTTACAAGGAACTTCTTACTTGATGCATCCTCGACCATATATTTGGCATCCAAGGAATCCACGATGCTTTGGAAGATTAAAAGTTATGATAAATATCAAGCAAAATCGGACATACCATTGAGAATTAAACCTCTGCAAATGTAGTCATCATTCTCCCATTTGCTCCTCCTCCGATCCGCTCCTTTGTAGCATCATCCCCATCATCGGGAATAGGTATGTTTAGCACATACACCACACTCATGCTTGTGACAAGAAGTGCATCTTCTTACGCCATCTCCTGAAGTCCACCCTTCAAACTTATCAAGCTTGGCAAAGTTTAAAGCCATGTGTTTCATTACGTGACCATTGATTATCACAAATAGTTTACTTTGATTGTTGGTGGTAAGAGCCCAGAACAAGGTAAGATAATCAAAGACAATAACAATACCACTAGGTGGTTACCGGATATCACTTGGAATCGTGTGATCACTTTCCAAAGTAAACTATTCGACCCTAATGCCTGGGTTACACGAATATCTACTTGGGATAAGACCAAATGTAGTTATAGAATTAGGCACAATTCAATAACCCTTTTGCTTAGAAGTGTTAAATATTTTTTGTGTATCTTCCGTGCATAACCAGATCTCCTATTTTATAGGAGATTACTCTTAGCTAGTCCAATGGAATTATGAGTATTAATCGGCCCATTAATATCCTCATAATTATCCCCATTATAGCCGTTAGTGGTTACATGACCAATTAAATGTGGTCATTAAGTAGTTGAAACTGCCAATTGAATAGGTCAATGCCCGTTACAAGCAGTACTTTAACACTAGCAGTACTTTCATACCACTAGCAGTACTTTCATAACACTAGCAGTGGAAACATGGCACTAGCGGTGGAAACCATGCCTATCCGCTAACTTAGCACTAGCGGTGGAAACACGCCTATCGAGCACTCAACTTAGCACTAGCGGTGGAAACACTACCTATCGGTACTATCTTAGCACTACCAATACAAACCACTAAAAGAGTCAGGGTGTTCATGGACCTTATGGGTGTACACTCCGTACCTCCTAACCCATTACCAGGTGTGAACTAATCCTACAAGTGCACTAAATTTTCCAACACCATGGAGCTGAGGCATATTCCCAGGTTGAATCAACTGGATCATATAAATTTTAAATCCAAGTGTTACAGATTTTAATTTGATAAACTATTGGATGTGATCCAAGATGAACTCATATGGTTTTTAAAATCCAACAAACAGAGTCATCTTATACATTTTTATTTGTATAACAACTAGACGATCGAATACCCGTGCAAAGCGACGATGTATAGCGGCAAATAAATATACTTGTGAAATCGTGATTCTAGTTTGACTCTTAATGCAAAACTCACGGGTTCAATTTGTAGTTATTGCGAGAAAAAAGTTCAAGGGTTGAAAAATAAAGAAAATGTTAAAAGTTTAAAGATTAAAGATAAATTTTAAGCAAATATATAATAGTTTACTAACATTACTCAAATTTTAAGCATTTTAAGTTTAAAGAATGTATATGCATGCATTATTAGTTGTAGAGTAGAGATTATAGATTATAAAAAGTCTTTTCACTTTTTTGTTAATGTGTTTTTAAAATTTATTTTTTAGAAAGTATTCTCACTGGTTTGTGTTAAGGCCTATGTGAGAGTTTTGAAACCGTGTGTTAGCTCTTTGTGTTAAGGCTCATTGTTTTGAAAACGTGTTAGTTAACTTGCCATTTATATTGTTACAACAAATAATATTAAGAGGGCCAAGAACATTAAATGTGTGTTAAGTTACCATTAATATTCTCATTGATGGTTCAACTAATAAAGTAGTAGAAAAGTTGATTTTTTAATGGGATAATGTATGTGATGACCACCTAAATATTAAGTTTTTAACATATAAGTTGTTGGTTTATTAAAACTAACTTATAGGTCGTTCAATTATGTGTTTATTTTCATTTACATCAATTTTAGTCATTTATGCCCGACAATTGTAATGCATAATTAAGAAACTAACATTTAAATTATAAAAGCAATATGAATGACAAGTTTTGTGTGAAGTACCAATCATATTCTTGTTTTAAGTGTGACTATATATCATCAGAATTACTTTACAACGATGAAACTCAAATTTTGCGGCTAGTTTTTTGTTCGTATAGTTTTAATATGTTAGTGTTAGGTTCATTGTTGTCGTTTGATAATTATCCGGATCAAATTTTACCGAAATTGGTGTAAACGAAAACAAATATATAGTCTGGTGGCCTATTTGTTAGTTTCAGGCGACCTTGTAACCTCAAAAAAGTTGGTAACTTGTACGAATTATTACTTTGATTCTGAAGGACATGATAATTGCACCACGTTCTACAGAATCACAAGAATAATGTATTACTAATCTCAACTTATATAAACAACATTCACGTAGGTATATTAAGTAGCATTTTTTTTCTTTGACCTATGTGGGATGAAAATACATATGGAGTAAGTCACTAGCCATATTCATATGTATATTAACTTATTCGAACCGTACATAACATTTTTAGACATTGAGTACCATTTGAACACAAACCCTTTGATAAAACATGAATTTCTAAAAAGATATTGACTCCTTAAACTTGATCTAAAAATGTTAAAAAACATACCTTTGTCAATTTCCTTTGTATAAAAAGTATCAACTCATATAATTAACCCCTTATCAATTACACTCTATTATACATCAACACACATCATTATCTCTTGACCTAAAATATACATCATTATCTCTTTGATAATTATACTTAGAGCATCAACAATTGATTAGACTTGTTAGGTTTCATACAAAAACCACGCCAGCATCACATATTTCCTACATAAAACCTCACTTTCATCGAACTCTAAAGGTATCAAGGGTAGATGACATTACTAGCTTCCAGTTCATCCGTTGAATTCCATGAAACTATGCAATGTCATTGAATTGTAGATGGAATTACGATAGACCCTAAATACAATATAATATGAGTAGTAATTTACTTTTAAAACAACAACATAAACTACTCTACAAAAAATAAAATCGCAAAGAAGTTGGTGGACTTATACAAATTATTCGTTTGATCTCAAACTACGTAATAATTGTAGTATGGACGTACTACAAGGGATCAAGAGAATAATGTAATACTAACAAGGCATTCAGACCCGTGCGTTGCACATATGTTGGATCTGATTGTTCCTCGCGTAATGTGTGGCACTAAGTTTGGTTATGTTTGAAGGTCAGGGTTTTTGGTGATACGGTTTTTTGGTTGTTGAATAAGTTAGTAAATTATCATGTTCTTGACACTGCTCTTGGTACCTGCTTATGGAAATTGTCCGTGTCATTTTTTCACCACCTATGGTTAGGTGTACGAAAATGTTAAAATCAGGATGTCGAGTAAAAGCGCCGGTATCATGTTATATGGACAATATATTTATGATATAAAGGGTATTCGAGCGTTCATATTCACGCACGGTAAATTACAGCCTTTTAAGTAGCTTTTAATTTATGCATTGTCTAGTTGAAGGGCCTTTTATGACAAAATGTTAAATTTGAGGGCTTCTATGTTATCTTGGCAATTTTAATGTTGAATGCTGATATGATAGTTTTGCATGGGGGAAGAAGAAGTGACGTTCAATTAAATTTCAGTTATTATTTGTAATGATTCATGCTCAACTTCTCTTTTGTTTAATTTCTTTATAACACTTAAAGTCTCAAATATACATTCATTCTCATCCATCTTTACTAACAATCACATTTCTCACCTATCATTCAATTGAATGGCTACCTTTCTTGTTTTCGAGGAGGTCAAGGAAGTTAGCGGTTTCACCAAGCACCACAAATGCATGAAGTTCTTATTCTCTCAGGAGATGACGGAAGATGAGGGGTTGATCATGTGGCTAGGCGAGCGCTGTGACGATCTTCGCAGGAAGATCGCCAAGCGTGCTGAGCTGATGGTGGAGCATGAAGATATGAATGAAAAGGAGGTTGTGGGTGACAACTTGGTGTGCATGAAGTAGTCTCAGGAAAGGGAGACAAAGAGATTGGTTGCGTTGACTGCGGTATTGATTGAAGTTATGGATGAGATGTTTGAGAAGCATGGCCGTATCACTCTCATGTATCTCTATTATTAAAGCTTGGAAGTGGTGGTTTTATCTCTTTTGATGTATTGATGGTGGTTAGGGTTGGTAGTAGTAGTATGTAAATGTTCATTTTCTTTTGGCAGTTATAATGTTTTTTTTGTTTATGAACATGGTGATGGTCTGTAATCGTTAACGACAATGATGCAATGGCAAGCATTATTTAGTTTTTACCTCGTTTGGATTTTGTTGATGTTTATGTGTATTCATTTATTATTATTTTTTTGCTTTTATTATAAAAAATGGTATATAATTAGTGTTTATTGTGTGGTTGACTTTTTCTCTCACACACATGAGTAAAGCACACAGAGAAATGAAACCCGGTGAAATAGATCCATATATCGATTTTAGGGCTTTCAGGTTCACATGACATAAATCAAATCAAATCATAAATGTCTTTTAGTCAGGTCTTTTGGTGTTTCATTATTTGATCAGTGGTTCAATTTTCATGAAACGATAATCACATACATATATGGGTACTGCATGTGTGGCTATATAAGGGCTTCATTTGAAAGCCCAAATGAAGATCTTCTTTACAGGTTTGTAGTCTAATCTGATAAAATTATATTTGTGTCTTTGTTTATGTGTTTGTATGATGAATTTTTTAGATTCTTTGTTATCTTGAGTAGATTATGATGGATTTGACTCATTTAAAGTTTGTGTTTTGGTTGATTAGTATAGATGATGATAAAGGTAGATTGTTATTAGACTCATTGCAACGGTTTAATTTTCAATTTAATTTTTGTAAAAGATTAGATGTTAGGTCTCTTGGTTAACATGTGTAAGATTGTACTCATGAGGTAGTGCTATAGGAGATGCAAATGTATGAATTTTTTATTGGTAATGTTGTAAATGAAATACACATGTATGTGAATTTCGTCTCAAGAATGGCTTATGAGTGAAAAAAGACAATGAGATATTTGAGTGTGATTAAATGAATATTGCATCCGTAATCATGAAAGAAACACTAAAAAGTCGGCGTTAATTTCTTTGAACAACAACATGTTATCTTGAGAGGTCTAGTTGTGTCATCATACGGAAATTTAGCTTAGAGATTTAGGCGCGTTGCCTTATTTCATAACCTCGTCTTTTATGAGTTTTGCGTTTGCTATTTCATAATCTCTTTGAAAGTAAGTAGAGAATGAGCATAAGAAAGTAGCATGCCTGCTACGTTCCAAGTGTCTTTGTAGGAATATCTAAAAATGTTGGTGCATGAGCTTGATATGGAGTTTTTAGGAACAACGGGTAACTTCATATCT
Source organism: Chrysanthemum lavandulifolium (assembly GCA_022545495.1). Taxonomy (NCBI): domain Eukaryota; kingdom Viridiplantae; phylum Streptophyta; class Magnoliopsida; order Asterales; family Asteraceae; genus Chrysanthemum; species Chrysanthemum lavandulifolium. The sequence continues at coordinate 165,016,394 of CM040240.1, read as the reverse complement.
AGCATTCTTTAATGCCTTTTGGGTGGACTTGTCTGAGTTCCCAATTTTAGAGAAAATCTAAATATTGAATATATGTGTTAATTAGTTATTATGGAAATATAAACCAAGTACTGGTAAATCATTATGAGAACATTACATAGTTGTGCTAAGATAGGTTGTTGAAAGTCTCTTTGAAAATAATGTTGCGGGTGCAGTGCCTCAGTTCCGGATCTTCGTCTTCGATCATTAGTAATTTTTAGGCCATCAAGGCTTGTGACCCTAGACAGTGCCACATAAAGTTGCCCATGACTGAATACGGGATTTGGAAAATAGAGGCCAACACAATTAAGTGATTGCCTTTGACTTTTTTTAATGTCATTGTGTAACATGGTCTTATAGGGAACTGTTGTCGTTTCAGGATGAATGACCATTTTGGCTGTGTGGATGTAAGTATGATCTTGTGTATAATCACGTTGTCCCTACCTTGGCGTGAATAACAAACCGGCCTAGATCGGTGTTGGGTTTTGAGATTATGCTACTTAGGAATGATACTGACTACTCAAGTGTTCAAAATGAAAATACTCTAAGTCGATTACTACGACTAGTGTAATGGTTACTCTTGTTCGTGATACATTATTCTTTCTTTGTGGGATTACTACTGGAGTATATTATAACTGTTGCTTAGTTCTGCTTATGTGATAATGATGTATAGTTGGTTAGATAATTATAGATTAGATTCTAAAAGATTTATCTTGTATAGAAAGTCATTGTAAACCGACTAGGACTCCTTAGACTATAAAAGGAGGTCCTAGGGTTACAGATAGGTACATATCAATTAGAGAGTCGATCACTTCAAGGTTGTAAACCCTAATACTTTAAGAGTATTCGTAAATTAATATATTGAAGTGTTTTGTGAGAAACAACTGTGTCATTCATTGTTCTTCTTAAGATTAAATACAATATTCTGCATTGTGTTTAATAAGTGTTTCAAGTCAGTTTCTATACCTAGTTGCTTTAGATTCATCTAAAATAACTAACTCTTTACAAGCTAGAGAATTCGATTAAGTGTTTAACTGGGATCAACAAGTGGTATCAGAGGTTGTGATCTAGAAGCTGTGATCAAGAAGAACATGTTTTTAAAACTTAAGGCTGTTCTACATCTACTGAAGACATGGAGTCAGAATCAATCAACATGGTTCCTGCTTCAAAGGTACCTATGCTCAAGTCTGGTGAGTATGAGCTATGGAGGATGAGAATTGAGTAGTACATTAAGATGCTTGATTACTCTATGCGGGAAGTCATTCAGCATGGTGATACTTTACCTGATAAGACTGTTGATGATAAAGGTGTGGAGACGATAGTACCCATTAAATCTGCCGCAGACAAGGCTCAAAGAAGATTGGAGATAAAGACTCATAGTATTCTCATGATGGGGATACCTAATGAGTATCAGTTGAACTTTAATCATATTCAGGATGCTAAGTATCTAATGGAAGCTATTGATCAAAGATTTTATGGGAATGAAGCTACCAAAAAGTCAAGGAAAAATCTTCTGAAGCATCAATTTGAGAACTTTGCTGCCTCAAGTTCTGAAAATCTTGATCCTACTTATGACAGACTTCAGAAGCTTATAAGTCAACTAGCACTTATAAAGGTTGCAGTTCCTCAAGAAGATATCAATCTTAAGTTTCTAAGGAGCTTGTCATCAGAATGGAGCATGCACATTGTGGTTTGGAAAAACAAAGCTGATTTGGAAAAGATGAGTTTAGATGATCTATACAATAACCTGAAAGTGTATGAATTCAAAGTCAAAGGGTCATCTGGTTCATCTTCATGTGCACAAAACCTAGCTTTTGTATCCTCAAATAACAAAAGTTCTAGCAGTACTCAAGAAACTTTTCTACTGCTCATGGAGTTTCTGCTGCTAGCACTCAAGTTTCTGCTGCTGGTTCATCAAACCCTGACAACATTAGTGATGCTGCCATTTGTGCCTTCTTGGCTGATCTTACTACTAGTTCTCAAGTTATGCATCAGGACTTAGAGCAAATTGATCCTGATGATCTTGAAGAAATTGATTTAAAGTGGCAGATAGCTATGTTGACAATGAGGGCAAGAAGATTCTTGAAGAAAACTGGAAGGCAACTTAAGATGAATGGACAGAATAATATGGAGTTTGATAAGTCCAAGATTGAATGATACAATTGTCACATGAAGGGCCACTTTGCAATAGAATGCATAGCACCAAGGACTCAAGAATACAAGAATGGAGATAACTCAAAGAAAGCTGGTGAGGATTCTAAGACCTCTACAGCTATGGTGTCTTGTGATGGTTTGGGTGATTATGATTGGAGTGATCAAGCAACAGAAGGACCAAACTTTGCTCTCATGGTTTATTCTTCTTCATCATCCAGTTCTAATTCTGAGGTATCTAATGATTCTAGTTGTTCATATAAATCTTGTTTAGATACATTGGAAGAACTTAAATCTAGGAATGAAAGTTTAGGAGAAGAAGTTAAGAAGTTAAAATTAGAAAACTTAGGTTATAAAGTTGGTCTAAAATCTGTTGAGCAAAGGCTTGAATTTCTTAAAGAGAATGAGTTAAAGTATATTGAGAAGATTAATGTTCTAGAAAGTAATATTTTTTGTAAAGGTAATGAGATTAACACACTTACTAAAAGACTAGAACAGGCTGAAAAAGATAAGGATGCATCTTTGGCTGAGAAAGAAAAACATAAGGTTAGAGTTGAAAAACAATAGTTTCCATCTGATCAAGTGCTTAAGACAATTGAGAGACAATTAATGAGGAAAGGAAGTGGAATAGGTTATAATGAGGTTCCTCCTCTTGCTAAAAGTGCCTATGCACCCTCAATAAATAATTTTCTTTTATAAGTGAATTAGATAACAAACCTGTAGGTGAAGCTAGTGAGTCTAGTATTGAAATACCTAAGGTTGAAAAGAGGAATTTTGATGAACCCATCATTAAAGAATGGGTATCTGATGAAGATGAAGAATAGGTTGAGTCAACACATAAGGTCTATAATCAAAGAGTTAAGTCTAATGTTGAGTTTGTCAAATCTGTGTTTGGTGATAAGATTTCTAGGAAAATTGTTGAGTATCATGAGCAACCTAGAGAGCAACCTAGGAAGCACAATAACATGCCTAGAGGTAACCAAAGAAATTGGAACAACCTAATATCTCAAAGGTTAGGTAGTGATTTTGAATTAGTTAATAAAGCTTGTTATAATTGTGGCAGTTTTGAGCATTTACAAGAAGATTGTTTTTACTACCAAAAACCTGTTTGGAATCATGCTAAAAGGATGAATCACCAAATTTTTTGTAGAAAAACTCACCCACATGTTATAAGAAATATGATTCCCAGAGCAGTATTGATGAAATCTAGTGTTACTAGATCAGTTAATACTGTTTCAACCAAAGAAAAGGTGAATGATGTTAATCAAAAGTCATATTTTTCTAAAAAAGATCATTCAACCAAAAGTAGGCCTTTTCAAGTACTACTAAGGCAAAAGCAGTGATTTCTGCTGCTGAGCCAAAAGTGATTACTGACACTATTTTGGACAATCATTTTCATGCTGTAAAGGCCTCAGCTTGTTGGGTCTGGAAACCAAAAATTAAAGTTTTAGATCATGTTTCTAGAAATAGCAGTGCATCTATGGACTTAAAGAGATCTGACTATATTGATGCACAAGGCAGATCCAAGTCAGTGATGGCTTGGGTCCCCAAGAGAAAATGATTCTCTTACTTTATGTGCCGGGAAACTTACAAGTGGAGCTAAAGGATAAAGTTGTATTTGATAGTGGTTGCTCAGGGCACATGACATAAAACATGTACTACCTTGAAGATTTTGAAGAAATTGATGGTGGATATGTTGCCTTTGGGAGTAATCCTAAAGGAGGGAGAATCGCAGGCAGAGGTACAATTAGAACTGGTAAAATAGATTTTGAAAATGTGTACTTTGAAAAAGAGCTTAAGTTTAATCTCTGTAGTGTCTCACAAATGTGTGACAAAAAGAACAATGTTGTTTTTACTGACACTGAATGTCTTGTTTTATCTTCTGATTTTAAGTTGCCTGATGATAAATTTGTGCTACTTAGAATTCCTAGAACAGACAACATATACAGTGTTGATCTATAGAAAATGGTTCCCGAAAGAGATTGAACTTGCCTTTTTGCCAAGGCCACATATGATGAATCTAAGCTTTGGCATAGAAGGCTTGGTCATTTAAATTTCAAAACAATAAACAAATTGGTTAAGGGAAATCTTGTGAGAGGATTACCTTCAAATTTTTTAAAAAATAATGAAATTTGTGTGGCTTGTCAAAAAGGAAAACAACATAGAGAATCTTGTAAGTCAAAAGCAGTGAACTCAATAAGTCAGCCATTACATATGTTGCACATGGATTTATTTGGGCCAACATATGTGAAAAGTTTAAATAAAAAGATGTATTGCTTAATTGTCACAGATGATTTTAGTAGGTTCACTTGGGTTTTCTTCTTAGTAGATAAGGATGAAACTAGTGCATTCTTAAGGCTTTTATAACCAGAGTAGAAAACCTAGTTAATCATAAAGTTAAAGTGATAAGATGTGACAATGGAACTGAGTTTAAGAATAGGGATATGAACCAATTTTGTGAACAAAAAGGTATCTTAAGACAGTTTAGTGTTGCTAGAACTCCTCAGAAAAATGGTGTAGCTGAGAGGAGAAATAGGACATTACTTGAGGCTGCAAGAACAATGTTGTATGGTTCTAAATTACCTACTACGTTTTGGGCTGAAGCAGTCAATACTGCTTGTTTTGTGCAAAATAGGAGTAAAGTAGTTAAGCCTCACAACAAGACCCCTTATGAAATGTTACATGGTAGGAAACATATGACAGATTTATTAAGACCATTTGGGTGTCCTGTTACTATCTTAAATACCATTGATCACCTAGGCAAGTTTGATGAGAAGGCTGATGAAGGTTTCTTTGTTGGATACTCCACAAATAGTAAAGCTTTTAGAGTGTTCAATAGAAGGACTAGGCATGTGGAAGAGAACTTGCATGTTAGGTTTAGTGAGAGTACACCTAATGTTGCAGGAAGTAGACCAGACTGCCTATTTGATGTTGATGCACTAACGAAAACTATGAAATATGAGCCAGTTGTTGTAGGCACAAAAATTAATGAATATGCAGGTACAAAAGTTGATTCTAATGCAAGTACACAAGCTAATAATGTGAATGAACCTATAAAGGAGTATATTTTGCTACCTCATTGGAAACCTGATCCACTTTTCACAACCCTAGAGAAGAAAAAAAGTAGTTCACAAGATGAAGATGTTGTTCATCCAGTTCCAAAGGATGCTACAGAAGAAGGTGTACATCCTTCTAATGTTGATAAAGTGGTTACTGAAGATTCAGAGAAGATCAATACCACTAATGAAGATGAAGTTCCAAGCCCTGATCTTGGAAATAACACTGGCATCACAAACACGGTTAATGCTGCTAGGCGAAAAGTTTATGCTGCTGCAGACAACACTAGCAGTAGCAACTTTCTTTCTACTGCTGAGCATAATGTTTCTACTGCCAGGGGACGTTTTGACGATTTTGAATATCCTGATGATCCTAATATGCCTCCTCTGGAAAACATATATCCTGCTACTGATGACGAATATGTTGAAGATGAAGTATTTGGTGCAGAGGCTGACCTTGGCAACATGGATACTATTATTTTTGTCAGTCCTATTCCAAATACTAGAGTACATAAGGATCATCCTAAGGAACAAATAATTGGAGAGCCATGATGCAGGTTTTACTGACCAGGTTTTAATATTTATATAGTCTCGTTATACCTATGGTCTACCCTAATGCACTAACGGGCAGTGTACCCGATCGTGTGTAGTATAGTAATGGTAAAACCGAGGTCGTCCCAAGAGCTATGTGTGTTGGATTATTACTAAGTCTAGGTGTCACAGTTTTTAATATGATTTCGATAAGGAATTAATTAATTAACTACTAAAGCAAATAAAAGGTAAAGGTTTAATCAATAGAGGAGAGTGGTGCTAACTTAGTTATTCCTCCTAGCTAGTAATGTCTACGTCTAAATACTTCCAATTACTTCAGGTGGGGTCAAATTCGAGAGGACAACATTTGGTCAATTCGCCTAACCTATCGGCAAATATGCCACCATTGGAGAAGTCGGTGTCCCTTCATAAGTCCAGTTGTTCTGGTCCCTAAGCCAAGTCATTAAGTACCGCTACATGCTAGATTTATAATAGTGAGTGCCGGGCATTAGCAACTTAAACAATCACCCCTAATTCTTAAGTTCATCCAAGCGGTAGATGATCGGTTGGTCAAATCGCACAAGTAGAAAGGGTCGTCGGTTGGTCATATCTTACCCTTCCATCTCGATCTACTCACTTAGGGTCGGTTGGTCATATCTCCTAAGCTACTAGCCTCACCGCCATTCAAAACTACCGAAACAAGGGTAGCTACCAATAAACTATGCATGCATACACTTAGAAATAATTATCTGAGTAATGTAAAGCAAAACAAAATAATTAAGGAATCATAACTAGGCCAGTAGCCAAGAGGTGCTTAGCGCTCATATTAACCATACAAATCAATTCAATATTCAATGTTACGAAATACATAAATCGAAAGTAAAGAAAAGATAAAATGCTAATGCTTATTGTAGGGGAGTGATTTCTCCTTGGAGACGACTCAAGTATGCTCCTCTAGACATGCCTTTGGCTTCTTCCCACGTTCTTTGGTTGTGGTGTATGGAATGGGATAATTTGAAATCTTTGGAAATCGTGGGGTATTTATAGGCGGATCGGGTTCTGGCGTAACTAATATAATGGTTCGCCGTAATCTTCTATTTCTTTGTAATTTGCACTAGATATGCAGGTTACGGCGTAACCTTATAAGTGGTTACGCCGTATCTTCAATATTTCTTGGTTACGCCGTAGTTAAAACAAGAGTTACGGCGTAGTTATCAGCGGCGTGGAACCTCATTTGACCTAATATGGTTACGTCGTAGTCTTTAGTGAGAGTTACGCCGTAACCTTCTGATGAGTTGGCTTTCTGAGTCACGCTTTAGTTACGGCGTAATGTGAGAGATGAGTTATGCCGTAACTTCTTCAAAGTGAGTATACTCTGATAAATCTTTGATAATTCTCCAATTCCGCATCTCTTTAGCTCCAATGCTCGTAATTTACCTGAAAGTGGAAAACAATGGAAAACAAGCGTAAATCCATATAAATAATATAAATTACAAGAATTATCGGAGGAAATTGACACTTAATATTCAGGACTATTTGATGTTATCAAGCCACAATCATATATTCAAACAAGAAGTCAAACAAGAGGGCTAAAAGATCTGACGAATCAAGGTTTCTTTTCAAGAACTCTTCAACAAAGAAACAATCATAAAGATCTTCAAAATTGCATGTTTTCTTGTTTTCTATCACAAATAGAACCCAAGAATGCTTACAAAGCTCTACAAGATCCAAGCTGGGTGGAAGTTATGCAGGAAGAGCTTCTGCAATTCAAGCTACAAGAAGTATGGACCTTGGTAGATTTGCCTAATGGAAATAAGGTCATTGGTACAAAATGGGTGTTTAGATGCAAAAACAATGAAAGAGGTATTGTGATCAGAAATAAGGTAAGGTTAGTGGCTCAAGGATACACTCAAGAAGAAGGGATTGATTATGATTAAGTATTTGCTCCTGTTGCAAGAATAGAAGCCATCAGATTGTTCTTGGCTTATGCTTTATACAAGGATTTTACAGTGTATCAAATGGATGTTAAGAGTGCTTTTTTGTATGGAACAATTGAAGAAGAAGTTTATGTTTCACAACCACCTGGTTTTGAAGATCCTAACTTTCCTGACAAGGTTTACAAGGTGGAAAAATCCCTTTATGGCTTGCATCAAGCTCCAAGGGCATGGTATGAAACATTGTCAACTTATTTATTGAGCAATGGGTTTCACAGAGGTAAAATTGATAAAACTTTATTTATCAAAAGACACAAGGATGATATTCTACTAGTTCAGGTGTATGTAGATGATATTATCTTTGGTTCTACAAAGAAGGAGCTATGTGATGATTTTGAGAAACTTATGCATGAAAGGTTTCAAATGAGTTCTATGGGAGAACTCACATTCTTTTTGGGATTGCAAGTCAGACAGAAGACAAATGGTATATTTATCAGTCAAGATAAATATGTAGCTGATATTTTGAGGAAGTTTGGGTTTACTGATGTGAAGCCTGCAAAGACAACCGTGGAATCTAGCAAGCCATTACTTAAAGATGAAGATGGTGAAGAAGTTGATGTGCATTTATACAAATCAATGATTGGCTCATTGATGTATCTTACAACTTCAAGACCTGACATTATGTTTGCAGTATGTGCTTGTGCAAGATATCAAGTCTCACCAAAAGTTTCAAATCTCAATGCCGTGAAGAGAATTTTTAGATATTTGAGATACCAACCTAAATTGGGTATCTGGTATCCAAAAGATTCACCTTTTGACTTGATAGCATACACTGATATTGATTATGCTGGAACATGCTTGGATAAGAAATCCACAAGCTGGTGGTTGTCAATTTCTTGGAAGCGAGTTATTTCATGGCAATGCAAGAAACAAGCGATGGTTGCTAATTCCACAACTAAAATTTGAGTATCTTCTTTGCTTCAAGTTCTTTGTGGTCAAGTACTGGATTCAAAATCAACTTCTTGATTATGGGTACAATTTTAAGCATACCAAAATTTACATTGACAACAGCAGTACTATGTGCATAATAAGAAATCCTATTTATCATTCAAAAACAAAACATATTGAGATAGACACCATTTTATAAAAGATTGTTATGAAAAGAAGTTGATTCAAATTGTTAAAATCCATACTAACAATAATGTTGCAGATTTGCTCACAAAAGGTTTTGATGTGAGTAGATTTCAATTTTTGATTGCAAGTATTGGAATGCTAAATCTTTGAAAATATTATCTCTTTGTGTTTTTGTAAAGTTTTGAAAGGATTAGTACTGCTGAAAATGTCAAAAAGTTGTTTATGTTGCTTGTTAAACTTAATACTGCTGGTATCTGCTACTAGTTGAATTTCCAGCTGCTAAGTCTCAATCTATGTTATGATTATTGTGAAATGTTCTTTCTTGTGGTTTTGGTCTAACATTTTGCAGAATAAGAAAAAGGAGAATGATTGGTTTGATGGAAAATTAGAGTGTGTACTGCTAACACAAACTTACTGCTGCTGGGAAAAAGTTAGTGCTTCTAGGCCAATTTTACTATTGCTTGGAAAATGCTGCTAGGTTTGAAAGTGCAGGGAGGAATTTGTAACTTTGTGTGTATAAATCCCTAATTGATTCATTCAATCGGATTTGTGCGCTCCTAATTGTCTCGATTACAAACCCTTACACTCCTCTTAACATCAAAACTTATAATTCCCAAATCCCAAACCCTAATTCGTAATGTCGTCAAGAGTTATGCTGATAGTTACAACATGGTTGATTTTCTTGACAAACCCTTACCTGAAATAAAAGGATTTGTTGAAATCATTGATTTTCTAAATGCTTGCCCTATCAAGTATGCATTATCCGTGAATCCTACTATATATCTTTCCTACATTAAGCAGTTTTGGGCTACTGCTAAGTCTAAAACTATTAATGGGGAAGTACATATACGGGCTATTGTAGATGCCCAAGAGGTACTTATCACTGAGTCATCAGTTAGAAGTTCTCTTGAACTAGCAGATGACAAAGGTGTTGAGTGTCACTCAAACTCAGCTATTTTTGCTAGACTTGAAAAATGGGGTATGAGAAGCCTAACAACTATTTGAACTTTTACAAAAGGCTATTCTCACCTTAATGGAAATTCTTAGTCCATACCATCCTACATTGTATAAGTCCAAAAACAACTGGCTGGAATGAGTTCAGTACAATTATATACTATAGTGTGCTTGACTCAGGGACATAAGTTTAATTTTTCTAAAATGATTTTAGATGGTATGGTTAAAAACTTGGATGAATCAAGTAATTATTTTCTATATCCAAGATCTGTTCAAATTTTTGTGGACAAACAGCTTTCCAAGAAGAAACTTCATAAAGGAACTTTCGATAAACCCCTTCTTACAAAGAAAGTTTTTACATTCATGAGGAAGAATGGGACAAGCTTTTCTAGAAAGGAGACACCTTTATTTCTATACATGGTGAATCTTCCACAAAAACAGGGTGAAGGTGCAGAAAACACAACTGCTACCCAACTTACACCCACTTTTGATGCATCTACCTCACAACCCTAAAAGACCTATACCCATAGGAAATCACAAAATAAGGGCACTAAGCTACCTCAGGCTGGTGTTAGGATGGTTGCAGATGAGGTTGTCATGAGTGTAAAGCATGACATGTTGGTGAGGGCTACCACTACTGCTGCTAGCTTAGAAGCAGAGCAGGCTAGTGGTAACATAAATAAGACCCAACCCAAGGAAACATCTGATGTGTTGAGTTCACATGAACTTAATGTAGATGATGGTAACCCCAACCAAATGGCTCATATGAGGGCTCAGATGCTCAAACTAGGTTTGAGACTGAGTTTACACCCATTGATTCACCTCTCAAGGAAGGTAACACATCTCGAAGTAGAGGGTAGATCCGAAACAAATTAGCGATGGTGTAGGACCTTGTTTTCTCAACCTTATCACGTTACCAAACTTACCACACAAGTGCTAAATACAAACACTTTATGGTAAAATGAAGAAAGAGATAGAAGATTGACTTGATGATATATGTTAGGCGTATGTTTTAGAGAAAAGATGAAAAGAAGAAATTTTATATCAAAAGAAAACACACACATACACACTCACACTCCTCAAATGACTATTTGAGGGGTATTTATACTTCCTTGCTAAACGCCCCATGGGCTTGGGCTTGGATTGGGTTGGATTGGATAATAACTTACATAAGGCTAGCTTAACATAACTATTAGCCATTTTGTTAGGAATTAGAAATTCCCGGTATTAAAGAGTCGGTCACCTCAAGTATATGTAAAAGCTCGTAGTCGTAGTTCTTTTAAGTTAAGTAGTAATTTAGTTAAGTAACACCGTGGAGGACGGACGGGTCTTTACCCACCTGTATGCACGATCCACACCCAAAGTGTGGCGTTTATGTAAGACTATAAATACTCTCTACCTTCCAAGGTAGAGTTGGAGCTCATAATAATATCTTTCACTTTCTCTCACTAAGTTCCCTAAACCTCTAACTTTCTCTCTAGAATTCCATCTATATGCTACTTTGTGTTATGGTTTGATGTGTATGTGAAAAGTTATATGTTACAATTGGTATCAAGAGCCATGGTTAGATCATATCTTGCACATCTTTGGATTTATAGTGGTTTTAGGTGGTTTTGAGTTTGAAAAGTTTAGTGGTTTTTGCATCATTTGGTTGATTTCTTGTGTTAAAGTTTGAATTTTGTTGGTACTTTTATGTTTAGAATCATCAAAAGTGTTTAGGTTTTCATTTGGTAAGCTTGAATCATCTTGGTTGGGTTGTTTTGGATTGAAAAGTGAAGTTTATTTGGTTTTCAAGCTAGCGACTTAGCTCTCGGAATAGTTTCTTGGTAGCGACTTGCTTCACGGTTTTGTAGCGACTTACGGTGTTAAAGCTAGCGAGTTAGAGCTAGCGAGTTAAAGTACAAGTAGTGGAATCTCCACTACGGGTAGCGACTTGTTGTAGCGACTTGGTCGATGTGAGTTGCTCTTTAGCGACTTGTGTTTCTAGCGACTTGTGTGGCAATTTTTGCCAAAATTTGGTTAGCGACTTGGTCCGTAGCGAGTTACTACTTAGCGACTTGCTTTTCTGTTAGCGACTTGGGATTCTAGCGACTTGGTTGTCTAGCGAATTAATTGGTAGCGACTTAGTGCATTTGTTCCTAGCGACTTAGAGCTTTATCATCTAGCGACTTGAGTGATTGTTTACGGTTTCTCTTGATTTAGTAAAATCCGTGAAAGAATCTATTTCCGGTTTAATCATTGAGTTATAAAATCCGTATAATCTGTTAACATGTCTACCAACGTCCCTCATCATCTCCATTGTTGCGAGGATGTACAAGCGGTGGATCGGATACTCGTCCACCCATGCTTGACAGGCCGACTACGATTCTTGGGCTCAACGAATCGATTGTATTGCCTTGGAAAGGAAAATGGTGTCAATATTCTCAAATCCATTGATGAAGGACCATATCGAGTTGAAACGACTAGAGACATACTTGATACTAATGAAGATGGTACTCCTATTTACGGAATGGACGGACCTAAGATGTATGATGAGCTTGATGATAAGGAGAAAAGAGATTTGATGCGAGATATCGGGGCTTCAAACATTGTTCTTCAAGGTCTTCCTAAAGACATCTACAAGGCGATCAATCATAACACTGAAGCAAAGGCGGTTTGGGATAATGTTAAAATGCTTCTCTCGGGTTCGAACTAACTGTGGAAGGCAGAGAATCCCAACTCTATGGCAATTTGAGCACTTCAAGATGAAACCGGATGAGAGTGTCTATGAGTACTATGTGAGATTTCATAAGTTAGTGAATGACATGAGGAACATCGAATGACTATGCCTAACATTCACTCAACTCAAAGTTTGTGAACAACATGAATCCCGAATGGCACAAGTTTGTCACAATTGTGAAGCTCACTAAAGGATTGAAGAATACAAACTATGAGCAACTCTATGCCTTCCTCCTTGAATGAGAGACATGCCATGTTTGAAAAATTGATTCTCAATCGGTTCAAAACCAACCAGGGAGAGACAAGCTCGTCTAATGACTCAACGACCTTCTACTCAAACATTGGAATCACAACCAAAGCATCACAAGTCATACCCTTGGGTAATGGAAATCACAAACTCATTCCCGATCCTATGTTCAAACAAGGCGATCTTTGATGCACGCGTGGGTAACATCATTGATCAACTAGCTCTACTCATTAGTCAAAACATGAATTCTCTCCCACAAACCAACAACAACCTCGGCGCATCTAACCCACATAATCAAGCCCTTTCCAAAGATGGAAGGATTGTGGTGCAACCGATTCGGAAAGACAGTATGATCGGGGAAGGGGTGGTCTTTGGTAGAGGATATGTTGGCAATCGAATCGAGGAAGGAATGGTAACCAAGGTCAAGCTAAGCCGATCAAATGCTATAAGCGTGGTGGTGAAGGACACATTGCAAGGCGCACATCTCCAAAGCGTCCACGAATGCGATTACTTGAGAGATAAGATGTTCTTGGCACAAGCTCGGGACAATGGTGCTGCGTTGGATGAAGAGGAATTCTTTGTTTCTTCTTGAGGTAATGCCAAGACCTATGATGCGAGATGTGGATGAGCGGCCTATTCGGAGATAGGTCACAATCATCGAACGCCTTTCAAGTCGTGACCGTGATGCATACGACTACGATGTAGATGATGGACCCTCGCACACAATCTTTATGGCTAGCATCTCTCCAATGGTTTCTCCCAAGATCTCTTCTTCACCACAAGTGGCCCATCCAAGGACTAACTCATCTCGGAGGTATTAAAGCTATCGATGATCTTGATGTGCAACAGATGCATGACAAAGTACAACCAACTGAAACTATTGAATCAAATATTGAAAATATGGGTAATATCAATATTGTCCCATACGATCAATACGTGAAACAAAGTGAAAGTGAAGTTGTACCAAGTGATGCATCTTCTGCGATCAACAATGACTATGTCTTTGATGAATACACTGCATGTGCTCTGATGATTCCATAATTTCGAACTAAATGCCTATAAGGGCGTGTTGCCATTTATGAACAACGTGCAAAATTTGAGTTGACCACTCGTGAGAGGAAATGGATGACCAAGTGCGTCGATAATTAGAAAAAGTAATTTTAGAGAAGAAGTATTGAAACAAGAATTAAATTCCTTGCAAGAAAAACTTTCTAAAACCGCTAAGCAAAAACAAGAACTTCAAGAAAATGTGAAAATGCTTAAGCAAGAATTTAATGCAAAGGAATCAAAGCTCTTAAGAGATTTTCTAATCGAAAACTTTGAAAACAAACTTGAAAACAAGTTGTACATGCAAGGAAACACCATTCGATTGCTCACATGATCACTAAGCATAGAGTTCTAAGCGATAAGCATAGCGTTCCCATTATAGATAAACCCAACCCGAGTATGGAAAGATAGCAAAAGCGACTCAAAGTGTTATCTATGATGGCAATGAGATTCTTAAACCTAGACAAAAACCTAGTTGCATTGAGTGCCGAGGATGACAAGAAATTAGATGAAGTCACTAGGAGAAGATGAATAAGAAACTAAATGATCCTAAATGCAAAGAGAAGAAAGTAATTATCACTCCCCATGACTACAAGAAGGAAAACTGGATTTCCTTGAACAAGTTTAAGACTCGAGACATTGTTGACTCCGAACAAGTCTTACGGAAAATGGATTTAGATAAGCGAGAAAAGTCGAAAATATTGTAGAAACAAACCCTCCCTTCGGAAAATGCCTAGAGCATTGTGTATCCTCCTAATACACCAATGCATCTTGTACCTAGAACAATTGCCACTAAAAGCAAGACATTAATTAGCCAATCGTTATATTTCAACTATTTGTTGATTTTGAGAAAACTTGCAAGAAAAGGATCACACCCACTGGTATTCTTGAAGGAGAAAGGGTTTGAACAAATGAAAGAATGTTATTTAAGCGAGGTCATGCCTTTCTTTAAACTTCTAAAGGATCACTTTGAGAGTCTTAAAAGGGATAGAAAGCGGATATTAAGGGAATGGAAAAGGAATTTGATGCAATAATAGTTGAAATTAATGACTATGAGCGTGCACTAAAATATAATGAGATTGAGAGAAAGAACACGCATACATTAAATGAGAATCTTATTCTTGAATGTGTTGCTCAAGATGTCTTTTCATCGCTTCAAATTGCTCTATTAATGCTTCCAAATTTCATGAACTATCGTGGCTCGAAAGTCTCCCATGATCGTGTCATTGAGCTTGAAAAACTAATTCTAAACTAAATGAGAAAATTGAACTGGATGATCATGACAATTTGGTTAAACATTTTCTAAACTAGAAGTTGAATATTTTAATCTACAACTAAAATATCAACATCTCAAAGAAAATGTCAAAACTTCAAATATCAAGACATCTTCGGATGCTCGAGTTTGATGCAGTTTTCAAATTAACAAACGAGATGAGCGATTCATGCTCGATGTAACACGATCGAGAAAGTTGAAAGCCCAAATCTCTCAATTAAAGGGTCAAACGAACAATATGACAGGCTCCCAAATGCCTCCTTCTTTAGATTCTCGAATTCTCAAACGTTTCATCTTCAAAACCTAGTAAATGCTTTACAAAAGGAAAGCGAAAGTTTTCTAGAAGAGAATGAAAAGGTTAAACGTCATTTCAATGAGTTGTTTGAATCAATTAAAGTCACTCGTAACAAAACAACGAACAAATAACTTCATTGCAAAAGGAAATTGAGAATCGAAGAGTCGGGTAAAAGGGAAAATGCCAATGATCAATGAGGAAAATGTTGTATCAAAGGTTCACTCGGTAATAAATATGCTTTATCGTGACATATGTCCCCTCACCTAAGGAACAACAAACTTGCCATTCAAACATATTTCTCATCCCTTAAGGATTGCTTAGAATGCTGCGTGAGATTGTTGAAGAGGATAAGCTAGAGAAACCTCATGATAATGCAATTGGACATGCATGCTTATATGCCAAACGATCTCAAGAAATCTTAGAATGTTTGATCACAATATGCCCAAAGACATTAGGTGAGAGAGTTAACCCTTGATTCCATGCTCAATGCCTAAGGCCAAACATGACATGCACTCGATTCCCAATGGTTTGAATGTGAGGAGTAGTGTACCATTGAGTAGTTCGATTTTAGATCCATCAATGCTAGGAAAGTGAACTCAAATGTGCCTTCTAGGAGTACTAATCTCGGTACCTCTAGTGTTAAGAAAGTGAACCTTAGTGCACTGCATGTAGTTCGAGATCCCAGACACATCTAAGCAGTGGTGCAAAGAGTAGTAAAACAAACTAATGTTCCCATTCCTCTACAGAGTAATCGGTGACATTAAAGGGAGCGGTCAAAGTCTCAAGACAATACAAGGAATGATAGGACCTCTCAAGCTAAGAATGTGCCTTTGGAAGAGAGTAGAAGAACAATCTAGGAACCTTAAGTTTGAATCGAATAAAACGAATCGTGTTGATTCTAGTATTAGCCATAGGCGTCTTGTAATTAATTCAATTCGATACTATTTGCAAACCTTGTATCGATGATTGCTTGAATTACATTTCTAATCATGAATGTGATGTTAATGTTACGCCTAATGATGTTAATTGTCCGATTAATTTTGTTAATGCTAAAATTCATGCTAAAAAGGCTAAAAGGCAAAAGCGAAGAGAGTTAGAAAACAATGGAAACCCACGGGAAGAACATTCAGTGAGAATAGGCTTTTATTGGATACACGTTGGTCATAAGACTAATCGAGATAATGCCCACTAGAAAATGGATGCCTCTTGGTAGAACTATTCCCTTAAGAAGTGGTCACCTGTAAATAGGGCTATCTGAGACACTAGTATTGCATCTATTCACAATGATTCCATTACCTCACCATCGATATGAATGCTTCTATTTCGATGTGGGTGGTCCAACCATTGCTACTAACCAAATGGAACCCATTCTTGCATGGGGATCCCAATTATCCGATTATCCATTCTTGTGCATGTTCAAGCTGCGGATCGTTCAAATCGATTACGTGGTACACGGACTCAGTTGTTCCAAGCATATATTTGGAGACCGGTCACGGCTCATGAACCGTGAGCAAATTCATCGGGATATTAGATTTGGTAATGATCATTTCGGTGCTATTATGGGTTATGGAGATTATGTTGTTGGTGATAGTGTCATCTCCGAGTGTATTATGTGGAAGGTTTAGGTCATAATCTGTTCTCTGTTGGTCAATTTCGTGATTACGATCTAGAAGTAGCCTTGAAAACATACACCTTTGTTAGAGATCTTAATGGTAAGGAACTGTTGAAAGGAACTCGTGGCTCAAACCTTTACACCATCTCTATCGATGACATGATGAGAGCTTCACCAATCGCTTGTTATCAAAGGCTTCAAAACAAAGTCATGGTTATGGCATCGTCGTCTCAATCACTTGAACTTGGCACCATCAACGATCTTTCCGAAAGGACTTAGTTGTAGGTTTACCTAGACTAAAGTATGAAAAGGATCATCTTTGTTCGACATGTCAATTGGGAAAAAGCAAGAAGTATGCCCATAAACCCAAACCTACTAACTCATCACGAAGTTCTTCATATGATTCATATGGATTTATGTGGACCAATGAGGTGCGAGAATATCTTTGGGAAGAAATATGTGTTAGTTGTGGTTGATGATTATTCTAGATTCACGGGTCAAGTTCTTAAGGACAAAGGATGAAACTCGATATCATCATCAAACTCATCAAACAATTGCGAGTTAGACTAAACAAAAGCGTCGAATTATCGAGCAGACAATGGGCGGGTTTGTCAACAAACAACTTAGTGAATTCTATGAAAGCGTTGGAATCGACCATCAAAGAAGTGTTCCACGAACCCCTCAGCGAGCGGTGTAGTTGAAAAGCGAAATCGTACTCTTGTTGAAGTGCTAGAACAATCTTGATCTACTCAAAGGTTCCAATGTTTCTCCGGGTGAAGCAATTGCCACTGCATGTTACACACAAAATCGTTCCACGATTCACACCATTCATGGAAAAACTCCATATGAACTTGTCCACAACAGAAACCTAATCTATCTTTCCTTCGTGTGTTTGGTGCCTTGTGCTATCCAACTAATGAGGTCAAGACTTGGGCAAACTTAGAGCTAAAGTCGACATTGGAGTATTTGTAGGATATGCACCAAACAAAAGGGATACCGAATCTACAACAAAAGAACCCGAAATATCATGGAAACAATTCACGTTACGTTTGATGAGTGACGGTCAAATGGCTCTGGACACTCCACTCGGGACCCGCACTTCAAAACAGTCCTATTGGTTCATCCCTTGTTCCAAACTCCTCTCAAGAAACGCCATATGTACCTCCATCCGAAGATGATGTAAAGAAATTGTTTGATCCAATGTTTGATGAACTGTATGAGTCTACTACTAATGAGGTCTTGATCCCTACAACAGAGGATGCTCATATTCCGATGAATGAAGTCAATCCATCGGTTTCAATATCGTAAGTCAAGAAGCACTGCTGCGATCCTTGATCTCATCAACAAATCATCATTCTTCAAATGTACATCATGGAAATGTTTACGCATCAATGATGAAGTTAATCCCTTTGCGACTCACGAAGATGCTCCATTTGAAAACATATTTGCTACTCACGAATCATCATCGAACCATCTTCTTGAGGAGATATCGACTCACTACTTGGTTCCTCAACAAATGCCACATGAACACCTCGGAAAATGGACTCACGATCATCCATTAGACAACATCATTGGAAATCCCTCTCGTCTGTATCAACCGGAAGCAACTCGCAACCGATGCCTTATGGTGCTTCTTCAACTCCGTACTATCTAAGATCGAACCAAAAGATGTTAAAAGCGCTATGAATGAAGATAGTTGGTTCAATGCTATGCAAGATGAAATTCATGAGTTTGATCGTCTTGATGTATGGGAGTTAGTACACGCTCAGAGGCGTGCTATGATTATAGCTCTAAAATGGATCTTCAAAGTAAAACTTGATGAGCATGGTGATGTGTTGAAGAACAAGGCTCGATTAGTTGCTAAAGGATATCGTCAAGAGGAGGTATAGACTTTGAAGAATCTTTTGCTCCGGTTGCTCGAATCGAGGCAATCGAATCTTTTCGGCTAATCTTGCTAGTAAGAACATGGTAGTTTATCGGATGGATGTAAAGACGGCATTTCTAAGCGGAGATCTTAAAGAAGTCGTCTCGTCGACCAACTGAAGGATTTGTGAATCAAGAGCATCCTACTCACGTTTATCGTTTGAAGAAGGCTCTTTACGGTTTAAAGCAAGCTCCAAGGGCATGGTATGATACACTATCAAAGTTTCTTCTATCAACCGGATTCATCAAAGGAGCGATTGATCCTACATTGTTCACCGAAGTCGAGCAAACATTTGATTCATGTTCAAATTTATGTTGATGATATTATTTTGCCTCGTGACCCAATGGAATGTGATCGTTTTCAAATGAAATGAGTTCAAAGTTTCAAATGTCAATGATGGGACAAATGTCATTTTCTTGGGATTACAAATTTCTCAAAGTCCGGAGGCATTTTCATAAATCAATCTAAATATGCAATGAGATTTTAAAGAAATTTGGATTTGATTCAAGTGACCTGTTGACACCCCATGATTGACCGAACCAAACTAGATGAGGACCTCTCGGGGATCATGATTGACCAAACGAAATATAGGAGTATGATTGGATCCACGATGTATCTCTTGCTAGTAGACCGAGACATCTTGTTCTCTGTGTGCATGTGTGCTAGATACCGAGCTAAGCCTACTAAAAGCACCTTGAAGCGGTTAAGCGGGTCTTCGGTATCTCCAAGGAACCATCAATATGGGACTATGGTACCGAAGGACACCGGTATGTCACTAACGGCCTATGAGATGCCGATCATGCGAGTTGTCAAGATACACGTCGAAATACGTGCGGAGGTGCTCGGTTTTGGGTGATAAGCTTGTGAGTGGTCTTCAAAGAAGCAAATGAGTACTTCTATTTCCTCTGAGAGGTGAATACATAGCCATGTCATCTTGTTGTGCTCAAATCTTATGGATGAGATCTCAATTATCGACTATGGCTTTGAATTCAACAAAATCCCTCTGTCTTGTGATAATAAAGTGCTATTGCTCTTTCATGCAACAACGTTCAACACTCAAGAGCAAAGCATATCGACATTCGACATCATTTCATCGAGGAACAAGTGGAAAAGGTGTGGTGGAACTATATTTTGTGAGGTCCGAATATCGGTTAGCGAGACATCTTCACCAAAGCTCTTCCAAGAGAACGTTTTGAGTTTATTCTTCCACGACTTGGTTTGAAAAGCCTTCAACGAAACTCTCAAACGTCTTGAGGAGGAAGGCGAGGAGTAAAGGTCTTTCTTCATCTATCTCTTGTAAATAGTTATTCGAAAAACAAAATAGAAAATTATAAAACTTTCAAAATCCATAAAAATTTGAAAATTTGAAAATTCTTCAAAAATATTGTCTTTTTGTCATGTTTCTTCGGTTCGATTATATCTACGGTCTTTGTCTGTCATTCAAAGAATGACACGGGACTTTAGATGTTGTTCAATTCTTTAAAAAAAAAAAAAAAAAAAAAAAAAAAAAAAAAAATCAAAAATATTTTTGGGAGAAAGAGAAATGGTTTATTGTCATTTCGAGAAATAACCGGTTTTAAAGAAAGAACGAGCCATGTTTTACCATGTTTTCAAATCCTATGCTCGATTCTATAAACTCCTATCTCTTGAAAACTAAATGCTTTGAAAAATAACTCAATCTCTATTTTGATAATCATCGGGACTTATTTGTCAAAATCTCTATCTCTCAATCAACAACCTCGTCATTGATTGAGGGGAGAATGATTTCAATTAAATTAAAAAGTTATTTGGCATTAAATTGTTTTCAAAAGATATACATGCATGTTTTATCAATGGAGTTTAAAGTCTTAAAATCCGATCCTTATCAGTTCAAACGCTTTCACAATCAAGTCACAATTCTCCTTAAAAGCTTTCAAAATCAATTTAAATCAATAAGAGATCACAAATCTCAAATGATTTGATAATTGTGATCGGGGGAGAATGTGTGATTTAAATTGGATTTAAAGCGATAATTAGGTAAATGGTTTTATAATGATGTACATGCTATCCACCCACATGTGACAAACGATTTCAAATTTTCCATGCACATGTTGAGGGGAGCATCTATCTTAAACCTTTGATTTGAAACGTGATCATTCATCCCAATGTGCGGGTTCCTCTAGTATGTGCAAAACTCTTTTCAAACCTCGAGGCACATATTGAGGGGAGCAAATTCATGGAAACCTCATCCTTCCGGAAATGCTATACCCACTTGATCCATTGAGGAAGTGATGTTGATATCTTTAGAAAATGGTAATCAAAGAAGTTAATTCTTTCTCTTGCCTCCGTGTGCAAAACATTTTCAAATACTTGATGCACATGTTGAGGGAGTTCTCGTTCTAAAATATCAAAAACAATTCGGTACAAAATGCTTTGATAATATATCACAAGTATCCGAATTGATTTTCAAATGGTTTTCAATTGGATCCAATGGCGGATGAACAATACCAAATAGACCGACCAACTTTACTTTATGTACGGTGATATAAGGATGATAAGGTTAGGTATTGGTTCCCATGATCCGCCGAACCGGAGGGATCTACCGAGGACAATCCACTAGTTAGTGTAGAAGTCCTTAGGTATGATGATAAAAGGAGAAAATGAGATATGGGAAGAGTGCGGACTAAGACCGAGCTAGTCTTGGAATAAACCCAACAAGGTTCTAGCTATGAAGTCTTGGTAAGCCTTGAAGGGTTGAAGAATTAAAAAGAATTGAATGAGAAAAGGGTGAAAACAAATAGCCCTCCATTTATTCAACCTTATGGCGAAACCGGGTTCAATTCATATGCTCTTGATGGTAACATCGGTATTGAAGACAAGGCGTCATGGACCCGGTGGCGCTGCTGCACTTCAATCTTTCCAAACCACTCAAGTTCCTCTTAAAAGGGCTTGTTTCATTCTCACGGGGAACCAACATTATCTATCGACCTTCTCTTAGAGATTGTTGATATTGAAGAAGGAGACCCTCTCCCTAGTCTCCGTTATAGGATCCAAATATGCACAAATTGAGTCTAGAGCCACGAGATCATCAATAAATCTCATTAGGACACTTTCAATGAAGACTCTCTGTTTCACACAATGTGGAAAGAGATTATATCTTGAGTCCTACGCATTATCCTTGTGGTATTGCGGAACATCGAGTGATGTGTTTACATATTCACAATGAAGATGGAAAGCCTTCGGAGCCAACATCAAACAAGCTCTGGTAGGTGGCATGTGAGATCTATTATATAGATCAACCATGTGACAACCGAGCAGAAACAATGGGGCGATTCAATCTCTTGAATCAATCACGGTTCGAGTTATGGATTGACGGATACCTTTGAAAAACCGGTCATTGTGCTTAAAAACACTTTTCTTTAGCACATCGACCGTGTACCAATTTTTCAAACCAAAAGGTGTTTTATGATTGATAATTGATTTTCAATAAAACCTTCGTTGTATTGCAAAAACAATTTCTATTGAGCAATACACGATTGTTTTCAAATCTCTTTTCATCAATCGGTGGACTTAAAATTATTGGTTCACTCACTCCGTGTTGTCTTCTTTGAGGCGTTCGGTTTGAGAACGACTAGAACAATTGCGAAACCCTGTCAAGGAGATTCTTAGGAATCCTACGATCACGAGGCGGTACTTGTCTTGATCAACGGGAACCGTGGGCGTGTACCTCAATTCAACGAAAGTGATCAAAGACACTTTCGATGCGATTTATTGCTAAGCTGTTGTATGCGGTCGCCCGACGTTGCGGTGATCGAATGAAGCGGTCAATCCATAGCCGCATGCTCACTTAACACATTCATCTCAAAAGAAATCATGATTAGTGCATCAATGACTCGATATTTTCACTCCATGCTTACGCTACTGCTGCGCCAATATCATGAATCAACTAAAGCTTCCGCTACTCGATGAGAAGATTTCATGATCCGAATGTGAGCATGTCGGTCCTAAAGTCACAACATCACATAATACCAACACCACAAAGGATGTGTCGAGATTGTTGATAGTGATGATCTCCAAAGATGGCTCAAACTTATCATCACGTGGATCGGTAAAGACCTCCACTTGGAATAACCAAACATGCATTGTGAAGAATCAATGACTACGAGTTTAAGTGCAAAGAACTACATCAAGAATGCAAGATCAAGTGTTAATGTAATATCTATTTGTATTCTATGTAATTTTGGTACGTGATTGAGGTGACCTCCTTAGGGAGATTGTTAGGAATTAGAAATTCCGGTATTAAAGAGTCGGTCACCTCAAGTATATGTAATCGTTAGAAAGCTCGTAGTCGTAGTTCTTTTAAGTTAAGTAGTAATTTAGTTAAGTAACACCGTGGAGGACAGACGGGTCTTTACCCACTGTATGCACGATCCATGCCCGAAGTGTGGCGTTTATGTAAGACTATAAATACTCTACCTTCCAAGGTAGAGTTGGAGCTCATAATAATATCTTTCACTTTCTCTCACTAAGTTCCCTAAACCTCTAACTTTCTCTCTAGAATTCCATCTATATGCTACTTTGTGTTATGGTTTGATGTGTATGTGAAAAGTTATATGTTACACATTTAGCTTAGCCCAATCCACGAGCCCGTTGACTATTCTATCACGATATCTAACACACGTTACAAAGTTCCTAAACGTGAATGACCATCACTTCTATTAAATATTATTAAGGCTAACAATCTCCCCCTAAGGGGTGGTCATTCAAAAGATGCTCCACTTGATTAGGTCATTACTTTTCTTGAGCTTGAACTTTGTGTGTCGATATTGAATAGTCTTGATTTTTGTTCCTTCATGCTTTGTGATCAGTTAATGTGGTATTCTGCCATTCGTCAACTTCTTTGGTTAGGTGTCTCCACGTCATTCTCTACCATGCTCACACTTCTTTTTGACTTTGAGTTTCCAATGATGAAGTTCTCGAGTCTTTACACATTGAAGATTCTTTGCCATTGATGAAGAATCATCTTTAACTTTGTGTTGCCTTTGAATTTGATGAGAACTTCATTTGTGATGTTGTTGGTATGAGCATGTGGAGAATCTGCACGATCTCTTCCTCCATGAGCATCCATCAACATCGACTTCTGTGCACGATCCACGAACACCAATTGATCATTGTAATCTTTTCTTAAAGAATTGATTACTAAAATTGTTCTCTTGATGAATGTCTTGATTCCATTCACCTTGGTCGGGCGAATCAACCGTCCTAATCCCATAAGGGACAGTTGGCATTACATTGAATAAATTCAAGTAACGACCCTCTTATTCAAGATTTGATTCGTGAAAGGAATCTCCTTAGCGGGATTTCCAGCACTTACAGGTTCGAAAGTCGAGGGTGTTAACATCATAGTGTGAAAACACATCTCTAATTCTAGCAAAGGCTGTTCCTGAAACAGGAGGCCCTCAAGAAGGCTAACACGACATACCGAAGTACATCTACAGTTTAGCTGAGTCGCTGAAGTATACCGAAGTATCACTCCATGATTGTAGACCTTTTGAGACACACTAAGCGTAACCCATAAAGAATTACCAGTGACTGCTTTGTCGGTGTTTGATTTTGACCTGGCAGAATTTCAATTCAATCATTGAGGATCACAATTATAACTCCTCATAAATGTTCTGGCAGATTGCTAAGATCTGCGTAGGACTCTAGAATGTATCACTTGTGTCCTTATAGATGAAAAACAAGCGATGAAATGTCATGTGTTCCTATGAGATCTTTTAATGAATCTCGTGGCTCTAAACTCAATTAGTGCATTTTGGTTTTCCTGAGCGGAGACTAGGGAGAGGGTCTCCTTCTTCAATACCAACGATCTCTAAGAGAAAGTCGATAGATTATGTAGGGTTCCCAGTGAGAATGAAGTAAATCCTTTTAAGAGGAATTGAGTAGCTAGAAGGTTAGGTGCAGTGTGTCACTAGGTCCATGACGTCTTTGTCTTCAATAACAGTGTCATCTAAGTGACAACCAATATCATATGAATTGAACCCGGTTTCTGCCCTAAGGTTGATTATGGAGGGCTATTTCTTTTCATGCTTTTTCATTACATTTCTTTTTAATTCTTCAACCCCTTCTTTCTCCTTTCTCACATTACTCCTTTTTTTCAATCATACCTAAGGACTTCTAATACTGACTATGGGTAGATCCCTCCGGTTCTGGCAGACCATAGGACATATTTCCTATCCTTAGTTACCTTATAACTCCATGACTTTCCCATGTTGCCATAAAACCATTTTTCTTGAAAATCTCTCGAGTGTTTATGATTGAAAACATGTTTGAAACACTTCAAGAGTTTTATATTTTTAAACACTCCCCTTCACATGTGCTTATCGTTTGATGTAAATCGCACGTGAGGGTAGAGTTCGCACATTTTGAATTGATCGGATCATGATAGACAATTCCCCACGAGACAGTTCGTTGCATAGTTAAAGAGTTCCATTGTCGGTTTTAGGTGACAACTAGCTCTAATAACCAACTTGAAGTTGTAAACACTCCTTGAAAAGAAGGTTAGACCCATGTAAGTTCATGTCTATCACAAGTTTCTCGAAATGGTACATTTACGACATTGATTCCTCATCAATTCAATGGTTTCAAGCGAGTCGAGCTCTTTTGAGATTCAAACAACGATCATTAAACTTTTGATCACATTTAATCACGTCTTCTCCCCTCAAAATAGTATATTCGTGATATTTTAATATCAACGGATTAAACAATATTTTAGAATCTTTTGGGAGATGACGGATTTGATTTAAGCATGAGTTTGGAACATTTTGGTTTTATACTCCTCCTTTAATTAAGCATAATCAATTAAAGGGTTTTTAGAGGGAGTTGTCTGAAGCACAAAAAATTTTGAAAGATTTTGAAAATCTTTTTGAACAATCTTGAAAATGTGCTCAAGATGATGATGATTTCTCACCAGTTTGAAATGTAGTGCACTGAAGCGTACACTTGATTTTTCTTTAAAAACACGAGTTTTGATTTGAAAATAATCAAAAGTCATCATTTTTGTCCGGTTTAAATCTTGAAGTATCGAAAGTCATTTTTGAAGAATTTTTTGAGAAATGACATATTTTAGAAAACATTTAAAGAACTCTCGTTCAAGCATCCATACATGTCCGTATCATTGTTAAATGACATTTCTAGAAACGTCTGAATATCGATTATACGAGAGGCATGTCGAGAAGAATATTTTGAATTTTTATTTTATATTGTTTTGTATTTTTGAAAGATTTATATTTTTATATTTTGCTTTTATTGGATTTTCAAATTTTGTATTTTGTTTTCAAAAATATTTACTGATGAAGCTTGTTTGGAAAATCATTTTCAAGAAGATTCGAGAAGACGTTCTAACTCCTCAGGGGTTAGGCTTCGAATTCCAATTCGTCAAACTAAATCATTAAATCGCTCTTTTGAAAGGGCTTTAGTGAATGATCGGCGAGTTGGTAATCTATCTTCACGAAAAATAATTCAACCATACCCTCTTCTACGTGCTCTTTGATGAAGTGGTAGCGGACACGAATGTGTTTAGTCTTTGAGTGATGAACAGGATTGCATGATATGGCTATGGCACTTTTCGAGTCACAATACATAGGTATTTTATCGAAAGTAAAGCCATAATCTGTGAGTTGTGTTCGCATCCATAGAACTTGAGCACAACACGCAGATAGAGACACATATTCGGCTTCAGCGGTTGAAAGTGCAGTGCAATCTTGTTTCTTTGAAGACCGGTGACTAACTTTTCACCCAAAATTGTGCTCCTCACGATGTACTTTTTTTCGTAACTTGATCACCCACGTGGTCCGCATACGAAAAGGCGATTAGATCAAATCCAGTTCCTTCGGATACCAAAGTCCCATGTGAATGGATGTCTTGGTGCACGAAAGATCCTTTTAACCTCTTTGAGGTGCGGTTCGGTAGGCTTTGCACGAAACCGTGCTAATAAGCAAACAACAAAATGAATATCGGGTCGACTAGCGGTGAGGTACATGAGAGAACCAATCATGCTCGATATTTCTTCGGATTGATAGGTTTCCCAAATAAATCGGCTCCAATTTTTGGTGAAGTTACCATTGGTGTTCGATCGAATCACAATTATCCATACCATGATTTTTCAAAATCTCGGTTGTATATTTGGCTTTATTTATAAAAATTCCACGTGGGGATTGATGTATTTGTAAACCAAGAAAAAATTTTAGTTCCCCCATCATGGACATTTCAAATTTGCTTTTCATGAGATTTTCAAAATGTTTTGAAAGATTCGGATTAGTGGACCCAAAAATGATGCCGTCCATGAAATCTGAACAATCAAAATGTCATTGTTGTATTTTATTGTAAACAAGGTAGGATCAACTGTTCCTTTGGTGAAATTGTTTAGAATCAGGAAAGAGGACAGTTCGTCATACCACGCTATCGAGCTTGCTTTAAACCATATATTGCCTTTTGAGTTTGTAGACGTAGTCCGGATGTTCCATGTCTATGAAACCTTCAGGTCGACTCACGTACACTTCTTCTTTCGAGTTCCATTCAAGAACGCGGTCTTAATGTCCATCGATAAACCGTGATGTTTTTGTGAGTGCATAGGCTAAGAATATCTGATCGCTTCAAGTCTAGCTACCGCACGAATGACTCTTCAAAGTCTATTCCTTCTTCCTGTCTGTATCCTTTGGCCACAAGACGAGCTTTGTTGCAATTCTGGTCATTTCTTCATCCATTTTCTTCTTCCATAACCATTTGAGATCAATGACGCGAATGTCAATTGGTCTTGGAACCGAATC
This sequence comes from Chrysanthemum lavandulifolium, assembly GCA_022545495.1. Lineage (NCBI taxonomy): Eukaryota > Viridiplantae > Streptophyta > Magnoliopsida > Asterales > Asteraceae > Chrysanthemum > Chrysanthemum lavandulifolium. The sequence goes on along the minus strand of CM040240.1, from coordinate 164,988,693 downwards.
CCAAGAGTCATGTAGGCGGTATTGGAGAAGTTCCTCTGCATCGCTTCTATCCATGCATTATCGCCATTGCCTCCCGAATGTTCTTGGTTTAATATTGCTAATTGAGCAAAGGTAAATGCACAAGTCGCAATCGGTGGCAAGTTAGCGTCTCGTCTGAATTGGCCTTGTAGGTTCACCAATAACTTGTTCAATTGGATGGTCTTTTGTCCACTTCATAGTAGAAGGATACCATGGGTTTAACGTGTCACGAGTTAGATGGTTCTCGTAAGCTTGAAGATGATTCACCGATTCCGTAGCAAACGGGTTTTCAAATATGTCTTCATCTAACATTGCATCATTCTAGTTTTGTGAAGGTTCTTCTTGAAATGATATGTTTTGGTTTTGCTCATCAAGTGCTGGTAAAACTGTTGTAAGAATAGGATTTTCAGAAGTCGATGTAGATGACGTTGATGGAGTTGGTGCATTGGTTTCAATCGTGGTAGATGCATCTTACATTGGTGGTGGTGGATGATTTTGAGCGGTGCGGTGGAATGATGGTTTGATGCATTTGTCAAAGTTCCACCGTAGTATTCATTGAACATTAACTTGAAGAAATTCTCCCATTCTTGTGCATGAGGAGTGCGGCAAAAGTTGATGGAGCTATTTGTTTACGAGTCCCAAGCGATGTGTCCGTAAGTCTCGGGTTTGGTGCGGGTTCTATTCATTTTGATTAGAAGCCATCGGATTAAGCGCGGGTTCTAGAGCGAGTCTCTCGAAGCCATCCGTGAAAGTTCGTCAAAATTCACATTCATCGTCTCCATTATCTTCCTAGTTCTCTGTTATACACCACGAATGCCCTCGAGTTTTCGGTATCCAATGAAGATTCCAATATCACCTTTAGCTTTCGGTTTACCTAGATCTTCTTTGTCGTTCGTCGGATAACACAAAGCGCCAAACATGTGAAGGTAAGAGATATCGGGTTTTCATTGTTCACTAGTTCAAATGGGGTTTTATTGAATCTTGGATGGATTAGGGATCGGTTCCGAGTGAAACAAGCGTTGGCAACAAACATCGGCCCATAGAAATAATGGTGCACTAGAATAGATTAGCATTGTGCGGCAGCTTCCACAAGAGTACGATTTCTTCTTTCAACTACCCCATTCTGCTGTGGAGTTCTAACAACTGATGTCTGATGAGTGATTCCAACATCTTCAAAATAAGTTCTTAACTCCTGATTTGTGAATTTTGTGCGTTTGTCTATTCTTACAACCCTTACTGGAGCTTGAAGAAGTACTTGAATACGTTTCAGGAAGGTGATGATGATGCCTGGTGCTTCGTCTTTTGACCTCAGAAACTTAACCCATGTATATCATTAATAGTCATCAACGATAACAAGAATATACTTTTTCCCATTAATACTTTCTACTCTCATTGGGCCACATAAGTCCATGTGCAACATATGCAACCTTGCTTCCGAACTAGGTGCGGGTTTGCGTTTATATGATGCTCTTATGCTTTTCCTTGTTCGCATGATGGACATAGGTTGTCCTTGGTGTATTTGAACTTTGGAAGTCCGTTGTGATGTTGTCTTTGGCAAGTTTGTTGATAGTGTCGAAATTGAGATGGGATAATCTTCTATGCCACAACGAGGACTTTGCTCCGGATGCTCGTGTCATAAGACATATTGGTGATGAAGAGGCCATTTGGTTAATGTCGATAGTATACAAGTTTTATCACGATTCCTAGTTAAGAGATGAGTGCCATCCAAGTTTCTAACGAAGCAAGCATTTTTCCTAAAAGCAACCTCTAAATGCATCACGAACTACCCGTGAAAACAAATTGTGTCCCAACCCTTCGACATAGTAAACCCGAGTGATCAAATAATTTCCAAAGGTAGATCTCCATAACCCATGATAGCTGCTACATGATCATTTCCAAAGCGTCACGGTTCCCATGAATTTCAGACGAAATTGATCGTGATTGATTTCGGTCATGTGCTTGGAGCAACCCTTGTCGATGATCCAAAGACATATTTCGATAACACGCCAATAATGAAGAAGAAGATTTTGGAAACCGTTTTGATTTTGGTTCCTTTGGGTTAGAGGTAAAATCCTGATCACACTCATAGAAGTTTTCTACAGGGTATACAGATTTATCACTCATTCTACCATTCTGGAGTGTGAAAATTCTACCCGTTGGTTTCCAAATATCATCCCTATAGTAAAGACTATGCTTCCTATCAGTAGTGTAAGACCTAAATCTTGCAACTAGACTTCTTATTGGTTTAGCATAAGTTCTTTTTGGAACGTTCTTCTGAACATGCTTAACAGTCACTTTCTTAGAAACACATTCATCATGAACATTAGTTAAAGATTTCTTGCAAGTTACACAAACAGAATCAACACATTCATTAAACTTAGAAAGTTTCATAGGTCCAGTACATTCAGATGAAATGTCTTTCTTATTAAAAAGCGGTAAATTCCTAGGGTGTTCTTCTACTTTCTTCTCTTTATTCAAGCTACTGCTCTTAGAGGCATGGGAGACTCTATTGTTCCTTGTATTGCTCTTAGGCTTTAGTCTGCTGCTCCTAGAGGTGCTTTCTAGTCTGTAGAAGGTAAAGCACACGTATTAGGATTCACTTTGTTATCAAGAGAAGTGGTTTCACTTTCCTAGTCTCTTTAGAATGCTTGTTTAAACTTATGTCGTTTGTTCCAATTTTTTTAGATGTGGAGGTAGACGCATTAGTGGTACTTATCCTATAAAAGGCCAGGTGCTAAAACTTTTGGATTCTCGATAACCGCTTTTTCATTTTCAACAACTTTTTCTTTTTGCTTAGGCAAGGCGGGTGGAGTGACTGGTTTTGACAAATCTTTTTTCTCATTGACTTTTGAAGGAGGCATAGAAATAGACATTTTTGGTTTGAAAACATGTTTGGGAACATTTACCTTCTCCTCGAGTCAATGGTTTTGCAATCTTATTATCCACAACCTTTCCTTTTGACATTCCAGCTAAGCCCGCAAAAATCATTTTCTCTTTCATGTCCTTGTAGGCACGCTCATCGACAATTTGTCATACTTGCATTCCTCGATTTTCGATCAAGTTGTTTAAAATATGAGACATTTTCTTTTCAAGTTTTCAAGAGCTTTTCATATTTTGAAACAATTGCGGAGGTCTCAGATGGAGTCTTTCATGATCTTCAATGTAATATGTTTGTAAAACAATGGACATAATATCGAGTCGAACATCTTGATGAGAGAATCATTTAAATTTTCCAAAACTTTGATTTGTTCAACACTTTCATTAGCTTGCTTTACTGTGGATTTATGATCCTTGACAAAGTCAACTATTTCTTTCAAAAATGCTTGTTCAAAATGAATTACCCTTGCAATCGATGTTATTCAATGGAGGGCAATTTGAGTTTCAAAAACTTTTATTTTCATCATCAAAACTAGAAAACCGGATATTAGTTGTAATATTGGTTTTAGATTTATGATCTCTTGAAGTCTCCCAATTCTAGTTTTAACGTCATCTAAAATGTTTCTATCATCACTTGTGTTAAAAGGATTGTTTGAAGAAATTTGTTCGATTTTGAAAGAGATTGTGAGACAACTACGGTATTGAGTTTGCGATTTTGAAACGGTGTTGACACTTTGTTTGAAACATCTTGGCGTTATGGAAAACTTTGATTTTTCTTTTTGAGGAACAAAAGAAATTCCATAAATTTTGTTCCATTTGTTATAATCAATTGGTTTTAGATCTGGGTTCTTTTGTTGCATTTTTATCTACTCTCATCAGATTGTTCTAACGTTTCAAGAGAATCACGAACAATTATGGGTTCATGTAAAGCTTTTCCATTGTTCAAAACATTCCGTTCGTTCTGAGCTTTCTTGAGGAAACAAGGAGGTGTGTTACCAAGAGCCATTTTTTGTGTTGTATGAAAATACGGATTTTTTGATTAATTAGCATATTGGTTGATTTGGCTGAATGACCCGTTGTAACAAGCAAATTTTCCAACTTTTGATTTTTTCATTTTTGTCAAGAATTTCATCAAGATGAGAATCTTCACGTTTTGAAAAATTAGCAATCAACTGTTTCTTCTCTTTTCAAGATCGAATAAGTTGCTTGTTGTTTAGAAACTTGGTTTTAAGATCGTAAATTTCGCGTTTAAAGATTTTATTTTCAAGTTCGATTAATATCAAGCGTGTTATACTTGATTTGCAATTGTTTTCTCTCGAAACGGAATCTCGATAACCAATTTCTAATTCGACTCTTTGTTTTATGAAATTCAAAGGCTTTTGCATGCTCTTTGTACCTTTCAAGCTCGGCGGTCAATTTATCATTCGCGGCCTTAACATCGCGATTGACCTTTTAACTTTCTCAATTTCAATGCCACAATTATTGATTAATGTTTCAAATAAGGCACGTGTTTCCTCATCGGTCTCGTATTTTGTGCCACACGTCTCCATTACGATCCACATCCGAGTTTGAGTTAGTATTGCTACAACTCGGATTGTCCGGTATGTATCATAAGTAGGTGTTGATGTCACGAGAATCTTTGTTCGTCATGAGTAAACACATCAAATATGACATTGTTATAGCATGGATCAATGATTGGTACCTCAGATACTGTATTGGCGTCATAAACAGGAGGTTTGTCATAATCAGTGTCATATGTAGCCTCCTGAAGATTTGCCATGAAGATGCAGTTCGCATTGATGTCCTCTTGGTCTACCAATTCATCCATAATAGCTACAAAGTCATGTTCCTCAGCACTCAACTGCAGCCCTGCTTCTGACTTCTATGCTATGACATAGCTTTACGAAGATCATAACATCCTTCTTTTTCGGCTTAGTAGGACAATTCCTTGCCATGTGACCCACTCCTTGTGGTTGTAACACGTAACCCGATTAGCCACGATTCACATTTCCATAATTCCCAACGATGGATCCGCAATATTCCCATTCGATTACCATCGCTCTATTCCCAACATTCGTCCCATCGATTTCCAACATTCGACCGGTGATTACCACGATACGGAACGCTGATTACCCATGTGAAATCCAAGAGCATATCCTGCTGATTCTCAATAACTCCAACCATTTGTCCTTGATGACCCATATTCAAACCAGGCCGTGCAATTTGCACATTGCAGTGTTTCATGAAATCCTCGGTTGTTGTTAGTTGGTGTGGAATAGCGTCCTCACGAATGCTTTAGACAAATAGGCAAATGCATTTGTCAAGGCTTCTTCTTGTTCACTTTCAAGATTAGTGATTCCTTGTTCACGGTATTGTGGATATTGTTGTTGTTGAATGACTTGTTGTTCGGTGGATAGAATTGTTGTTGAGGATAACGACTTGTAGTTGTGGAATGTATTCTTGCAAGTTGTTGTTTTTGGAAGATGATGAAGCTTGTTGTTGTGAGTTCACCGGATTTGGAGTCTTTGCAATCAGTGCCAAGGGATCATGATTCTTTGCCAATTTTTCTTTCCTAACTTCATTGACTTTAGCTTGGTTTTGTTTCAGAAAATCATTGAGTTGATCAAAGTTCACCTGATGTAAGTCCCTTGTTTGGTTGACAATAGTGACATATCGTCCCCATTCTTACGGAAGATTGTTGAGAATTTGATGTTACTCACGATAGTTACGGGTGCCAACTTGTTTCGATAAGCTCATTCATCAAAGTGCAAAACCTTCCATAGTAGGATTCAATGGATTCTCCTAGAGTTGATGTAAACCTCTCCCATTCAGTTAGCAACTTGTTCTCCATGTCTTGTTGACCAATTTACGCTCCATAACATAGCCTTCTAACAGGTTCCCACATATCGTAGGCGGTTTCACACTATCTCACAATGACAAAGATGTCTCTTGGTAAACCCAGTTGGACAATGTGTATTGCCATGTCATCCGCTTCAACTTGTTTGTTATCCTCTTGATGTATTTCGATTCATTTGAACACGAAAAGATAGTGGAACGGAGGTGTTGCATCGATTTCCGGTCTTGGACTGGTCATGGCTTGAAGGGTCCATTTGTAATGGATTGAATCATGAGTTTTCCATTAGGTTTGGTCTTGATGTAGTGAAGCATACGACTTGTCCATTGAAGATATCCACCTTTTTCGAGCATAGGAGGACGGTTTTCGGCACCGGCTGCATGAATGTCTTGTTGAGTAGCCATTGATGAAGGTATTTGATGATAAAGTTCATGTAGGATCGATTCAATGATAAAGGAGTTGTGTTTGATGAAGATTAAGCTCGGTTGTTGTAGTGAAAATTGGGTCTAAAAACTTAAAAACCTCAATAACTTCTGTTTGGAGCGTTTTTAGGACTTGAAGGTTGACCTAAAAGTTCATTCGGCGTGTCATTCTCCTCGTTCTCACGGTCGTTTTTGTGACAACTCGAACTTTCAGGTCATTTCTCGAAACAATTCATGCCTTACAATTTCAACATTTATCGTAAACTAGGTTTACGTGTTCCAAATTCGCGTAACCTGAATGGTTTAGCGGCGAATTCATGATCATATCATCACGAACATTTCATATGGACTAAGTTTAGTCTACATTTCATTAACATCATTTGCATCATATTAGCTCATTCATGATTTTACATTTCACATTTAACGTGAATTTTTATATTAAATAAACGTTATCGCGTGAGTTATTATTTTGAACATTTAATCCATTACTTTCAAAATGATCCCGACATATTTTTATACTTACATTTAGTTTATAAAACTATATTTTGAGTTTACCTAGTGTTTTAAATTTATTTGGTATATAAATCGTTAAAGTTATATTATTACGTTTTTCTTAAAAACTACACTATAATTTTTATATCACTCAAATCTTACAAGGAATGTATTTTTACAATTTTATGATCTCAATATACTTTACTTTGATCCCTTAAAATTTATTTTAGTCCATACCACTTTAACTTCACAACTATGTACAAGTTACAACACTTTTACTTAACTATACATTCTACTTATATTTCTTTTACAACTTACACATTATAAAAAATATATATATATATATATATATTGAGAAACATGATCCCCAATCCGGCCCTATGGGGTTGGCAATTAATGATGGTGAAAAATTCTTCTTTGATTGTATATATTTTACTCCAAGATATCTCATTCATGCACTCATTTCATTCTCCTATTTCAAGTAGTAAAAAAGTTGTTTTCTCTTTGTTATCCTCTCTAGAACCGCCACTTCAAGGAGTAGCAAGGAATTCAAAATTTTGCTATCTCAAGTAATTTCAATCTAGAACACACTCTTATTTAGGTTTTGAAATAAAAACCTAGAGTGTTTAGGCTAACCTTGTTCTTTGCACCTCATCATATTAACTTGTAAGCATATTTCTATCATTGTACATATTTCATCTTCATTTTATATTTATCTCTTCATTTTGGAGCAAACATGCAAGACTTGTGTTGTTTATACCATTTTACATGATTTTTAGTGTTAAATATATATAAGGTCATCCTATAATTATCCCTTGGTATATGTTGGTCTTGATGAAGTCTAGGAACCCATGACACCCTAAGAAGGTGTATGGTAGGATTAGATTAGCTTTGGAGTTGATTTGAAGGGATTAGAATAGGTTTGGTACGAGAAAAACTATTTTCGATAAGTATAAAATGTGTTCTGTCCTTGTTTTGATTTTCTGGAAAATCCGACAGTAGGCACGAAATTTTGGCCTTGATAATTAGAAAATATACTTTAAAACGAATCCGTGGCCGCTTGAACGGATTAAAACGGAGTTATAACGAAGAAGTTATGAATTTTTAAAGTTTGACGACGAAATATATATTTTTAGAAATTTCACAAGTTATTTTTACTTTATTCGAGTCAAAACGAGCCTTAAGCTTCATAAATTATTTCGACTTGTCAAAAATATATTAGTATACTTTGATACGAAGCTAAGGACATATAATACGAGAAAACGGATTTGAAACGACTAAGATATGCACGTTTTCATAAACTTGCCGTAACTATTATTTTAGAAAAACTATATTATTTTTACGAGATAAGTGTTACGGTAACTAAAATGACCATGTTGACGGTGTTTTAACTATGATGTAGAACTTTTGAAACGAAATGTCTTCTAGTAAAATTAAGATCACCAAGCATATTTTTCAAAACAATCAACCGTTTGTATAGCGATTTTTAATAAATTATTTACGGATGCTTAAAATTGGCGAAACTCACTTTTTACACAACAATTAGACAAAATCACCATCTTTAACCCTTGTTATCTTTATGTTCGAGACCTTTATGTCGAAAACTCTGAATGAAACTTTTAGATTTTGATACAAGCTTTCCAAAACCGTCGAGCTCGTTTCCTAACGATCGACGTACACCATTTTACGACTAGTTTTTCAAAGCCATTTTTGTCACTCTTATGAAATTTCCGACGACATTATTTTACTTACTTAAAAGTGAAAATTTCACCATAAATCATTCTGAAACCATTGTAGGATGACATTTTGACGTAAATACTTGCAAAGTGATTTAAGAATGGTCAAGGCGTCAAAAGAGTATTTTTCAACGATAAGTATTATTTTCAAAACTCGCAAATGGTATAAATAACATACTGAAATGCATGCATAACATTACATTACAACTCATTATATATCATATCATTCATAATAGGTCCAGATTAAGGTTTCCGCTATACCTCGATGTACTCACTCTTGTCATCATACCGGTTTATCAAGTGAGTTCATAGCCCCACTTTTACTCTTTTAACTGCTTTTACAAACTCTTGGGGAGATACATGCTACATTTTATTCGAACACATATGCTTTGAGCTGTATGCTATAACCGAATGTTTTATTATCACTAAGTATTTGCCATGTTCAAGTCCCTACATCATGAACCATTAGTCACTTGCGGTGTAGCGAATATTGTGAATAGGCCTATTGGAATTAACACTCCCTCTTATTGACCCAGTTAGGTGAAATCGAGCGCACTATATTTGAATCATTAAGGTAAATTGGCAAGTTTACCTATTAGAGTGGCGATGAAACGATGATTACCAATTTTTATTGGTGCGATGTTTACGCTTTGGTGTCATGAACTTAGTGAAATAAATACGATTTTGTTTTTAACGATGAGTGTGAAACCATTTAACTCACACTACGATTATTGTGTTCAAACGAATTACTTAAACCTATGGATTTCACTCAACCTTTGTGTTGACCTTTTAGCATGTTTATTCTCGTGTATCTAGGGCATTATCATCATGGCATGGTTAAGGAACCACCTTTTGAGTCGCGGCGTCGACTTACATCATTGTACATTATGGCACTTTCTTTTAAAACCATCGTTTGGACTTGTAATATATTTATATTTCCGCAAACTTTGTAAACTTTGGGACCTATGTTGTAACTCGAATATTTTATTAAATCAAACGATGTATTTTCCAAACGACACTTTAGGTCGTTCAATATAACTGTGATTGTGATGCTATGACGGTCAATCCCGTGAATTCCATTCACCGCAAAATGTAATTTGGGGTGTGGTTTTGATGGGTAGAAACAAAACGGAGTTACTGGTTCAAAAGTTATGGCGTTTAAAGTTTTGCTCAAAATCTTACTCGTAAACTTGTTCTTAAGCGTAGGATTCAAGTGCTTATGCGTAGGATTCCTTATCGTGGGATGAAGCTTATCGTAGACTCTATCTTCTGGCGTAACCTTTAGGCTTAAGCGTAAGCTTATGTGTAAACTAAATGCTTATAAGTAAGAAACCTTACGCGTAAGTGTTAGCTTAGGCGTAAAAGTGCTTACTCGTAAGTTTTTATGCTTATGCGTAAACTTAGGTTTAAAACCAAAATCCTATACACTCGTCCAAGTGTAAAATATATCCACAAGTCGAAGTGTTCCACAAACTTATCCAAGTGAGGGAAGCACTGAGTAACCGTTGTAGCACGAAGATTCTTCACCAAACGCTTATGCGTAGGATTACACTTTCTTACGCGTAGACCCTTACGCGTAGAACTAGGGTTTTGACTTTTCCTTAGGCGTAAAACTAGGGTTTTGACTTTCTGTACTTGCAATCCTTACGCGTAGACAGCCCAGTTTGATGCAAAAACACGAATTTTTCACCCAAAAACACGTTTCCAAATGATTTCTTTTGCACAAACTTCTTCCAAAACACTTAATGATCAATAAAAACTACAACTTTAAGCTTAAAAACACGTAAAAATCAAAACTTTATGCAAAAGCTATGCGTTTTTATATATAAACGAAACTTGGAGGAAAAGTTTCAACAAAAAACGAACACAAACACTCCTAAACCAGTGTTAGGCGATTGATACCAATTGTAGGACCTTGTTTTTCTCAACCTTATCACGTTACCAAACTTACCATACAAGTAACACACGAAATACAAACACTTTATGCGTAAAGATGAAGAAAGAGATGATGGAAAGATGGTGACTTGATGATATATGTTAGGCGTATGTTTTAGAGAGAAAAGATGAAAAGAATAACTTTTATATCAAAGAGAAAACACACACATACACACTCAAGCACACCCCTCAAATGACCATTTGAGGGGTATTTATACTTCCTTACTAAACGCCCAATGGGCTTGGGCTTGGATTGGGTTGGATTGGATAATAACTTACATAAAGCTAGCTTAACATAACTATTAGCCATTTAGCTTAGCCCAATCCACGAGCCCGTTGACTATTCTATCACGATATCTAACACACGTTACAAAGTTCCGAAACGTGAATGACCATCACTTCTATTAAATATTATTAAGGCTAACAGATGGATACTCATATACACAATGACAATTCCAGGGATCCACCTCTCGGGCTAGGTAACACAAGACGAAGTGGTGAGGATAGCATGAAACTTATACATGAATTGATGGACACATGTGTGGAAAACTAGAGGGGGGTTGAATAGTTTTGCCGATTTTAAGTTCGTTTCAAAACTTTTAGATTTGATGTTATGTGAAATCGTATGGATGAAGAGAAAGTATAGATCTAAGAGTAATGCAAGTAAAGTAAAGGATAGAAATGACACAACCGATTTATAGTGGTTCGGCTACAAGGACACCTTCCTTGCCCTACTCCACTCCCCGATTCACCTACTCGAGAGTTCAAGCACTATGTCAACAAACTCCTTCAACTTGGCGGAGAAGCCTTCACAACGTTGCTTACACCTTTTCCCAGACAAAGCTAAATACCGAGTCCGTAACACGGAGGACCAAACGAACACAACTATAACACGAGCAAATATGTGAAATATGAAATGCAAGATCTTCGCTCTGAAATCTTGTGGAGGAACAAATCAATCAAGGACCCTTGTGATGATTTGTAGAATGCTCGTGATCTCGCCTTTAGAAGGACCTATATGAGAATCACAATAGAAGAAATAAGAATAACTCTCTAGATCAAGTGATCTTTTGTTAGAAGAGTGTAAGAATGTATGAGAGAGTTTGTAAGAAGAGGGTAAGTAAAAATAAAGAAATGGCTCTCTATTTATAGGCAAATTCTTGCCACTATTGCACGGATCCCACGGATCCTTGCTTGAGGATCCGTCTAGTGTAACTCTGTGGATCCGTGAGACGCTCCTCTTTGCCCATGGGTTTTGGGTTATGGGTCATGGGTCATGGGTTATGGTTTGAACCATGGGTATCTAAGTAGATACAATGTATCTAATAGATGCAATGCATCTAGTCAATGGGTATGGGTTAACTCCATGGGTTATGGATATGCTCCATGGGTATGGGTCATGGGTTGTGGTTTTACCCATCCTAATAAACTATTACAACAAATGAATTATTACAACAATTTGTATTTAATGACTATATGTAGATGCTTTACAAAATAACATGTGTCCTTATAGTCTTACTTATGATAACATTATATTTGTTATCAATAAAACACAAAGAGATCGCTAAATATTAATAAACATTTTACGGTTTATTTGTATTAACAATCTCCTCTTTTGTTGATGACAAAACATAATGTTATGATGAGTAAAACTTAAGATTAGATGTATGTTTTGAAAGCATAAGTTTTACTTCTTCTCCCCTTTTGTCGAAACAAAAGTGACCCTAATAAAGAAATAAAATATCGAAAAATAGTCCACGTATCTCTAACTCCCCTTGACGGTAGCTCCCCTATAATGGGGCCAAGTGAGAAAATATAAAACCTACAAAAAAGGTTATTAGTAACACGCATAAATAATCTTTTGATTGACGAGAATCAAGATTGGGAGCCAAGGTATGTAAACATAGCCTTGTAATAAAATAATAAAATGTAGTGGTATTTATGACACATACAAGCATGTAAAACTAAGAACAAGACTTGTTCTAAAAATGACTCAAAAGAAAATACTAAAAAAATAAAATGATTCCTTCCATGCTTGCATAAGGTTATGGATGGAAGTTTTGGTGAGTAATGATGTTGATGCGATCAGGATGAGGTTAAGTATGACTCGCATTTCTTCCCAATTTCTATTGCAAGATCCGTAGTGGATTGGCAATGTTCACAATGTAAATGATGTGGGTAATGTGTGCGGAAGTTTTCTGGGTTAGTTTGATTTGTGCGATGCGGAAGTTGTGATGGAAAAGTTGGAAAATATGGATCAAAATCCGGAATGTTTGGAAGTGGTGGTGGAAAAGAATCTAGATGTTCTTGTAACACAATGGGAGTTAAAGGTGGTGAGGTTTCAAGGTATTTGAAGATTGTGTTTGGAGATGTGGGAGGTGTTAAAAAGACTAGTTCTTGTAACATATTGGATTTCACAAACACACTAGATCATAACCACAAGTAGGCGTATAATATGGTTTTAGAGAGAGAAAGTTAGAGGTTGGGAACTTTAGTGAGAGAAAGAAAAATCTTATTATGAGCTCCAACTCTCTACCTTGGAAGGTAGAGAGTATTTATAGTCTTTACACAAAACGCAACCTAACGGGTGTGGATCGGGCATACAGATGGGTAAAGACCCGTCCGTCCTCCACGGTGTTACTAAACTAAATACTACTAAACATTAACTAATCTATGACTACGAGCTTTTAATGATTACATATACTTGAGGTGACCGACTCTTTAATAACCTGGATTTACTAAATCCTAACAATCTCCCCTAAGGGAGGTCACCTCACGATCATCTTAAAATTACATTGAACACAAACAGATATTACATTTAAAATTGTTCTTGTATTCTTGATGTAGTTCTTTGCTCAGAGCTCGTAGACATTGATTCTTCATTATTGCATGTTTGGATAATCAATGTGGAGGTCTTTAAGCGATCCACGTGATAATGAGTTTTGAGCCGACTTTTGAGATCATCACCATCATAAATCTCGACTCTTCCATTGTGGTGTTGGTATTATGTGATGTTGTGACATTTGGGCGACATGCTTACATTCGGATCATGATATATTCTCATCGAGTAGCGGAAGCTTTCGTTGATTCATGATATTGGCGCAGCAGAAAGGTAAGCATGGAGTGAAAATATCGAGTCATTGATGCACTAATCATGATTTCTTTAGAAATGAATGTATTGTGTGAGCATGCGGCTATGGATTGATTGCTTCATTCGATCACCGAAACGTCGGGCGTACGCATACAATGCTTAGCAATAAAGTGCACGAAAGTGTCTTTGATCACTTCGTTGAATTGAGGTACACGCCCACGGTTCCCGCTGATCGAGACAAGTCTTACTGTGATTAGGTATAATTCAAGAATTTCCTTGACAGGTTTCATGGTGTTCTAGTTGTTCTCAAACCGAAACGTCTCAAAGAAGACAACACAGAGTGAGTGAACCAAATAATTGAGATTCACCGATTGATAAAGAGATTTGAAAAACAATCGTAATGCTCAATAGAAATTGTTTTTGCAATACAACGAAGGTTTTAATGAAAATCAATTATCAATCAAAACACCTTTTATTTTGAAATATTTGTACACGATCGATGTGCTAAAGAAAGGGGTTTTAAGCACAACGACGTGTTTTTCAAAGGTATCCGTTAATCCATAACTCGAACCGAGATTGATTCAAAATATTGAATCGCCCCATTGTTTCTGTTCGGTTGTCACATGGTTGATCTATTGGATAGATCTCACATGCCACCCACCGTGAGCTTGTTTGATGTTGGCTCCGTAAGGCTTTCCATCTTCATTGTGAATATGTTTGCATTTCACTAAGATGTTTCGCAATACCACAAGGATAATGCGAGGACACATAAGATATAATCTCTCTTCCATATTGTGTGAAACAGAGAGTCTTCATTGAAAGTGTCCTAATGAGATTTATTGATGATCTCGTGGCTCTAGACTCAATTGTGCATATTTGGATCTTATTTCGAGACTAGGAGAGGTCTCCTTCTTCAATATCAACAATCTCTAAGAGAAAATCGATAGATAATGTCGGTTCCTCGTGAGAATGAAACAAGTCCTTTTAAGAGGAACTTGAGTGGTTTGGGAAGTTGAAGTGCATTGCGCCACCGGGTCCATGACGCCTTGTCTTCAATACCGATGTTACCTTGGTAACCATCAAGAGTATATGAATTGAACCCGGTTTCGCCCTAAGGTTGAATAATTGAGGGTTATTTATTTTCACCCTTTCTCATTCAATTCTTTTTATTCTTCAACCCTTCAAGCTTACCGAGACTTCATAACTAGAACCTTGTTGGGTTTATTCCAAGATTAGCTCGCCTTAGTCCGCACTCTTCCCATATCTCATTTTTCTCCTTTTTTCGATATACCTAAGGACTTATACACTATCTAGTGGATTGTCCTCGGTAGATCCCTCCTGCTCGGCGGATCATGGGAACAAATACCTAACCTTATCGTCCTTATATCACCATACATAAAGTAAAGTTGGTCGGTCTATTTGGTATTGTTCATCCGCCATTGGAACCAATTGAAAACCATTTGAAAATCAATCCGAATTGTTTTTGATATTTTTAGAACAAGAGCTCCCCTCAACATTTGCATCAAGCATCCTTGTAATAGAACTAATTTTCATCTTTGAGGGTTGGCTTGCATCTAAGAGTAGTTATATAAAGAATGTGGTTTTCAAAATAGTTGTCCCCTCAATATGTGCATAGATATTTGAAAAATGTTTTGCACATATTAGGAAAAGACCGCACATTGGAATAAATTAATCACATTTCAAATCTTTGTGGTTTAAGATAGATGCTCCCCTCAACATGTGCATGGAAATTTTGAAATCGTTTGGCACATGTGGGAGGAATGCTTGTACATCCTTATAAAACCATTTATCGAATCATCGCTTTAACCAATTTAAATCACAAATTCTCCCCGATCACAATTATCAAATCATTTGAGATTTGTGATCTCAGAGATTTAAATTGATTTTGAAAGCTTTTGAGGAGAATTGTGACTTGATTATGAAAACATTTTAACCGATAAGGATCGGATTATGAGACTTTAAACTCCATTGATTAAACATGCATAATTATCTTTTGAAAACAATTGTATGACAAATAACCTTTGATTTAATTGAAATCATTCTCCCTCAATCAATGACATAAGTTGTTGATTGAGAGATAGATATTTTGACAAACGTTAAGTCCGGATGATTTTTAAAAATAGAGTCCGAGTTATTTTTCAAAGCAATTAGTTTTCATTAGATAGTAAGTGATTGTTTATAGAATCGAGCATGAGTTTTGAAAACAAGATAAAGCATGGCTCTTTTCTTTTGAAAAAAAGTTATTGCCTCGAAATGACAATAAACCATTGTTTCACTTTCTCTCAAAAAATTTTTTGATTTTTTTTAAATATTCGAACAACATCTAAAGTCCCGTGTCATTCTTTGAATGACAAAGACAAAGATCGAGATATTTATCGAATCGAGAAAATCATGACAAAACGACAATATTTTTATTTTAGGATTTTTGGATTTTGAAAGTTTTATATTTTTCTATTTGCTTTTTGAAGGTTTTGTAATTTTGTATTTTGCTTTTCAAAAATATTTACAAGAGATAGATGAAGAAAGACCTTTACTCCTCGCCTTCCTCTTGAAGACGTTTGAGTGTTTCCGTTGTAGACTCTTTAGACCAAGTCGTGGGAGGATAAACTCAAACGTTCTCTAGGAAGAGCTTTGGTGAAGATGTATGCTAACCGATATTCATCCTCACAAAATAGAGTTCCACCACACCGCTTTCTACTTGCTCCCGATGAAATGATGTCGAATGTCGATGCGCTTTGCTCTTGAGTGTTGTACGTTGTTGCATGAGAGAGCAATAGCACTTTTATTATCACAAGATGTAGGATTTTGTTGAATTCAAAGCCATAGTCGATAATTGAGATCTCATCCATAGGATTTGAGCACAACAAGATGACATGGCTATGTATTCACTCTATAGAGGAAATAGAAGTACTCATTTGCTTCTTTGAAGACCACCACAAGCTTATCACCCAAAACTAAGCACCTCCGCACGCATTTCGACGAGTATCTTAACATCCCGCATGATCAAGATCTGCATAGGTCGTTAGTGACATACCGTGTCCTTCGAGTACCAAAGTCCCATATTGATGGTTCCTTGAGATACCGAAGACCCGCTTAACCGCTTCAAGGTGCTTTTGGTAGGCTTAGCCGATATCTAGCACACATGCAAACAAATGAACAAGATGTCTGGTCTACTAGTCGTGAGGTACATCGTGATCCAATCATACTACGATATTTCGTTTGGTCTACCATGATCCCCGAGTGGTCCTCATCTAGTTTAGTACGCTCTATCATGGGAGTGTCAACAGGTCACTAGAATCAAATCCAAATTTCTTTAAAATCTCATTTGCATATTTAGATTGATTTATAAAAATGCCTCCGGACTTTGTAAAATTTGTAATCCCAAGAAAATGACATTTGTCCCATCATTGACATTTGAAATTTAGAACCCATTTCATTTGAAAATGGTCACACTCATTGGGGTCACGAGGTAAAGATGATATCATCAACATATATTTGAACGTGAATTAAATGTTTGCTCGACTTTTCGGTGAACAATGTCGGATCAATCGCTCCTTTGTCAATCCAAGAGATAGAAGAAACTTTGATAGCGATCATACCATGCCCTCGAGCTTGCTTTAAACCGTAAAGAGCCTTCTTCAAACGATAAACGTGAGTAGGATGCTCGATTCACAAAGCCTTCAGTTGGCCGACGGACGACTTTTTAAGATCTCCGCTTAGAAACGCCGCCTTTACATCCATCCGATAGACTACCATGTTCTTACTTGCAAGATTAGCCAAGAAGATTCTCGATTGCCTCGATACGAGCAACTAGAGAAAATGATTCTTCAAAGTCAATACCTCCTCTTGACGGTATCCTTTTGCAACCAATCGAGCCTTGTTCTTTAAAACATCACCATGCTCATCAAGTTTCACTTTGAAGATCCACTTTAGAGCAATAATCATAGCACAATCTGGAGCAGGTACTAATTCCCATACATCTAGTCGATCAAACTCATGAATTTCATCTTGCATGGCATTGAACCAACTGTCTTCATTCATGGCAGTTTTAACATCTTTTGGTTCGACCTTAAAGAGTACGGAGTTGAAGAAGCACCATAAGGCATCGGTTGCAAGTTGTTTCCGTGTTGATACAGGACGAGAGGGGTTTCCAATGATGTTGTCCAATGGATGATCATGTGTCCATTTCTTAAGGTGTTCATGTGGTTGTTGTTGAGGAACTGAAGTAGCAGAGTCGATTTCTCCTGATGAAGATGGTTCTGATGATGATTTAGGAGCAAATATGTTCTCAAAGGGTTCATCTTCGGAGGAGCAAAGGGTTTTCATCATCATAATAAAGAAGAACATTTCCATTGTGTACACTCGATGATTGATGATTTGTTGATGAGACAGAGTGATCGCAGCAGTGCTTCTTGACTTAATGACATTGAAACCGAAGGGTTAACTTCATTGACAGGATAGAGGCAAGATCGCTGATGGAACCGATATATCATTAGCACTTGGTTCATAATGTTCATCAAACATTGGATCAAATAATTTCTTCAAATCATCTTCAAGGAGGTACATAAGGAGTTGCCGGTGATGGATTAGACACAAGAGTAGAACCGATAGGACTACTTGATAAAGGTTGAAATGCGGTCCGTAATCGGATTGTCATGGAGCCATTTGACCGGTCATCTCATCGAACGTAACGTGAATTGTTTCCATGATATTTTGGGTTCTCTTGTTGTAGATTCGGTATCCTTTTCTCGCTTGGTGCATAACCTACAAATACTCCAATGTCCGCTTTAGCTTTTAGTTTACCTAAATCTTGACCGTCATTAGTTGGGTAACATAAAGCACCAAACACACGAAGGTAGGATAGATCAGTTTTCGCTTATGGACAAGTTCATATGGAGTTTTTCCATGAGAGGTGTGAATAAGGGAACGATTTTGGGTGTAGCAAGCAAGTGGCAATGGCTTCACCCGCAGAAACATTGGAACCTTTGAGTAAATAAGCATTGTTCTAGCGGCTTCCACAAGAGTTCGATTTTGTCTTTCAACTACACCGCTCGCTGAGGGGTTCGTGGAACACTTCTTTGATGACCGATTCCAACACTTTCATAAAACTGGATTAAATCTTTGTTAACGAACTCGTGCCATTGTCTGCTCGAACAATTCTAACAAGATTGTTAAGTCGAACTTGAAGTTGCTTGATAAGTTTAATGATGACATCCGGAGTTTCATCCTTTGTCCTCAAAAACTTTACCCAAGTGAATCGAGCGTAGTCATCGATAACGACTAAAATATATTTCTTCCCATTAATAGTTTGAACTCTCATTGGTCCGCATAAATCCATATGAAGGGTATGAAGAACTTCCATTATCGAGTTTGTGGGTTTTGGTTTGTGGGCATATTTTGTGCTTTTTCCCAATTGGCAAGTCGAACAAAGATGATCTTTTCATACTTTAACTGGGCAATCCTCTTACTAAGTCCTTTATGGAAAGATTGTTTATGGTACCAAAGTTCAAGTGATTGAGACGACGGTGCCATAGCCATGACTTAGTTTTGGAAGCCTTTGACAAAGAAGCGATGGGAGAAGATTTCATCATATCTTCGATAGAGATGGTGTATAGGTTTGAACCACGAGTTCCTCCGAGAAGTTCCACACCATCAAGTTCTCTAACAAAGCAAGTATGTTTTTCAAGGCCACTTCTAAACCGAGTCACAAAATTATCCGACAGAAAATAGATTATGTTCAAGACCTTCAACATAATATACCCACGAAATCACACTATCTCCAACCACGTAATCTCCATAACCCATAATAGCACCAAATGATCATTTCGAATCTCACAGCTCGATGAATTTGCTCACAAAGTTCATGAGCCGTGACCGTCTCCAGTCATATGCTTGGAACAACCGAGTCCGTGTACCACGTAATCGATTTGAACGATCCGCAGCTGAACACAACAAGAATGGATAATCGGATAATTGGGATCCCCATGCAAGAATGGGTTCCATTTGGTTAGTAACAGTGATTGGAACACCCACATCAGAAGTAGAAACAATGGAATCATTAGAAATAGATGCAGTGCTAGTGTCCATATTTGACCTATTCAAAGTATGTTCACTTCTTAAGGGAATAGTTCTACCAGTAGGCATCCATTTTCTAGTGGGCATTGATTCAGCAAATTTAGGGCACAACACATTAATCTTATGGCTAGTAGGTATCCATTGATAACCTATATTACTAAATTTCCTTCCTGTGGGTTTCCACTGTTTTCTAACTTTCTTTCGCCTTTGCCTTTTTGCCTTTTTAGCTTGAATTTTAACATTAACAATTTTAGCTGGGCATTTAACAACATTAGACAAATCATTCACACCACATTCAAGATTAGTAACAGAAACCACGCAATCATCATTACAAGTTTTGCCAAAAGTAGTAGAATTCGTGATTAATTACAAGACGCTTAGAGCTAACACTAGAATCAACACGATTCGCCTTATTCAAATTCTCCTAAGGTGATCTTCTACTCTCTTCCATTGAACATTCCTAGCATGCAAGGTCCTATCATTCTTTGTGTTGCCTTGAGGCTTTGACCCGCTTGCTTTGGTGTCACTTACCCCGTAGGAATTGGAACATTAGTTGGTTGATCTACTTTTGCATTCTTGATTTAGAAGTGTTGGGATCCGAACTATTTGAAGGCACATTGAAGCTTACATGCTTAACATTAGGCATCGAGTGAGGCATATCAAGATTGGCGGTCTTAAAGTCACCATAGAACAAGGCACAACTATTTTATCCTTCTTACTAAAGGATTTAGGCAAGTTGCTCTTAAGCATTCTAACAGCTCCCGAGATCGTTTGGCCTCGAATGCAAGCAAACCTAATTTCTATCAAGAGGCTTATTTATGAAGTCCTCTTCCACAATCTCACGGAGACATTCTAGACTATCCTTAAGGTGAGCAAAATAGTTATGAAACACAAGTTCATTATTCCTAAGATGAGGAGGAATGTATTTAACAACACAAGATATTTGCAATCGAGGATGACTTTGATGCAACATTCTCATTAAAACAAGTGGCGCTTCCTTGTTTCCGACTCTCGATTCTCAATTTCCTTTTGTAAAGACGTTATTTTTCGTTGTTTTTGTCACGAGTGACTTTCATTGAATCATATAACTCTTTAAAGTGTCGCTTAACTTTTCATTTTCTTCTAGAAAACTTTCGCTTTCTTTTGTAAAGCATTAACTAAGTTTTGAAGATGAAAAGTTTGAGAAAACCGAGAATCTAAAGGAGGAGGCATTTGGGAGCCACCACATTGTTCTTTTCACCCTTTAATTGAGAGATTTGGGCTTTCAACTTTCTCGATCGTGTTACAATGAGCTTGAATCTGCTTGTCACGCTTTGTTTATCCGAAAAATCGCATCAAACTCTTGAACATCCGAGGATGTCTTGATATTTGAGGTTTTGACATTTTCTTTAAGATGTTGATATTTTAGTTGTAGATCAAAATGTTCAACTTCTAGTTTAGAAAGATGTTTTACCAAATTATCGTGATCATCCCGATCAATTTTCTCACTTAGTTCGAAGTTTTGTTTTCAAGCTCAATGACACGATCATGGGAAACTTTCAATGCAATAGATAATTCATGAAATCGAGAAGCAAGAATAGAGTGCTTAGTAACAAAGATAAAACACGCCTTGAGCAACACAACTCGAAATCAAATTCTCATTTAAGATGTGCAAGTTCTTTCTTTCAACTTCATTATATTTGAGTTCTCGTCAGTAATCATTGACTTCAACTATCATTGCATCAAATTCCTTTTCCATTTCTTTAATGTCCGAATTTATCCCTTTTGAAGACTCTCAAATTGACCTTTAATTGTTTGAAGAAAGGCATGACCTCAATTAAATAACATTCTTTTGTTTGCTCAAACCCCTTTCCCCCGCTATCCCAAGAGGGTGTGATTCTCTTTTACACATTTTCTCAAAATCAACAAACAAATTGATAAACAACATATAGGTTGATTAAGGTCTTGCTATTAGTGGCAATAGATCTAGGAACTAGATGCATTGGTGTATTTGGAGGATACACAGTAGCTACAGGCATTTTCCTAAGGGAGTGTTTGTTTCAACAAGTACATTAACTTTTAGCTTATCCATGTCTTTCTTCCAAAAGATATGTTCAGGGGTTAATTGAGTTTGAGGCTTAAACATGTTCAAGGATATCCAATTTTCCTTAGTGTAATCATGGGGTTTGATCGTTATGTTTTTATCTTTACACGCAGGATCGTTAAGCTTTTATTCATTTTCTCCCTAGATGCATCATCTAGTTTTCTATCTTCCCTGCACTCAATGCAACTAGGTTTCGCCTAGGTTTAAGAATCTCATTGCCATCATAGATTACATTTTGAGCGCCTTTTGCTATCTTACCATACTCGTGGTCGATTCCTTTATAATGGGGATACTATGCTTATCACGAGAACTCTATGCTTAGTGATCATGTGAGCAATCAATGGTATTCCTTGTACGTATAACTTATTTTCAAGCTTGTTTTTCAAGGTTTTAGATTAGAAAATCATTCAAAAGTTTTGATTCCTTAGCATCAATTCTTGCTTAAGCATTTTAACATTTTCTTGAAGTTCTTGTTTTTGCTTAGCGCTTTAGAAAGCTTTTCTTGTAAGGAGTTTAACTCTTGTTTTAATACTTTTCTCTAAACTTACTTTTTCTAATAGTTGTACGATTTGGTCATCCATTTCGCTCACGGTGGTTAACTCAAACTTAGCACGTTGTTCATAAATAGCAACTTGTTCTTTATAGGCATTCGCTCGTAAACAATGTAATCATCATGGGCACATGCAGTGTATTCATCAAAAATATAGTCATCATTGACTACGAAGATGCATCACTTGGTACAGCCTCACTTTCACTTTGTTTCACATATTGATCATATGGGACAACATTGATATTACCCATATTTTCAATATCCGACTCAAAAGTTTCATTGATTGTACTTTGTCATGTATCTTTTGCCCATCAACATCATCGATAGTTTTAATACCTCGAGATGATTGATTCTTTGGATGGACTAGCTTGTCGTGGTGAGGGACCTTGAGAGACCATTGGAGAAATGCTAGCCATGAAAATTGTCTGTGCAGAGGTTCATCATCAACGTCCGAGTCGATGCATCACGCCTCGCGACTTGAAAGGCATTCGATGATTATGACCTATCTCCCGAATTGGTTGCTCATCCACATCTCGCATCATATGTCTTGGCATTGCCTCAAGAAGAAACAACAACTCCTCTTCATCCAACATGCCCATTATCCCGAGCTTGCACAAGTAACATCTTGTCTTTGAAGTACTCTGCATTTTGAGGGCTTTAGAGAAGTGCGCTCATTGCTATGTGTCCATCACCACCATAGTTGTAGCACTTAATTTGCTTTGCTTGTCCTTGATTTCCATTCCTTCCCCTATCTCGATTTTCCACATATCCTCCTCCTACTCCACCTCTTCTTTGTTCATATTGTCTTTCTTGAACAAGGTTGCACCATAACCTTTCCATCTCTCGACTAAAGCATGATTGTGTAGGTTGGATGCGCCCCGATTTCATTGTTAGTGAGAAGTCTCGTTAGTATGGAGAGAAGGTTAAGTTTTGTTTAACCATAAGAGCAGTTGATTGATAAAGTTTTCCATGACCGCATTGGCATGGATAAGGGTTGTTTGAAACTTGATGGGAATAACTTGAGAAGCTTTGGTAGTAATTCCAACATTGGTGTAAAAAGTCAGAAGTCATTTGATGAACTTGTTTCTCCCCGGTTGGTTTTGAACCGATCAAGAATCCTTTTTTCAAACATAGCATGTCTCTCATTCTCAAGAAGGAATGCATAAAGTTGCTCATAGTTGGTATTCTTCAATCCTTTGGTTAGCTTCACAGAGGTGACAAACTTATGCCATTCAGATTCATGTTGTTCACAAACTTTGAATTCAAATTTAATATTTGGCATGGTCATTTTGATATTCCTCATATCATTCACAAGTTTGTGGAATCTCACGTAATACTCATAGACACTTTCTTCCGGCTTCATCTTAAAGTGTTCAAATTCATCATACGATGTGATTCTCTGCCTTCCTTAGTTAATTCGTAACCCGAGAGAAGCATCTTGACATTATCCCAAACCGCCTTGGCTTCAGTGTTGTGATTGATAAGCTTGTAGATGTCTTTTGAAGACCTCAAGTATAATGTTAGAAGCCCCGATGTCAAGATCGAATCTCTTTTCTCCTTATCATTGAGCTCATCATACGCTTTTGGTCCATCAATTCCATAGATCATTGTTCCATCCGCAATGTGATCAATTAAGTCTCTTGTAGTCTCAATCTAATAAGGTCCTTCATCAATAGACTTGAGAATGTTGACTCCGCTTTCCTTTCCAAGACAAGACAATCGATTCGTTGCGCCCAAGAGTCGTAGTCGGCCTCATCAAGCATGGGTGGATTTAGTATCCGAACCACCGCTTGAACATCTTCAAGAATAAGTGGAGATGATTGTAGGTACGCTGGTAGACATGTTAACAGATTACACGGATTTTATAACTCTATGATTAAACCGGAAATAGATTCTTTCACGGATTTTACTAAATCAAGAGAAACCGTATTGCAACAAAAAATCAACCAAGTCGCTACGAGTTCTTGAACCAAGTCGCTAATCACCAAGTCGCTAAGTAACAAGTCGCTAGTGCACCAAGTCGCTACACGTCAAGTCGCTAAAGAGCAACTCGTTACGGTCCAAGTCGCTAACACCAAGTCGCTAAGCACCAAGTCGCTAACAGTCAAGTCGCTAAAGAGCAACTCGCTAAGGTCCAAGTCGCTAACACCAAGTCGCTAAGAATCTTAAGTACAAGTCGCTAACAAAGTTGAAAGCAAGTCGCTACCTTCACCAAGTCGCTAGTCAGTAGTGGAGAATCCACTGTTGTACTATTTGTCGGCTTGTCTCAATAGACAAGTCGCTAGGACCAAGTCGCTACCAAAAGCACTACAACTCGCTACCTTTTTCTGAAGCAAGTCGCTATGATGAAATTCACTACGAGAACCAAGTCGCTACCAAGAAAAACTTCAAAAACACACTTTTCAATCCAAAACAAGCTCAACCACAATGATTCAAGCTTACCAAATCAAAACCCAAGCACATACAATGATTCTAAACACAAAAGTACACCCAAAATTCAAACTTTAACACTAGAAATGAACCAAATGATGCAAAAACCACTAAACTTTTTCAAACTCAAAACCATCTAAAACCACTAGAAATCCAAGGATATGTAAGAGATGATCTAACCATGGCTCTTGATACCATTTGTAACATATTGGATTTCACAAACACACTAGATCATAAACACAATTAGGCGATATAATGATGGTTTTAGAGAGAAAGTTAGAGGTTGGGAACTTTAGTGAGAGAAAGAAAATCTTATTATGAGCTCCAACTCTCTACCTTGGAAGGTAGAGAGTATTTATAGTCTTTACATAAGTCGCCATCTACGGCCGTGGATCGTGCATAATGGGTAAAGACCCGTCTGTCCTCCACGGTGTTACTAAACTAAATACTACTAAACATTAACTAATCTATGAATATGAGCTTTATAATGATTACATATACTGAGGTGACCGAGTCTTTTAATAACTTTAGGTGGAGATTTGATGGGTGATGATGTTGGTGTGCTTGTTGGAGATGAAGTAGGTTACAATGGAAGCATTTTGTGGTGAATGAGTGGTTGGTGATGAACCATTTGATGATATTTCTAGATTTGGGTGGTGGTACTATGGAAGGTGGTAGGACAAAATTTTGGATTTCTTAAAAGGGATTGTTTGCACTAGGTGATTCATCTATGTTGGAAGATCTTTTGGATGACATGATGATGTTTGTTTGTGAAGTTGAGAGTGATGAATATGCAAGCATTTTGGGAATCCTATTTATAGAAAAATAATGCATTGTAATGAATGCTTGGCCCAAAATGTGGATTAAAATCTAATGATTAGATATGAATTTAAAGCATGTGATCATGAGAACACAAGAATTAAGTAACATACTCGAAAAAAAATAAAAAAAATGATGAAAATATAGAAGTTTTCATTCAAAGTGAGAAAAATAGAAGATAATTTTAGCTTCTGTCTCACGGATCCCACGGATCCTTCCCTTGAGGGAACCGTCCAACATTAATGCTTGGGATCCGTGGTATCGGTGACTCAGCAACTCAAAATTTTCCTTTGGAAACATTTGTGCCTAGTGTGTGCCTATATGCAAACCATTTGGAGTTGCGGTTATCTCGACTCCTAAAAAGAAAAGAAAAATAAACTAGAAGTGAAAAAGCACACTATTATGTGAGATAACCCGAGTGCTCCTAATTCATTGTTGCTTAAATGAATGTACCCGAAAACACATATTAGTTATGTGTCCTCTTTAGCATTCAAAAGACATGAGATGCAATGAAAACGGGTTTTTATTTTGTATTAATAATGAAAAAAGGGTTTGTCCTAGACGTGAGAAATAGCTTTTGTTTAAGAGATACGGGAAGAAGTATCCTTTTGGAAAGCATTTAAAAAAAATTTCTTTGTGTGAAGAAAATGTTTATCCTTGAAAAAAGAAATAGGTATGCAATTACGTGTTGTAAAACGTTTATCCCATAAAAGTATGTTAGCCTTAATAGTTTTTATTAGAAGTGATGGTCATTCACATTTAGGAACTTTGTAACGCGTGTTAGATATCGTGATAGAATAGTCAACGGGCTCGTGGATTGGGCTAAGCTAATTGGTTAGAAGTTATGTTAAGCTAGCCTTATATCAATCCATGTCCAATCCAATCCAATCGAGCCCATGCCAAGCCCATTAGGGCATCTTCTACTTGATTATATAAACCCCTCAAAGTCTCATTTGAGGGTGTGTGAGTGTGTGTGTGTGTGTGTGTGTGTTTTTCCTTGAAGCAATATACAACTTATTGTTTTCATTTTCTTCTCTTTATCTCTAAACACATACGAATTCATATTCAAGTCACCACTTCTTTACTTAATCTTTCATTCATCTCACGCATCTCGCTTATGTTATAACGATTCTTTGTTGGGAACGTGAGTATTTAGGATAAGGTATATGTGATAAAGGGCATAACAATTGGTATCAATCGCCTAACAATGGTTTAGGAGTGTTTGTGTTTGTTTTGAAGGGTTACACATAAAGCTCTCGCTTTACATATTTGTCACGCATAAAACTTTAATTTTGCACCTAAAATGTCACACCCCAAATTACTGTTTTGCAAATGAATGGAATTCTGGGATTGATTGTCATAGCATCACAATCACAAGTTATATTGAACGACCTAAAGTGTCGCTTTGGAAAATACATCGCTTGATTTAATAAAATAATCGAGTTACAACATAGGTCCCAAAAGTTTACAAAGTTTATGGAAATATAAATATATAACAAGTCCAAACGATGGTTTTGAAAGAAAGTGCCATAATGTATAATGATGTAAGTCGACGCCATGACTTAAAAGATGGTTCTTTAACCATGCCATGATGATAATGCCTTAGATACCGAGATAAAACATGCTTAAAAAGGTCAACACAAAGGTTGAGTGAAATCCATAGGTTTAATTAATTCGCTTGAACACAACAATCGTAGTGTGAGTTAAATTGTTTCACACTCATCGTTGAAAACAAAATCGTATTTATTTCACTAAGTTCATGACACCAAAGCGTAAACATCGCACCAATAAAATTGGTAATCATCGCTTCATCGCCGCCTAATAGGTAAACTTGCCAACTTACCATCGGTTCAATATAGTGCGCCGATTTCCCTAACCGGGTCAATAAGAGCGGGAGTGTTAATTCCAATAGGCCTATTCACAATATTCAAGGCCACCGCAAGTGACTAATGGTTCATGATGTAGGGACTTCAACATGGCAAATACGTAGTGACAATAAAACATTCGGTTATAGCATACAGCTCAAAGCATTTGTGTTCGGTTAAAATGTAGCATGTATCTCCCAAGAGTTTGTAAAAGCTTAAAAGAGTAAAAGTGGGGCTATGAACTCACCTGTTGCAATGATTACGATGACAAAAGTGGATACATCAAATGTAGTGTGAATCTCAAACCGACCTATTATGAATGATGTGATATGTAATAAGTCATGATGTAATGTTATGCATGCATTTCGTATGTTATTTATACCATTTATGAAGTTTTTGAAAATAATACTTATCGTCGAAAAATACTCTTTTGACGCCTTGACCATTCTTAAATCACTTTATAAGTATTTACGTCAAAATGTCATCCTACAATAGTTTCAGAACGATTTATGGTGAAATTTTAACTTTCGTCGTAAAATAACGCCGTTGGAAATTTCATGAAAGTGACAAAATGGCTTTGAAAAACTAGTCGAAAATGGTGTACGTCCGACGTTAGGAAACGAACTCGACGGTTTTGGAAAGCTTGTATCAAAATCTAAAAGTTTTAGTACAGGAGTTTTCGTCATAGAGGTCTCGAACATAAAGATAATAAGGTTAAAGATGGTGATTTTGTCCAATTGTTGTGTATAAAGTGAGTTTCGCAAAGTTTAGCGATCAGAATAATTTATTAAACTCCGCTATACAAACGGTTTGTCGCTTTAGAAAATATGCTTGGTGATCTTGATTTTACTAGAAGACATTTCGCTCCAAAAGTTCCACATCATCGATAAAAACAGCCTTAAACATGGTCGTTTTAGTTACCGTAACACTTGTCTCGTAAAATAATATAGTTTTTCCGAAAATAATAGTTACGGCAAGTTTATGAAAACGCGTATATCTTGGTCGTTTCAAACCGCTTTCACGATTATATGTCCTTAGCTTCGTATCAAAGTATACTAATTTATTTTTGATAAGTCGAAATAATTTATGAAGCTTAAGGCTCGTTTTTGACTCGTACAAAATAAAAATAGTATGCTGAAATTTTCGTAAATGTATATATCGTCGTCAAACTTGAAAAATTCATAACTTCTTCAAGAGTAACTCCGCTTTAATCCGCTCAAGCGCCACGGATTCGCTTTTAAAGTATATTTTCTAAATATCAAGGCCAAAAATTCGTGCTCACCTGTCGGATTTTCCAGAAAACAAAACAAGGACAGAACACTTTTTATACTTATCGAAAATAGTTTTTCTCGTACTAAACCTATTCCAATCCCTTCAAATCAACTCCAAAGCTAATCTAATCCTACCATACACCTTCTTAGGGTGTCATGGGTTCCTAAACATCATCAAGACCAAAATATACCAAGGGAATATTTATAGGATGACCTTTATATATATATATAACTCTAAAAATCATGTAAAAATGGTATAACTAACACAAGTCTTGCATGCTTGCTATGAAAATGATAAAATACATATGTAATGATAAGAGAAGATGAAAAATGATAGAAATATGCTTACAAGCTATTATGATGAGGTGCAAAGAACAAAGGTTAGCCTAAACACCCTAGGTTTTTATTTCAAAACCTTATTGAGAGTGTTATCTAGATTGTTTAAATCTTGATCTTGAAAAGTTTGATGATTTCTTCTTATTCTTGTGTTGAACCGGTTTTGGAGGATGACAAAGAGAGAAAAATGACTTTTTACTTGACTTGTGAAATGAGAGTGAATGAATGATTGAGGTGAAGTAAAGTTATATACAATCAAGAAACATTTACCAACTCATTTAATGAGTTACCACTCCCCTTGGCCGGTTTTTAGGGAAAATTGTTTCTCAAAATTTTTTTTTTTTTTTTTTTTTTTTTTATATATTGTATATACTTGTGTAATTGTAAGAAAAAGTGTAAATGAAATGTTGTGTAGTAATAACTTTGTAAGGTAAATGGTAGCTTTTAGGTAAAAGAAATTTTTAATAGATTAAAGTAGAGTATAATGAGATCATAAAAATTGTAAAAATACATTCCTTGTAAAAATTGAGTGATATAATAATTATCGTATAATTTTTAAGAAAAACGTCGTAATAATATAAATTCAACGATTTATATACTAAATAAATTTAAAGCACTAGGTAAACTCAAAATATAGTTTTTATAAACTAAATGTAAGTATAAAAATATATTAGGATCGTTTTTGGAAGTATCGGATTAAATGTTAAAATAATAACTCACGCGATAACGCTTATTTAATATAAAATTTACGTTTAATTTGAAATGTAAAGTCATGAATGAACTAACATGATGCAAATGATGTTAATGAAATGTAGACTAAACTTAGTCCATATGAAATGTTCGTGATGATATGATCATGAATTCGCCGCTAAACCATAAAGGTTACGCGATTGGAACACGTAAACCTAGTTTACGATAAATGTTGAAATTGTGAACTTGAGAAATGACCCGAATTGCGAGTTGTCACATTCGCCCATCCAAAAAGGAATTCATCCTCGAATTCGGTTCGTGTTAGTCTATCGAATTTGTGAGTTTGTGATGAATATCGAGGAGAGAAGACATGGAGAAGTGTCGTTACGGTTATTGATGATTGAGAGCGATAAAACATCGTAGTAAAGAAAATATCGGATGAATCTCTCATAAGTAACACTTTGACTTTGAAATATGTGAAGATTTTGCTTGCACTAAGATTTATAATTAATCGCTCCCAACATAACATGACCCTCCGAATTAGACATAGTTAGCTAGGCCATGTATAATTAAGGAACGATGATGTGACGCTCGGTTTAGTTGTTATAACTCTCGATGCTTACAAGAATTTAAACCGTGTCGTTAAAATGGTCGATAAAGTAAAAGGAAGTAAAATTTCGTAAGTAATAACAAATCGGAAAGAAAATAGGTACGATAGATGAGAATATTTTACAACGAGTAGTTTAGCAAAAGTAGTACATCTTAAGTCATAAGATCCGAATATGATGGAAGACATGAACTTAGTACAACATAGTACATAAGGAAAATTAAGACCGTTAGTTTCAAACTTCTTCGCCTTCCGTTGTTGTGACCATGACGAGCTTTCTCCTCCTAACATGTATGCATTCCCATGAGCACCTTCAATTGGTTGACCTTGGTTTTGAGGACATTGATTCCGATAGTGTCCTTGTTCCCCACATCCGAAGCATGTGACTACGGCTTTACCTTTACAATCCTCGCTAGATGTCCGGTGTTTGGCATTTGTGGCACTTGGCGAGGCAAGGACCCGAGTGATGAAAATTACATCGATTACATAGTGGGTGTGTTCCAAAGATACCCTCTACCTCCCATTGGTGCAATGACATAAACCATTCCCCTTCTTGCCTTCTATTTTGTTGTTGATGATGGTTAGTGTTACGGTTTTGGTTGTTGTTATTATAACCTCCTTGGTCATTTTCCCATTTCCTTTTGTTATTGTTGATTTGGTTATCATCGTTGTTGTTGTTGTTTTGGTTATTGTTGTAGTTGTGCGGTTGTTGGGGTTGTTGTTGTTTTGGTTGGTGTTGGTGTACTTACCTCTCTTCACTACCGGGCCATGAGCTTTTGAGTCACCCTAATAGCTTCCTCGATTGTTTGTGGATCAAACGAAGTCACATCTCCTTGAATAACCCTGAAGTCCCCGATAAAAGCCTCTAGTAACTTCTCGTTATCCGAAACCATAGACGGGCATAACGCGCCAATTCTTGGAATCTCCGAATGTAAGTGTCAATATCATACCCATTGTTACTAGTTCATAGAATTGCTCCAACTTTTTCACTCCGCACGAGGACAAAATTTCTTAGTTACCAAACCCTTGAATTGCTCCCAAGTAAGCTTGAAAGCATTCTCCATTCCCATCGGTTGAGCATATGAGTTCCACCACGACAATGCTCCATCGAGTAGTGTACTTGTAGCAAACTTGACCTTACTATCATCCCGCAATTACACGGTGATCTGCAAGGCTAAACCGTCAAGTCTAATCACACAAACCGTCACTTGAATGACCACCGTAATGCACTTAAAACAGTTCGCAGACACAAATGCAATGAAGATCGTGGGAGTATAGTGTTTCCCGGTCGTTATGTCCCAAATGAGCTATGCAATGGATTATCAAACGTTTAGTGATCGCGAGATTTGAACGGAAAATGATAATTGGAATTATTATCACTACGGAAAAGGACATAAACTACAAGGGCTAAAATGAAAATTAAAGGAAATTAAAAGATAAAATCTATTAAATAAACGCTATCACTATAAATAAAGTGATGAACGTTTAAAACCTAAAACTTACGCTTAAATAAAAATAACGTAAACGCACAAATAAAACGTGAAACTTGTACAAGATAAATCCTAAAAATATGAAAAATACATTTTACAATCCTAATGATAAAAGAAAATATTTGAAAAGAAAATTATTTTTATAACTAATTATCTAATTATTATTAATTAAAACTATTTTTAACTATTTAATATGTATCTAAAATACAAGAAATTAGGAAATAAAGCTAGAAAAATAAAATTATGAAATGGAAAAGTCTAAAATATCAAACTAGAATTTTCAAAACTATTTTGTATTTTTCCGATTATTTTTGAATTTTCTAGAATTAAAAACTATTTAAATCTAATTTAAATTATGAAAATACCAAATAAAAGGGGAAAAATAGGAAAATATTTTTATGCTTTTTATATTTATCTTAACCTAAGAAAATTGAAAAATTATTTTTTTGAACTTTTTCTAATTTATTTGTATTAAAAGCTATTAAAAAGTGATTAAAAACTAATTTAAATTGAGAAAAATAGCAAAAGTTGACCAAAAATTATGAAATTCTCAGGAAAATTCTAAAATGATAATATGAATCTATAAAAAATAAGAAACTAGTAGCTTATGTGTGAAAATTAAAAGATGTAGTGCAACTGCTTATGAAATAAGCTACTAAAGTAAGCAAATAAGCTAATTAACCAACCAAACAGTGACAGAAGCTATAATCTACTAAAATAAGCTAGTAGCAGCTAACTAAACCTACTCCTAACAAGCTACAAACTCAGAACCATGATCTAAGTAAACTGCTTATATAGCCAAACAGTTGATTCAGCTCATCATTGAGCTTATGCACAAGCTAACCAATAAGCCAAACCAAAACTCGATAGTGCAGTCCTAAAGTTCACCCGGCAAACTACAATTAAGCCAAATAACAGATCCTAACTCCTAGAAATGAAACCAATTCAACATATGCAAAATACTGTTTCACACTTGAGTGTGAACAGGAGAAAGCAATGAATGATTAGCTTATTTGATGCTCAAAATGACCGAACCGCTTTTGTCAAAAGCGATTATCGATTAAGACCAGTTGAACTTGTAATTCCCAAAATTTGAAACACTTAAACTCAAAGATGAAGCGTTGATTGATGCACAAAGTTTGGTGCAAACTGCTTTGAAAGGTTTTGACAGATCTTGACTTTTGAAAATCATTATGAAACATTGACTAAACTCGCTTTGATCCACTATAATGAACCTGATTATGATGAATTAAGACTAATTATGATTACCAAAAGCTAGATCTAGTTGTTTTAAGCTAATATGCAACTTGTTACTCACCGATTTTAACAGATTTAGAACTTAGACCGATTATAAGAGATTTTTGACTAATGAGTATGATCGCTATACCAAGAACCTAGAATCACTATCAAATACCTACTTAAACATGTATCAACTACTTCTATCTCTAATACTAACCTCTATCACAGTTTATTGAGCGTAACCAAACACTAGTTTAAACACGATTTAAGAACTAAAAGCAGTACTACCACTATATTATGCTAAACCACCATTAAACATGATCAATCAACACTAATGATCACTAAATAATGATTCAATAACAGATTTAATGATTGAAAGCAGATTTGATGAACTTACAATACTCCTAGCCACTATGGCTTGCCAATGATGAAATAAAGAACCTCTAACCTAATTATCCCCTAACCTAATCCAATTCCAACTCAACTTTAACCCAATTCCAACATCTCGCATCATCCCAATCCGGACTAGATCAAGAATTCGTAACCATAAAACCCATGAAACTGTTTTGTTGACTTTTGTTGACCATATTCCAAAATAGCTTAAAACTTTAATGTGGGCTTATAAAAAACTATAACAAGCTTATACAAGCTTGTTTGAGTTGAAAACTAAGCTAATTAAGGTTTTGACATAGGAGTTTGAGACCGAGAAATTCAACAAAGGAATAAAATATGGAAATGGAACTTAGGCTTGAATTGATACCGAAATTAAGTTGCAATACACTGAAATGATTAACTTGAATACACCGAACTTGAAAATACAAGTACAAAGCTAATTTAGACTAAGAAATTGAAATTGACATACAATTTTAAAAACTAAAACTAACTATCTATTCTTGCTTCCTCTTGGTCTCTTATAAGCTCCAAAGTCTTCTCTCACCCTTTCTCGAGCGGATCCAAAGAGAATCTCAACCATTGATTGGCTAGAGCTCATCCTAGCCATTTATCATGTTTTGGCGCCAAATTTTGTTTTGATATCGTGGACATGAAAGAGGAGCATTTAATGAGTGGGATGGTAGGTGAGGTGGGGAGACAATACGGTGGTGTATGGTTGTTTTAGGTGGGTGGAGGAGGGGGAGACAGACAGGATTGTCGGGGAAGACAGGCACTAGGGGGGCGGGTTTTGTATTATTTAAATGTTGGGTTGTCGGGTTGGGTAAACGGACCGGGTAAACATGATTGGGCCAGGGGTGTTTATTTTGGGCTTGGGTAATTATTTAGGTCCGATTTGGTTTGTTTAGATAATAACACCAAGGACCATTTGTGTAACATTTGAAATTCAAGGGACCAATCATGTAAATTATGAAGATGTAATCCAAGGACTAGTGTTGCCAACCTTAAATAGACCAGGGTCTAGTTTGACACTTTTGAAAATTTCCAAGGACTAAATTTGACCATTTTGGATTTTCAGGGACTAAATTGTAATTTTCTCAAAACTTTTAGATTTTCCACAAAAGGACTAAATATGACAATTTATGATTTTAAAAGACCTTTGGTGACTTTTCTTTGAAATTTTGGCTCGTGGACTATTTTTGATAACTTTTGAAACTTGAGGGCTAAACCGCAATTTTGCAAATTTGATATGTTTTCATTTGATTTTGATATTTTGCATTTAAAACACATAAAACACGATTTATGATATTTTCATCATTTTGATGCATTTTGAGTGTTTTCGGATGATTTTGCAGCTTTATATTGTACAAAAATGATGAGTATTTAGACACTCATCAATCCCCACATCGAGATATTGCTAGTCCCTAGCAATGATTTGAGAAAACATAATGGATTTTAATCTCTTTACCAAAAGCCATTACTCGAGTAGCCAAATGTTTCGGATTCAAGTAAGAACCATGGTACACCGATAACCATGTGATTTTGAGCAAACCACCGCCTTTCAACGGATTTGGTTTGTCTTTACCGAGCCGCACCTTTCCGGACTAGCCAACTCTTAGATAAATTATCAATATTATCTTTGGTGAGTGATTACCAATTATGGTTTTTCCAACGCCTTTACCACAAGCCATAATCTCATGGCTAGCCAACTCTTCACTTTTTAGGATATGGTGAATGAATACCATACAATTTTGGGCAAATTGCAAGCCATATAAACGGATTTGATATATCTTTACCAAGAGCCGTTTGCTCTGGATTAGCCAATCCTTTTGTCTAATAGACATGGCGGATCGATAACCAAATGAGAAAGTGTAAAACACTTACTCCAAAAAAAAATTGGCCAAAACGGGAATTGGGTAGATAATGACATGATAAAATTCGTGAGAATTCCCCCACACTTAGAAATGAATATTGCCTCAATATTCAAAGTACCCGCGGTTATGCCGAAACCGAGAACGTAAAAGGAAATACTACGCCATTATTTAGAAAGTTTTTTTTTTTTTTTTTTTTTTTTTTTTAAACTTATATATGTATATATATAACATGTGGGCATCACCCCACACTTAGGTGGTAGAAAGGGTAAGAAGTCGAAATATGGGTGAAAACCCATATGGTGCGTACATCGTTTTTTGATTTCCGAGTCGCTAGCTTGACTCGAATTCCAATTCATTGGTTCATGGAGAAGCAAAGTGGAAGAAACAATCTCCATCTGACTTTCATTCAAGATGTTTGGACAAACATTTGAAGCACGTGAAAGTTCCACACCGATGAGATATACATAGAACCGGCTCAAAATGATATATGGAAATGCCGGGATCAAAGATGATGTCTTCATTCCGAAGGAGTGAAGAAAGAGAAGTCACGGATAGTGAAGAAGAGATAGAAAATCATGATAAACATCATGACTAACTCATCTTCATCTATAGGAGGATCCATAATTTCGGATTATGAATCTCATCATTTAAGCTTATGTGATCAAAGATGATGTCTTCATCCCGCGGTAGCGCCAAAAATTTGATCTGCGCTAAATCGTCAAGTCTAATCAATAAACCGGTCACTTGTGAATGACCACCGTAATGCACTTAAAACGATTCAGACACAAATGCAATGAAGATCGGGGAGTATAGTGTTTCCGGTCGTTATGTCCCAATGAGCTATGCAATGGATTATCAAACGCTTAGTGATCGCGAGATTTGAAGCGGAAAAGGATAATTGGAATTATTATCACTACGGAAAAGGACATAAACTACAAGGGCTAAAATGAAAATTAAAGGAAATTAAAAGATAAAATCTATTAAATAAACGCTATCACTATAAATAAAGTGATGAACGTTTAAAACCTAAAACTTACGCTTAAATAAAAATAACGTAAACGCACAAATAAAAACGTGAAACTTGTACAAGATAAATCCTAAAATATGAAAAATACATTTTACAATCCTAATGATAAAATAAAATATTTGGAAAAAGAAAATTATTTTTATAACTAATTATCTAATTATTATTAATTAAAACTATTTTTAACTATTTAATATTTATCTAAAATACAAGAAATTAGGAAATAAAGCTAGAAAAATAAAATTATGAAATGAAAAGTCTAAAATATCAAACTAGAATTTTCAAAACTATTTTTGTATTTTTCTGATTATTTTTGAATTTTCTAGGAATTAAAAACTATTTAAATCTAATTTAAATTATGAAAAATACCAAATAAAAGGGGAAAAATAGGGAAAAATATTTTTTATGCTTTTTATATTTATCTTAACCTAATAAAATTGAAAAATTATTTTTTTGAACTTTTTCTAATTTATTTGTATTAAAAGCTATTAAAAAGTGATTAAAAACTAATTTAAATTGAGAAAAATAGCAAAAGTTGACCAAAAATTATGAAATTCTCAGGAAAATTCTAAAATGATAATATGAATCTATAAAAATAAGAAACTAGTAGCTTATGTGTGAAAATTAAAAGATGTAGTGCAATCGCTTATGAAATAAGCTACTAAAGTAAGCAAATAAGCTAATTAACCAACCAAACAAAGGATGTGAAGCTATAATCTACTAAAATAAGCTAGTAGCAGCTAACTAAACCTACTCCTAACAAGCTACAAACTCAGAACCATGATCTAAGTAAACCGCTTATATAGCCAAACATTGATTCAGCTCACTTGTTGGAGCTTATGCACAAGCTTAACCAATAAGCCAAACCAAAATCTGATAGTGCAGTCCTAAAGTTCACCTGGCAAACTACAATTAAGCCAAATAACAGATCCTAACTCCTAGAAATGAAACCAATGCAACAGATGCAAAATACCTGTTTCACACTTGAGTGTGAACAGGGGAGAAAGCAGATGAATGATTAGCTTATTTGATGCTCAAAATGACTGAACCAGTTTTGTCAAAAGCGCTTATCGATTAAGACCAGTTGAACTTGTAATTCCCAAAATTTGAAACACTTAAACTCAAAGATGAAGCAAGTGATTGATGCACAAAGTTTGGTGCAAAACCTGCTTTGAAAGGTTTTGACAGATCTCGACTTTTGAAAATCGGTTATGAAACATTGACTAAACTCAGCTTTTGATCCACTATAATGAACCGATTATGATGAATTAAGACTAATTATGATTACCAAAAGCTAGATCTAGTTGTTTTTAAGCTAATATGCAACTTGTTACTCACCGATTTTAACAGATTTAGAACTTAGACCGCGATTACAAGAGATTTTTGACTAACGAGTATGACCGCTATACCAAGAACCTAGAATCACTATCAAATACCTACTTAAACATGTATCAACTACTTCTATCTCTAATACTAACCTCTATCACAGTTTATTGAGCGAGTAACCAAACACTAGTTTAAACACGATTTAAGAACTAAAAACAGACTACCACTATATTATGCTAAACCACCATTAAACACGATCAATCAACACTAATGATCACTAAATAATGATTCAATAATGATTTAATGATTGAAAACAGATTTGATGAACTTACAATACCCTAGCCACTATGGCTTGCCAATGATGAAATAAAGAACCTCTAACCTAATTATCCCTAACCTAATCCAATTCCACTCAACTTTAACCCAATTCCAACATCGTGATCATCCCAATCCGGACTAGATCGCAATTGTAACCATAAAACCCATGAAACTGCTTTTGTTGACTTTTGTTGACCATATTCCAAAATAGCTTAAAACTTTAATGCTGGCTTATAAAAACTATAACAAGCTTATACAAGCTTGTTTGAGTTGAAAACTAAGCTAATTAAGGTTTTGACATAGGAGTTTGAGACCGAGAAATTCAACAATGGAATAAAATATGGAAATGGAACTTAGGCTTGAATTGATATCGAAATTAAGTTGCAATACACCTGAAATGATTAACTTGAATACACTGGAACTTGAAAATACAAGTACAAAGCTAATTTAGACTAAGAAATTGAAATTCGACATACAATTTTAAAAAACTAAAACTAACTATCTATTCTTGCTTCCTCTTGGTCTCTTATAAGCTCCAAAGTCTTCTCTCACCCTTTCTGAGTGGATCCCAGCAGCAATCTCAACCATTGATTGGCTAGAGCTCATCCTAGCCATTTATCATGTTTTGGCGCCAAATTTTGTTTTGATATCAGGGACATGAAAGAGGGAGCATTTAATGAGGTGGGATGGGTAGGTGAGGTGGGGGAGACAATATGGTGGTGTAGGGTTGTTTTAGGTGGCTGGAGGAGGGGAGATGCATGGATTGTCGGGAACATGTGCACTGTGGGCGGGTTTTGTATTATTTAAATGTTGGGTTGTCGGGTTGGGTAAACGGACCGGTAAACATGATTGGGCCAGGTGTTTATTTTGGGCTTGGTAATTATTTAGGTCCGGTTTGGTTTGTTTAGATAATAACACCAAGGACCATTTGTGTAACATTTGAAATTCAAGGACCAATCATGTAAATTATGAAGATGTAATCCAAGGACTAGTGTTGCTAACCTTAAATAGACTGTGGTCTAGTTTGACACTTTTGAAAATTTCCAAGGACTAAATTTGACCATTTTGGATTTTCGTGGACTAAATTGTAATTTTCTCAAAACTTTAGATTTTCCACAAAAGGACTAAATATGACAATTTATGATTTTAAAAGACCTTGGTGACTTTTCTTTTGAAATTTGGCTCGTGGACTATTTTGATAACTTTTGAAACTCGAGGGGCTAAACCGCAATTTTGCAAATTTGATATGTTTTTCATTTGATTTTGATATTTTGCATTTAAAACACATAAAACATCGATTTATGATATTTTCATCATTTTGATGCATTTTGAGTGTTTTCGAGATGATTTTGCAGCTTATATTGTACAAAATGATGAGTATTTAGACACTCATCAACAAAGAAAACACGGACTCCAATTTCTCGAACCATCGCACCATGGCAAAGGCTCTTCATCCCTTTAAACTTGGTGGGATCTCCACTTTGAAATCCTTGTAAGAACAGCTCTTAACCCGGATCCTCCCGATTTCCGAAGGCAAGAAGCCTCATGGCCAAAGAAATGCTGCCTCGGAAGCAAGCAGCCCACCGCTTCCTTTCAATCCTTAATGCCTCTCGCTACACGTCCCTTACCAACTTTTGAATAGCCATTGTGTCATTTCACCGTGGCTTTCTTCTGCCATATCTTCTTCAAAACAAGAGGAAATGTGAGACGAGCAAAACCGATGTCAATAATAAACGCCCAAAGAGATGTGATAAGAAATGATAAGTTTGAGGTTATTATTCAAAATGATCGACGGTTTCCTAAGAAATGAGTTATGAGGTGTTGTAAGTGCTTCAAATGTATGGTGGTTTAGTGACTTAATGTGAATAGCGGTAACTCGACATGTTAGTGATGAAACAAAGGAGTGAGAGTGACTTTGTTGTATTTTAAAGGTTTATCTCAAGATTCGACGTTATCGGTGATGAGTCAACCGATATAAAATTATGATAGGGAATGACAAGGAATTCTCCACATTAGAGTATGAAGAAAGAATAATGGAATGGGCATTTAAAGGCATCCATGTGACAATCGATATGAAATGAAAGTAAATAACTCGAAAATGTACTTATAAATCGCATGTAAAGTGAACATGCACTTATGATGAAATGATGAGATGCAATGATAATGTAGTTATAGTCTAGGGTCAATGATGCAACCTAGTTCTCTATAATCAAGCTCGATGCCAATCATCACACCCCAAATTACTGCATTTTGCGTGGAATGGAATTCTGGGATCGATCGTCATAGCATCACAATCACAGTTATATTTAACGACCTAAAGTGTCGCTTGGAAAATACATCGTTTGATTTAATAAAATAATCGTAGTTACAACATAGGTCCCAAAAGTTTACAAAGTTTGCGGAAATATAAATATATAACAAGTCCAAACGATGGTTTTGAAAGAAAGTGCCATAATGTACAATGATGTAAGTCGACGCCGACTCAAAAGGTGGTTCTTTAACCATGCCATGATGATAATGCCTTAGATACCGAGATAAAACATGCTTAAAAAGGTCAACACAAAGGTTGAGTGAAACCATAGGTTTAATTAATTCGCTTGAACACAATAATCGTAGTGTGAGTTAAATTGTTTCACACTCATCGTTGAAAACAAAATCGTATTTATTTCACTAAGTTCATGACACCAAAGCGTAAACATCGCACCAATAAAAATTGGTAATCATCGCTTCATCGCCGCCTAATAGGTAAACTTGCCAATTTACTCATCGGTTCAATATAGTGCGCCGATTTCCCTAACCGGGTCAATAAGAATGGAGTGTTAATTCCAATAGCCTATTCACAATATTCGCGCCACCGCAAGTGACTAATGGTTCATGATGTAGGGACTTGAACATGGCAAATACTTAGTGACAATAAAACATTCGGTTATAGCATACAGATTCAAAGCATTTGTGTTCGGTTAAAAATGTAGCATGTATCTCCCCAAGAGTTTGTAAAAGCAGTTAAAAGAGTAAAAGTGGGCTATGAACTCACTGTTGCAATGATTACGATGACAAAATTGGATACATGAAATGTAGTGTGAATCTCAAACCGACCTATTATGAATGATGTGATATGTAATAAGTCATGATGTAATGTTATGCATGCATTTCAGATGTTATTTATACCATTTGCGAAGTTTTGAAAATAATACTTATCGTCGAAAAATACTCTTTTGACGCCTTGACCATTCTTAAATCACTTTATAAGTATTTACGTCAAAATGTCATCCTACAATAGTTTCAGAACGATTTATGGTGAAATTTTAACTTTTCGTAAAATAACGTCGTTGGAAATTTCATGAAAGTGACAAAATGGCTTTGAAAACTAGTCGTAAAATGGTGTCGTCGCGACGTTAGAAACGAACTCGACGGTTTTGGAAAGCTTGTATCAAAATCTAAAAGTTTTAGTACAGGAGTTTTCGTCATAGAGGTCTCGAACATAAAGATAATAAGGTTAAAGATGGTGATTTTGTCCAATTGTTGTGTATAAAGTGAGTTTCGGCAAAGTTTAAGCGACCGTAAATAATTTATTAAAACTCCGCTATACAAACGGTTTGTCGTTTTAGAAAATATGCTTGGTGATCTTGATTTTACTAGAAGACATTTCGTTCCAAAAAGTTCCACATCATCGATAAAAACAGCCTTAAACATGGTCGTTTTAGTTACCGTAACACTTGTCTCGTAAAAATAATATAGTTTTTCCGAAAATAATAGTTACGGCAAGTTTATGAAAACGCAGTATATCTTGGTCGTTTCAAACTGCTTTCACGTATTATATGTCCTTAGCTTCGTATCAAAGTATACTAATTTATTTTGATAAGTCGAAATAATTTATGAAGCTTAAGGCCTGCTTTTGACTGCATAAAATAAAAATAGTATCTTGAAATTTTCGTAAAATGTATATATCGTCGTCAAACTTGAAAAATTCATAACTTCTTCGTTATAACTCCGTTTAATCCGTTCAAGCGCCACGGATTCGTTTTAAAGTATATTTTCTAAATATCAAGGCCAAAAATTCGTGTCACTGTCGGATTTTCCAGAAAAACAAAACAAGGACAGTAACACTTTTTATACTTATCGAAAATAGTTTTTCTCGTACTAAACCTATTCCAATCCCTTCAAATCAACTCCAAAGCTAATCTAATCCTACCATACACCTTCTTAGGGTGTCATGGGTTCCTAAACATCATCAAGACCAAAATATACCAAGGAATATTTATAGGATGACCTTATATATATATATAACTCTAAAAATCATGTAAAATGGTATAACTAACACAAGTCTTGCATGCTTGCTATGAAAATGATAAAATACATATGTAATGATAAGAGAAGATGAAAATGATAGAAATATGCTTACAAGCTATTATGATGAGGTGCAAAGAACAAAGGTTAGCCTAAACACCCTAGGTTTTTATTTCAAAACCTTATTGAGAGTGTTATCTAGATTGTTTAAATCTTGATCTTGAAAAGTTTGATGATTTCTTCTTATTCTTGTGTTGAACCGGTTTTGGAGGATGACAAAGAGAGAAAAAATGACTTTTTACTTGACTTGTGAAATGAGAGTGAATGAATGATTGAGGTGAAGTAAAGTTATATACAATCAAGAAACATTTACCAACTCATTTAATGAGTTACCACTCCCTGGCGGTTTTAGGAAAATTGTTTCTCAAAATATATATATATATATTTTTTTTATATATTGTATATACTTGTGTAATTGTAAGAAAAAGTGTAAATGAAATGTTGTGTAGTAATAACTTTGTAAGGTAAATGGTAGCTTTTAGGTAAAAGAAATTTTAATAGATTAAAGTAGAGTATAATGAGATCATAAAATTGTAAAATACATTCCTTGTAAAAATTGAGTGATATAATAATTATCGTATAATTTTTAAGAAAAACGTCAGAATAATATAAATTCAACGATTTATATACTAAATAAATTTAAAGCACTAGGTAAACTCAAAATATAGTTTTTATAAACTAAATGTAAGTATAAAAATATATTAGGATCGCTTTGGAAGTATCGGATTAAATGTTAAAATAATAACTCACGCGATAACGTTTATTTAATATAAAATTTACGCTTAATTTGAAATGTAAAGTCATGAATGAACTAACATGATGCAATTGATGTTAATGAAATGTAGACTAAATTTAGTCCATATGAAATGTTCGTGATGATATGATCATGAATTCGCCGCTAAACCATAAAGGTTACGCGATTGGAACACGTAAACCTAGTTTACGATAAATGTTGAAATTGTGAACTTGAGAAATGACCGAAATTGCGAAGTTGTCACATAAAAATTCAAGATTCTTGTGGTTTAAGGTTTATTTGGTGCTAAAGTTTCGCTTTTGCAAAAATTTAGAAGCTTTACGTGTTTTTCTTCACTTTTGAACTCGTTTTTGGTTCATTGGTCATTTCTACTCATAACTTTTCTAAGCACTTTGGGTGGAAAAGGTCAACATTTTGGGTTATTCGAGTGTTTTAAGGCTATCTCGTGCAAGCAAAATTGTTTGATTCGTTGGAAATTTTTACGAGTAGGTCAAACCCTAGTTCTACGCAGAAGAAAGTCAACTACGACAAGGTTCTACTCATAACTTTGGTGCAGATTCTTCGAGCTTAACGGTGACTCGGTGCTTCCCTCACTTGGATAAGTTTGTGGAACACTTGACTTTTGGATATCCCTTACCGTGATGGTGTAAAGGATTTTGGTTCTTAACCATAGTTTACGATAAGTTAAAAGCTTACGAGTAACTCTACGATAACTTCACAATTACGCGTAAGGTTTACGAGTAACTTTTGGTCTACGATAAGCTTAAGGTTACGCCAGAAGATATCAAGCACGCCTAAGGAATCTTACGCCTAAGATCCCACGCTAAGATCCCACGCCTAAGCTTCCCACGCATAAGATCCCACGCCTAAGCATCGCCTACTGTGAACTTCCTGCTTTCTACACCTAAGCTCTTTCACGCATAAAGGTTTCTTAAAAAAAAAAAAAAAAAAAAAAAAAAAAGAATCAATTTTTACGCTCAATTTTTACGAGATTCAAATTTTGGTTTAACTTGGAAAATTTTGGTCAAAAATTCAAATTTTGGACCCAAATTAAATTTTTCTAGTCAAATTTGACGTCAAAATTGTCATAACTCAAATTTTCATACGATCTTAGAATTGATTTTTATAGTGAATTTCAAATTTTGGGCTTAAATTTTTTAAGAACCAAGGTTACGAGTACGACTTTCGTAAACACCTCAACCGAGCTTAATCTTCATCAACCACAACTCTCTATCGTTGAATCGATCCTACATCAACTTTATCGATCATACCTTCATCAATGGCAACTCAACAAGACATTCATGCACCGGTGCCGAAAACCGACCTCCTATGTTGGCAAAAGGTGGTTATCTTCAATGGACAAGTCGTATGCTTCGTTACATAAAGACCAAACCTAATGGGAAACTCATGATTCAATCCATTCAGAATGGACCATTCAAGCCTCGACAAGTCCATGTCCTCGAAATGCCGATGCTACACCTCCCATCCCACCATCCTCTCATCTTCAAACCGAATCGAATACACTTGAAGAGGATCAGAAACAAGTCGATGCAGATGACATGGCAATTCATATTGTCCAACGGGTTTACCAATAGACATTTTTGTCAGAGAGCGGTTAGAAACCGCTTCGATATGTGGGAACGTGTTGAGCGACTATGTTATGGAACATAAATTGGTAAACAAGACATGGAGAACAAGTCGCTAACCGAATGGGAAAAGTTTACATCTACACCGGAGAATCCATTGAATCCTACTATGGAAGGTTTTGCACTTTGATGAATGAGCTTATCGAAACAAGTTAGCACCCGTAACAATCGTTCAAAACATCAAGTTCTGAATAATCTTCCGGAAGAATGGGGACGATATGTCACTATTGTCAACCAAACAAAAGACTTACATCGGTGAACTTTGATCAACTCAACGATTTTTCGAAACAAAACCATCTTTGAAGTGAATGAAGTCGAAAGAAAGATTGGCAAAGAATCATGATCCATTGGCACTTATTGCTAAGACTCAAACTACGGTGAATACACAACAACAAGCTTCATCATCTTC
Source organism: Chrysanthemum lavandulifolium (assembly GCA_022545495.1). Classification (NCBI taxonomy): domain Eukaryota; kingdom Viridiplantae; phylum Streptophyta; class Magnoliopsida; order Asterales; family Asteraceae; genus Chrysanthemum; species Chrysanthemum lavandulifolium. Next base: position 164,943,704 of record CM040240.1, on the reverse strand, counting down.
CAACAACAACAACTTGCAAAGAATACATTCCACAACCACAACAACAATTCTATCCGGATCAACAATACCAGAACAAGGAATCATCGATCCCGAATCGACCGAAGCGACCTTGCAATGATATTTTCTTTATTGGATAAAGCATTTAATGATCGCATCGGTAATCATGCGGTTCCGTATCGGGTAATCATCGGTCAAGATGTTGGAAATCGATGGGATGTAATGTTGGGAATAGAGCGATGGTAATCGAATGGAAATGTTGCTGACTCCAATGTTGGGAATTATGGAAATGTGAATCGTGGTAATCGATTAAGTGTTATAACTGTCAAGGAGTGGGTCACATGGCAAGAAATTGTCCTACCAAGCCGAAAAAGAAGGATTTTATGTACCTTCGAAAGCTATGTCATAGCACAAAAGGCGTAACTGGAATGCGTTGAGTCTTGAGGAACATGACTTTTTCGCTATTATGGATGATTTGGAAGACCGAGAGGACATCAATGCAAACTGCGTCTTCATGGCAAATCTTGAGGAGACTAAGTACGACACCGACCGACGCACCTCCATCTATGATGCAAATGCGTTATCTAAGGTACCAATCATTGATCCATGCTATAACAATGTCATATGTGATGTGTTTACTCATGATAAACAACATTCGTGACATCAAGACCTACCTATGATACATACATGGACAATCCGAGTTGTAGCAATACTTACTCGAAACTCCATATGTGGATCCTAATGGAGGCGTGGCACAAAATACCGAGACCGATGAGGAAACACGTGCTTATTTTGAATCATTAATCAATAAATGTGGCATTGAAATTGAGAAAGTTAGTAAGGTCAATCGCGAGGTTAAGGCCGCGAATAAGAAATCGACCGAGCTTGAGAGTTACAAAGAGAACGCCAGAGCCTTTGAATTTCATACTAACAAACTTTCTAATTAGAAATTGGTTATCGAGATTGCTTTTAAGAGAAAACAATTGCAACTCAAGTATGACACACTTGATGTGAATTTGAACTTGAAAATAAAATCTTTAAACATGGAAATTTTCGAACTAAATGACCAACTTTCTAAACAAAAGCACTGCTTTTTCGATCTTGAAAAGAGAAGAAACAGTTGATTGTCGATTTTCAAAACGAGAAGATTCTCTTCTTGATGAAATTCGGATAAAAATGAAACTATAAAAAATTGGATAATTTGCTTTACAACGGGTCATTCCGCTAAAACAAACAAGATGCTTTCTAATCAAGCAAATCCGATTTTCACACGCACATAAAATGGCTCTTGGTAACAACCCTTCGCTCCTCAAGAAAGCTCGAAATCTCATAATGTGTTGAACAATGGAAAACCTTTGCATGAACCCATAATTGTTCGTGATTCTCTTGAAACGTTGGAACTATCGAGGAGAGTAGATCAAAATGAAACAAAGAATCCGGATCTTAAACCGATTGATTATAACAAATGGAACAAAATTAATGGAATTACTTTTGTTAATCAAAAAGAACAATCAACGTTTTCCACCACACCAAGTGTTTCAAACAAAGTGTCAACACCGTTTCAAAACCAATTGCAACTCCCCGTAGTTGTCTCAAAATCCTTTTCGAAAATCGAACAAATGTCTTCAAACAATCCTTTTAACATAAGTGATGCGAAGCATTTTAGACGATATTAAAATTAAAATTGGGAGACTTCAAGAGATCTGTTAAAACTAAAACTCATATTACAACCAACATCCGGTTTAATAGTTTTGATATTGAACAAAAAGTTTTTGAAGCTGAAATTGCCCCTCGGTGAATAACATCAACACAAGGGTAAATTATTTTGAACAAACCTTTTGAGAGAAACAATGACTTTGTCAAGGACCATAAATCCCTTGTAAAGCAAGCTAATGAAAGTGTTGAACACATCAAAGTTTTGGAAAATTTGAATGATTCTCTCTTCAAGATGTTATGTCTACCGATATCATGTCCATTATTTTACAAACATATTCTGAAGATCATGAAAGACTCAGATGAGACCTCCGCAATTGTTTCAAAATATGAAAAGCTCTTGAAAACTTGAAAAGAAAAGCGTGTCCTATTTTAAACAACTTGATCGAAAATCGAGGAATGCAAGTATGACAAACCGTCGATGAGCGTGCTACAAGGACATGCAAGAGCAAAATGATCTTTTGAGAGTTCACCGAAAGTCTAAAAGGAAAGGTGTGGATACTAAGTTTGCAAAACCATTGACCGAGGAGAAAACAAATGTTCCCAAACCGGTTTTCAAACCAAAATGTCTATTTCGATTTCCTCCAAAAGTCAATGAGAAAAATGATTTGTCAAAAACAATCACTCCACGACTTTGCCTATTAAAAGAGAATTATCAAAGCTTTTGAAAAACTGCTTTTGAGAAAGAAAAATGTTTACACCAGCAACTCTAGGAACAATTACACGGAATGTGATCAAAATCCGCTTAAAGAACTGGCTTGCCTAACAACATGGTCAACAATCACTATCTAGAAGAAGCTAGGAAAAGGCATGACTCGAAAAGACGTAATTCTAGGTGCAACATCTAGGGTGATGAATTCTACAAGATTTCAAGGCATCGCTAGTAGTAGTAAACCATTGTAGGATATTAGTTTTCACATACACATCAAACCATAACACAAAGTGGCGTATAAATGGAATTCTAGAGAGAAAGTTAGAGGTTTAGGGAACTTAGTGAGAGAAAGTGAATGATATTATTATAGCTCCAACTCTACCTTGGGAGGTAGAGAGTATTTATAGTCTTACATAACTCGCCACACATCGGGTGTGGATCGGGCATACATGGGTAAAGACTGTCCGTCCTCCACGGTGTTACTTAACTAAATACTACTTAACATAAAAGAACTACGACTACGAGCTTAACGATTACATATACCGAGGTGACCGACTCTTTAATACCGGAATTTCTAATTCCTAACAATCTCCCCTGGGAGGTCACCTCAATCAAGTACCAAAATTACATTGAATACAAATAGATAATTCATTAACAATTGATCTTGCATTCTTGATGTAGTCCTTGCTCCTAAGCTCGTAGTCATTGATTCTTCACCTTGCATGTTTGGTTACTCCAAGTGGAGGTCTTTTCTTGATCCACGTGATAATAATTTTGAGCCATCTTTTGAGATCATCGACTATCAAAATCTCTAAGACATCCTTTGTGGTGTTGGTTTTATGTGATGTTGTGACTTTAGGACCGACATGCTCACTTTCGGATCATGATATCTTCTCATCGAGTAGCGGAAGCTTTAGTTAATTCATGATATTGGCGGCGAAAGCGTAAGCATGGAGTGAAAATATCGAGTCATTGATGCACTAATCATGATTTCTTTTGAGATGAATGTGTTAAGTGAGCATGCGGCTATGGATTGACCTCTTCATTACGATCACCGCAAACGTCGGGTGTACCGCATACAACAGTTTGTAATAAATCGCGCGAAAGTGTCTTTGATCACTTTCGATGAATTGAGGTACACGCCCACTGGTTCCCGCTGATCAAGACATGTACCGCCTGTGATCGTATAATTCAAGAATTTCCTTGATGGGGTTTCGCGAATGCTCTAGTCGTTCTCAAACCGAACATCTCAAAGAAGACAACACTGAGTGAGTGAACCAAATAATTTTAAGTTCATTGATTGATGAAAAGAGATTTGAAAAACAATCGTGTATTGCTCAATAGAAATTGTTTTTGCAATACAACGAAGGTTTTATTGAAACTCAATTATCAATCATAAAAACACCTTTTGGTTTGAAAATGAGTACACGGTCGATGTGCTAAAGAAAAGAGTTTTAAGCACAACGACCGGTTTTCAAAGGTATCCGTCAATCCATAACTCGAACCGTGATTGATTCAAGAGATTGAATCGCCCATTGTTTACATTCGCTTGTCACATGGTTGATCCATATAATAGATCTCACATGCCACCTACCGTGAGCTTGTTTGATGTTGGCTCGTAAGGCTTTCCATCTTCATTGTGAATATGTATACACATCACTCGGATGTTCCGCAATACCACAAGGATAATGCGAGGACTCAAGATATAATCTCTTTCCACATTGTGTGAAACAAAGTCTTCATTGAAAGTGTCCTAATGAGATTTATTGATGATCTCGTGGCTCTAGACTCAATTTGTGCATATTTGGATCCTGTCGGAGACTAGGGAGGGTCTCCTTCTTCAATATCAACAATCTCTAAGAAAGTCGATAGATAATGTCGGTTCCCGTGAGAATGAAACAAGTCCTTTAAGAGGAACTTGAGTGGTTTGGATAATTGAAGTGCGGCGCCATTGGGTCCATGACGCCTTGTCTTCAATACCGATGTTACCATCGGTAGCATATGAAGTGAACCCGGTTTACGCCCTAAGGTTGAATAAATGGAGGGCTATTTGTTTTCACCCTTTTCTCATTCAATTCTTTTTAATTCTTCAACCCTTCAAGGCTTACCGAGACTTCATAGCAAGAACCTTGTTGGGTTTGTTCCAAGATACTTGCTCTATCTCATCCGCACTCTTCCCATATCTCACTTTTCTCCTTTTATCATCATACCTAAGGACTTCTACACTAACTAGTGGATTGTCCTGGTAGATCCCTCCTGCTCGGGCGGATCATGGGAACACATACCTAACCTTATCATCCTTATATCTCCGTACATAAAGTAAAGTTGGTCGGTCAATTTGGTATTGTTCATCCGCCATTGGAACCAGCTTGAAAACCATTTGAAAATCAATCCGGATACTTGTGATATATTATCAAAACATTTTGTGCCCGAATTGTTTTTGATATTTTTAGAACAGTGCTCCCCTCAACATGTGCATCAAATGTTTGAAATCGTTTTGCACACTCAAGCAAGAGAAAGAATTACTTCTTTGATTACCATTTTCTAAAGATATCAACATCACTTCCTCGATCAAATCAAGAAGATAAAGCATTTCCGGAAGGATAAGGTTTTCATAAGTTTGCTCCCCCTCAATATGTGCCTCGAGATTAGAAAAGAGTTTTGCACATACTAGAAGGAACCCGCACATTGAGATAAATGATCACGTTTCAAATCATAGGTTTAAGATAGATGCTCCCCTCAACATGTGCATTGAAAATTTGAAATCGTTTGTCACATGTGGGAAGGATAGCATGTACATCCTTATAGAGCCATTTACCGAAATATCGGTTTAAACCAATTTAAATCACACATTCTCCCCGATCACAATTATCAAATCATTTGAGATTTGTGATCTCTTAGATTTAAATTGATTTTGAAAGCTTTTTAAGGGAATTGTGACTTGATTATGAAAGCGTTTTAAGCGATAAGGATTTTAAGACTTTAAACTCCATTGATAAAACATGCATGTACATCTTTTGAAAACAATTTAATGTATAATAACTTTTAATTTAATTGAAATCATTCTCCCCTCAATCAATGACATAGGTTGTTGATTGAGAGATAGAGATTTTGACAAATAAGTCCCGATGATTATCAAAAATAGAGACCGAGTTATTTTTCAAAGCATTTAGTTTCAAGCAGATAAATGTATATAGAATCGAGCATAGAATTTTGAAAGCATGATAAAACATGGCTCGTTTCTTTCTTTAAAAACGGGTTATTGCACTCGAAATGACAATAAACCATTGTTTCTCTTTCTCCCAAAAATATTTTTTGATTTTTGATTTTTGATTTTTTTTTTTTTTTTTTATATAAAATTCGAACAACATCTAAAGTCCGTGTCATTCTTTGAATGACAACATCAAGACCGTAGATATTATCGAATCGAGAGAAACATGACAAAATGACAATATTTTTTGAAGATTTTTGAATTTTTCAAATTTTATGGATTTTGAAAGTTTTATATTTTTCTATTTGATTTTTGAAGGTTTTATAATTTTGTATTTTGTTTTTCGAATAGATATATACAAGAGATAGAAGAAGAAAGACCTTTACTCCTCGTCTTCCTCCTCGAAGGCGTTTGAGTGTTTCGTTGAAGGCTTTTCAAGCCAAGACGTGGAAGAATAAACTCAAAACGTTCTCTTGGAAGAGCTTTGGTGAAGATGTCGCAAACCGTATTCAGTCCTCACAAAATAGAGTTCCACCACACCGCTTTCCACTTGCTCCTCGATGAAATGATGTCAAATGTCGATGTGCTTTGCTCTTGAGTGTTGTACGTTGTTGCATGAGAGAGCAATAGCACTTTTATTATCACAAGATGAGGGATTTGTTGAATACAAAGCCATAGTCGATTAATCGAGATCTCATCCATAGGATTTGAGCACAACAAGATGACATGGCTATGTATTCACCTCAGAGGAAATAGAAGTACTCATTTGTTTCTTTGACGACCACTCACAAGCTTATCACCCCAAAACCGAAAGCACCTCGGGCGTTTCGACGAGTATCTTGACACCCGCATGATGCGATCCGCATATGTTATTAGTGACATACCTGGGTGTCCTTCGGTACCAAAGTCCCATATTGATGGTTCTGGAGATACCGAAGACCCGCTTAACCGCTTCAAGGTGCTTTTAGTAGGCTTAGCTCGGTATCTAGCACACATGCAAACGAGAAAACAAGATGTCCGGTCTACTAGCGGTGAGGATGAACTAATGGAGAATCAAGAACTGAAGTTGCAGAGTCAATTCTCCTAATGAAGATGGTTCGATGATGATTCGTGAGCAACACGTTCTCAAAGGGGCATCTTCTGGAGTAGCAAAGGGATTAACTTCATCATTGATACGAGACATAGTTCCATGATGTACCCTTGAAGTTTGATGATTTGTTGATGAGACGAGTGATCGCAGATGGCGCTTCTTGACTTAATGATATTGAGATGAAGGATTGACGTCATTCACGTGAATATGAACGACCTACAAGTAGGAATTGTCGGTTCATTAGCACTTGGCTCACAATGTTCATCAAACATGGATCAAACAATTTCTTTAAATCATCTTGAGATGGAGGTACATATGGAGTTTCGGAGAAGAATTTGGTATAAGGGATGAACTAATGGACTGTTTGAAGCGCGGTCCCGAATGGAGTGTCCAGAGCCATAGGACCACTGCGATAGAAACTCTCTCGACTATCTTTATCAACCCATATGTAGACAATTTGAAGTGACCACCGATAAAGAAAACCCGATATACCAAACTTGAAGCGAAGAAGAATTCCTCGCATTTGCATCTTAAGCTTGCCTTTGTGAATTTTAACTTCAATCTCAAATAAGTGATAATTGATTAACTCAAGTAATCACCAGTGTCAAATGCCCAACACGTGAATAAACGCATTACAACCGGATGTACGTCGATCCACCGAATGAACCGGAACAAATGATTTCGACATTAATGCATTCTTCCTAAAGGTATACATGTAGAGACTGATCTGGAAGATTCACCACAAATGTCTTCGAGCGAATGAGGTAGTCATTTTCCTTAATGTTCATGTGGTTGATTTATAGCGTGCACAATGAGAAGAACAATAATCCGTAAGATTTGGCAAAGAAATACCAAAGAGCGGATCATTATCCATGAACAACAATCCGTGAAGATTTGCACAGAATACCAAAAAGCGGATCATTATTCAATAGTGCAACTTACAATATCATGATAGTCATTATAAACGCCTTGTGAAATAACTGGAGATAAGGTTTCTTGAGAATTCCAAGAAGTACTTCTTAGATGGTGAACTAGTTGAGTTAATAGAAACCAGAGCATGAGCTTCAGAAGCTGGATGATCAACATTCGTCGAAGGTTGAAAGTACTCATCAAACCTATCTTTGAAAAACAATGAATCCCAAACATTGATTCCCAATTATCCTTAGTAAGTGAAGCATTAGGCGTTGGAGGAGAGTCATCAAAAATCAAAACTATGAATCCCAGTTATCCTTAGTATATTCACTCTTCATCAAAAAGAATATACACTCATCATCATCAAAAATTAAGTCGTATAACCATTCTTCAAACATCCATCATCATGTAGTATATTCACTCTTCTCCCCCTCAAAAATTGCATCCGAAGTTGCCATTTTTGATTTAACAAGTGAATAAGAGTATACACCAATGAACATAGATCCACTTGATGATTGAATGAGCGTGGAAAACATGAAGCTTATTGATGAAGAATGTAGATGAGTATGGCCATTCATGAGAGAATTTCTCTTTAGTCAAGATAAAGCACGTAAGAGCATACACTTTTCTTTTCTTTGAAGAACGGGCCGGAAGTGTTATCTGCAGACACCATAATGATGAAGCACGAGGCCGAATCGATTTGAGCAGATGTCATAGTTAAGAGCCCGGTCATATCTTTAGAGTCACCGAATCCAAATACCAAGGACGATTTATACGACCGCTTTGGACAATGAGGCGAAGACAGAGAATTGAAACATTGGATCCCACATGTCGATGGGTTCCTTTTGGTTAGCACAACAGTCTTTGAATCAAAGAAACCCTAGATGCAATGGCATTATCCACAGGAGTCGAACTAGTAGAAGCATCGACTTAGTCAAATGACATTTTGTGCTTAATGGGATTATTCTACCCATTGGCTTCCAAACCTTAACAGCACTATTCTAGGCATAGTGGATCTAGCTAAGGGTAAGGTTTGCCATTCGTTAATATTCGACTGTGGGCTTCCACCGAAATCCTACATTTGTAAACACATTCTCGTAGGTTTCAAGATTGCTTAACTGCTTCGCTCTCCAAGCTTTCTTAACTCGGGTTATGAATTTTAGACCTCGTAAATAATACATCACATTTATCATGATTACCATAAAATAAACATTTTTTACATGTTTTGCGACAAAGATGAGGCCTCGAATTAATTTCAAGAAGCTTAGAGCTAATACTAGAACTAACACGATTCTTTTGTTCAAATCAAACTTCTTGTCCCTATGGTGTTCTTTAACTTCCTTATCATGAACACTTTTAGTTTCATGTAATCCTATCCTTCTTTGCATTGCTTCTAGGTTTTGACCCGCTAACTTTAGTGTCAATCTTAACATCGTAGAAGTAACGATGGGAACATTACATGGCTTCACTACTTTCTCGCATTTCGGTCTAGAAGTTGTTAGATATTAGTTTTCACATACACATCAAACCATAACACAAAGTGGCGATAAATGGAATTCTAGAGAGAGAAAGTTAGAGGTTTAGGGAACTTAGTGAGAGAAAGTGAAAGATATTATTATGAGCTCCAACTCTACCTTGGAAGGTAGAGAGTATTTATAGTCTTACATAAATCGCCACACATCGGGTCATGGATCGGGCATACTGTGGGTAAAGACCCGTCTGTCTCCACGGTGTTACTTAACTAAATACTACTTAACATAAAAGAACTACGACTACGAGCTTTCTAACGATTACATATACTGAGGTGACCGACTCTTTAATACCGGAATTTCTAATTCTAACAATCTCCCTAAGGAGGTCACCTCAATCATGTACCAAAATTACATTGAATTCAAATAGATATTACATTAAAAATTGTTCTTGCATTCTTGATGTAGTCCTTTGCTTCTAAGCTCGTAGTCATTGATTCTTCACATTGCATGTTTGGTAACTCCAAGTGGAGGTCTTTTCCGATCCACGTGATAATAATTTTGAGCCATCATTTGAGATCATCACCTATCAAAATTCTCCGACACATCCTTTGTGGTGTTGGTATTATGTGATGTTGTGACTTTAGGACCGACATGCTCACATTCGGATCATGATATCTTCTCATCGAGTAGCGGAAGCATTTGTTGAATCATGATATTGGCAAAGAACAGTAGCGTAAGCATGGAGTGAAAATATCGAGTCATTGATGCACTAATCATGATTTCTTTTGAGATGAATGTGTTAAGTGAGAATGCGGCTATGGATTGACCGCTTCATTCGATCACCCAAACGTCGGGTGTACACGCACAACGATTAGTAACAATATCGCACGAAAGTGTCTTTGATCACTTCGTTGAATCGAGGTACACGCCCACGGTTCCCGCTGATCGAGACATGTACCGCCTGTGATCGTATAATTCAAGAATTTCCTTGACAGTGGTTTCGCACGCTCTAGCAGTTCTCAAACCGAACATCTCAAAGAAGATAACACGGAGTGAGTGAACCAAATAATTTGAAGTCCACCGATTGATGAAAAGAGATTTGAAAACAATCGTGTATTGCTCAATAGAAATTGTTTTGCAATACAACGAAGGTTTTATTGAAAATCAATTATCAATCATAAAAACACCTTTTGGTTTGAAAATGAGTACACGGTCGATGTGCTAAAGAAAGAGTTGTTAAGCACAAAGACCGGTTTTTCAAAGGTATCCGTCAATCCATAACTCGAACTGTGATTGATTCAAGAGATTGAATCGCCCCATTGTTTCATTCGGTTGTCACATGGTTGATCCATATAATAGATCTCACATGCCACCTACCAGAGCTTGTTTGATGTTGGCTCCAAGGCTTTCCATCTTCATTGTGAATATGTAAACACATCACTCGGATGTTTCGCAATACCACAAGGATAATGCGAGGACTCAAGATATAATCTCTTTCCACATTGTGTGAAAGAGAGTCTTCATTGAAAGTGTCCTAATGAGATTTATTGATGATCTCGTGGCTCTAGACTCAATTTGTGCATATTTGGATCCCGTGTCGAGACTAGGAGAGGGTCTCCTTCTTCAATATCAACAATCTCAAGAGAAAGTCGATAGATAATGTCGGTTCCTGTGAGAATGAAACAAGTCCTTTTAAGAGGAACTTGAGTGGTTTGGAAAGTTGAAGTGCAAAGGCGTCATCGGGTCCATGACGTCTTGTCTTCAATACCGATGTTACCATCAAGTAGCATATGAAGTGAACCCGGTTTTGCCCTAAGGTTGAATAAATGGAGGCTATTTGTTTTCACCCTTTCTCATTCAATTCTTTTTAATTCTTCAACCCCTTCAAGAGCTTATCGAGACTTCATAGCAAGAACCTTATTGGGTTTGTTCCAAGATTTGCTCTATTTCATCCGCACTCTTCCCATATCTCACTTTTCTCCTTTTATCATCATACCTAAGGACTTCTACACTAACTAGTGGATTGTCCTCGGTAGATCCCTCCGGTTCGGCGGATCATGGGAACACATACCTAACCTTATCATCCTTATATCACCGTACATAAAGTAAAGTTGGTCGGTCAATTTGGTATTGTTCATCCGCCATTGGAACCAATTGAAAACCATTTGAAAATCAATCCAGATACTTGTGATATATTATCAAAACATTTTGTGCTCGAATTGTTTTGATAGTTTTAGAACAGTGCTCCCCTCAACATGTGCATCAAATGTTTGAAATCGCTTTGCACGCGGAGGCAAGAGGAAGAATTTACTTTGATTACCATTTTCTAAAGATATCAACATCACTTCCCGATCAAATCAAGAAGATAAAGCATTTCGGGAAGGATGAGGTTTCCATAATTTGCTCCCCTCAATATGTGCCTCGAGATTAGAAAAGAGTTTTGCACATACTAGAGGGAACCCGCATATGGGATAAATGATCACGTTTCAAATCATAGGTTTTAAGATAGATGCTCCCCTCAACATGTGCATTGAAAATTTGAAATCGTTTGTCACATGTGGGAAGGACAAGATGTACATCCTTATAAAACCATTTACCGAATTATCGCTTTAAATCCAATTTAAATCACACATTCTCCCCGATCACAATTATCAAATCATTTGAGATTTGTGATCTCTTATAGATTTAAATTGATTTTGAAGGCTTTAAGGGAATTGTGACTTGATTATGAAAGCGTTTTAACTCGATAAGGATCGGATTTTAAGACTTTAAACTCCATTGATAAAACATGCATGTATATCTTTTGAAAACAATTTAATGCCAAATAACTTTTAATTTAATTGAAATCATTCTCCCTCAATCAATGACATAGGTTGTTGATTGAGAGATAGAGATTTTGCAAATAAGTCCCGATGATTATCAAAAATAGAGACCGAGTTATTTTTCAAAGCGCTTAGTTTTCAAGCAGATAAATGTTTATAGAATCGAGCATGGAATATTGAAAGCATGATAAAACATGGCTCGTTTTTCTTTTTAAAACGGGTTATTGCCCGGAATGACAATAAACCATTTTTCTCTTTCTCCCAAATTTTTTTTTTTTTTTTTTTCAATAAAATTCGAACAATATCTAAAGACCCGTGTCATTCTTTTGAATGATGCCCAAAGAGATAGATATTATCGAATCGAAAGACATGACAAAATGACAATATTTTTGAAGATTTTTCGATTTTTTTTTTTTTTTTTTTTTTAAGGTTTTATAATTTTGTATTTTGTTTTTCGAATAGATATATACAAGAGATAGATGAAGGAAACCTTTACTCCTCGCCTTCCTCCGAAGACGCTTGAGTGTTTTCGTTGAAGGCTTTTCAAGCCAAGTCGTGGAAGAATGAGCTCAAACGTTCTCTTGGAAGAGCTTTGGTGAAGATGTCTCGCTAACCGGTATTCGAGACCTCACAAAATAGAGTTCCACCACACCTTTTTCCACTTGTTCCTCGATGAAATGATGTCGAATGTCGATATGCTTTGCTCTTGAGTGTTGAACGTTGTTGCATGAGAGAGCAATAGCACTTTTATTATCACAAGATGTAGGGATTTTGTTGAATTCAAAGCCATAGTCGATAATCGAGATCTCATCCATAAGATTTGAGCACAACAAGATGACATGGCTATGTATTCACCTCCAGAGGAAATAGAAGTACTCATTTGCTTTTGAAGACCACCACAAGCTTATCACCCAAAACCGAGCACCTCCGACGCATTTCGACGTGTATCTTGACAATCTGCATGATCAAGATCTCGATAGGCCGTTAGTGACATACCGGTGTCCTTGGGTACCAAAGACCCATATTGATGGTTCCTCGAGATATCGAAGACCCGCTTAATCGCTTCAAGGTGCTTTTTAGTAGGCTTAGCTCGGTATCTAGCACACATGCAAACAATGAACAAGATGTCCGGTTCACTAGCAAGTGAGGTACATCGTGATCCAATCATACCACGATATTTCGTTTGGTCAATCATGATCCCCGAGTGGTCCTCATCTAGTTTGGTTCGATCAATCATGGGGGTGTCAACAGGTCACTTGAATCAAATCCAAATTTCTTTAAGATCTCGTTGCATATTTAGATTGATTTATGAAAATGCCTCCGGACTTTGTGAAATTTGTAATCCCAAGAAAATGACATTTGTCCCATCATTGACATTTGAAATTTTGAACTCATTTCATTAGAAAACGATCACATTCCATTGGGTCCGCCGAGGCAAAATAATATCATCAACATAAATTTGAACATGAATTAAATGTTTGCTCGACTTCCCGGTGAACAATGTAGGATCAATCGCTCCTTGTCAATCCGGTTGATAGAAGAAACTTTGATGTTGTATCATACCATGCCCTTGAGCTTGCTTTAAACCGCATGAGCCTTCTTCAAACGATAAACGTGAGTAGGATGCTCTTGATTCACAAATCCTTCAGTTGGCCGACGAGACGACTTCTTTAAGATCTCCGCTCGTAAATGCCGCCTTCACATCCATCCGACAGACTACCATGTTCTTACTAGCGTAATTAGCTGTAAAGATTCGATTGCCTCGATTCGAGCAACAGAGCAAAAGATTCTTCAAAGTCAATACCATCTTCTTGACGGTATCCTTTAGCAACTAATCGAGCCTTGTTCTTCAACACATCACCATGCTCATCAAGTTTCACTTTGAAGATCCATTTAAGAGCTATAATCATAGCACGACCTGGAGCAGTACTAACTCCCATACATCAAGTCGATCAAACTCATGAATTTCATCTTGCATGGCATTGAACCATTATCTTCATTCATGGCGGTTTAAATGTCACACCCCAAATTACTCGCTTTGCAATGAATGGAATTTCGGGATTGATCGCATAGCATCACAATCACAGTTATATTGAACGACCTAAAGTGTCGCTTTGAAAACACATCGTTTGATTTAATAAAACAATCAGAGTTTACAAAGTATAGGTCCCAAATGAAAATCAACTTGTGCGGAAATAAGTTATATTACAAGTCCAAACGATGGTTTTGAAAGAAAGTGCCATAATGTACAATGATGTAAGTCGACGCGCCGGACTCAAAAGGGGTTCCTTAACCATGCCATGATGAGTATGCCTTAGATACCGAGATAAAACATGCTAAAAGTGTCAACACAAAGGTTGAGTGAGTTCATAGAGTTTGTTTTGAAATGTAAAGCCTTCCAAAAATCGTTTATGCAAAGAAAGGCATTGTAATCCACCCGCCCAAGTTCCGCCCATACAAAACTTGCAACCTGTGTATTCACAACCCACCGCCAAAATGTGTATAGTTTATGTTCAAACATATGATTTCAAATGAATTCACAATAGTACCTAACTCGACGTGAGAACGATAGCACTTCATCAATAAAACTAGACCTAATGTATCAAGAGTCAATCGATTTAGAACGTTATACGACGTAGAACCATAGCACATAATCAATAGCACCTAACTCGATGTATCAAGAGTCAATCGATTTAGAACGTTATACTGACGAGAACCGTAGCACGCAAACAAGAACAATTGACATAGTATAACCTTTGATTTAGAAACAATGGTAATCATGGTAGCATTTAGCCTTAAAAATCTAAAGTACTTATAAAAAAAATAGTTAAGCATGTATCTCCCCCAAAACAGTACAAAACAATTGAAAGTGGGGCTATGAAAACTCACTTGATAAATTGGTATGATGACAAGAGTGAGTACACCGAGATGTAGTGTGATGCCTTAACCTTGACCTATTGTGAATGATATGATATGTAATGAGTTGCAATGTAATGTTATGCATGCATTTCGTATGTTATTTATACCATTTGCGAGTTTTGAAAATATTACTTATCGTCGAAAAACAATGTCGCCGGAATTTTTATAAAAGTAACAAAATGGCTTTGGAAAACTAGTCGTAAAATGGTGTGCGTCGATCGTTAGGAAACGAACTCGACGGTTTTGGAAAGTTTGTATCGAAATCTAAAAGTTTCAGTTCAGGAGTTTTCGACATAAAGGTCTCGATCATAAAGATAATAAGGGTTAAAGATAGTGATTTTGGCTAATTGTTAAGTAAGAAGTGAGTTTCGGCCAAGTTTAAACATCCGTAATTAATTTACTATAACTCCGCCTATACAAACGGCTTGTCGTTTTGAAAAATATGCTCGGTGATCTTGATTTTACTAGAAGACAATTCATTTCAAAAAGTTTCACATCATGGTTAAAAACAGCCTCAAACATGGTCGTTACAGCTAATGTAACACTTGTATCGTAAAAATAATATAGTTTTTCCGAAAATAATAGTTACGGAAATTTTATGAAAACGTGCATATCTTTGTCGTTTCAAACTGCTTTCACGATAATACGTCCTTAGCTTCGTATCAAAGTATACTAATATAATTTTGATAAGTCGAAATAATTTGTGAAGCTTAGGACTCGTTTTGACCCGAATAGAGTAAAAATAGTATGCTGAAATTTGAGAAAATAATATATTTAAATCGCCAAACTTTAAAAATTCATAACTTCTTCGTTATAACTCCGCTTTTATCCGTTCAAGCGGTCACGGATTCGCTTTAAAGTATATTTTCTAAATATCAAGGCCAAAATTTCGTGCCTACCGTCGGATTTTCCAGAAAATCAAAACAAGGACAGAACATATTTTTTACGTATCGAAAATAGTTTTCTCGGACAAAACCTATTCTAATCCTTCAAATCAACTCCAAAGCTAATCTAATCCTACCATACACCTTCTTAGGGTGTCATGGGTTCTAATCATCATCAAGACCAAAGTATACCAAGGGATATTTATAGGATGACCATATATATATAAAACTCCAAAATCATGTAAAATGGTATAAATCACATATGTCTTGCATGTTGCTCCAAAATGAAAAGATAAATATGAGATGATAAGGAAACATGAAAATGAAAGAAACATGCTTACAAGTGAATATGATGAGGTGCAAGTAACAAGGTTAAACTTAAACACTCTTGGTTTTTATTTCAAAACCTTATAAAGAGTATTAACTAGATTGAAATTAACACTTGAACTAGAAAAGTTTGATGATTTCCTCTTGATCTTTATGCTAGGCCGGTTGTAGGAGAGAAAGAACAAAAGAGAGAAAAACTTTACTCTTGAATGACTTGAGATGAAATGAGTGAAAAATGAAAGAGTTTGAGTATTAGTCTAGATAAGTAGGAAAAAAATGTTACCAACTTTGATCTACCCCCCTCTATGGCCGGATTTCATGGGATATTTGTCAACAAATATATTTTTTTTCTCTTCCATTATTAAAGTAAGTATTTGTTGTAATAAAATGATAGTAAGTCAAAGTAAATGGTAACTTATAAAGTAAATGGTAGATTTTTGATACAAGTAAGTTTTTAATAGATCAAAATAGAATGTAATGAGATAATAAAAATTGTAAAAATACATTCCTTGTGAAATTTGAGTGATAAAATAATTATCGAGTAATTTTTTAAGAAAAACGTCGTAATAATATAACTTTAACGATTTATGTACTAAATAAATTTAAAACACTAGGTAAAGTCAAAATATAGTTTTTACAAACTAAATGTAAGTATAAAAATATGTCGGGATCATTTTTGAAAGTAACGGATTAAATGTTAAAAATAATAACTCACGCGATAACGTTTATTTAATATAAAATTACGTTAAACTGAAATGAAATGTTATGAATGAACTATCATGATGCAAATGATGTTAATGAAATGTAGACTAATCTTAGTCCATATGAAATGTGCGTGATGATATGATCATGAATTCGCCGCTAAACCATAAAGGTTACGCGATTTGGAACACGTAAACCTAGTTTACGATAAATGTTGAAATAGTGAAATGTGAATTGTTTTGAGAAATGACCAAATTGCGAGTTGTCACATTCGCCCATCTAAAAAGGAATTCATCCACGAATTCGGTTCGTGTTGGTCTCGGGTTTAGGGTTTGATGTGGCAACTTTCCCATTCTCAAGCAAAACCCTCAAAGATTTTTTCACCAACCAATTTTACTTAATCTCACAACTCATCAAACAAGAAGCTGTCATGAGATTAGGCTAAATTGGTTTGTAGGAGGACTTTTGAAAATTTGGCTCGATTGCGGATTGCTTACACATATAAGCCTCACTACTCCCTTCATTGCATGATTCTTCTGAATTAGACATAGGTGATCGGGCTATGTATAATTTAGGAGTAACTATGCAATGCTTGGACTAATCGACTCATATGTTGATTGGTGTTGAGTCAATCGATGTTAAAATTGTGATAGGGAATGACAGGCATTCACCACATTGAGTATGAGGAAAGGGTAATGGGATGGGTATTTAAAGGCATCCATGTGACAAATCGATATGAAATGAAAGTAAATAACTCGAAAATGTACGTGAATCCGCATGTAAAGTGAACATGCACTTGTGATGAAATGATGAGATGCTATGATGATGTAGTTATAGTCTAGGGTCAATGATGCAACCTAGTTCTCTATAATCAAGCTCGATGCCAATCACACACCCCAAATTACTGCTTTTGCGGTGAATGGAATTTCGGGATTGATCGTCATAGCATCACAATCAGTTATATTGAACGACCTAAAGTGTCGTTTGAAAACACATCGTTTGATTTAATAAAACAATCGGAGTTTACAAAGTATAGGTCCCAAATGAAAATCAACTTGTGCGGAAATAAGTTATATTACAAGTCCAAACGATGGTTTTGAAAGAAAGTGCCATAATGTACAATGATGTAAGTCGCGCCATGACTCAAAAGGGTTCCTTAACCATGCCATGATGAGTATGCCTTAGATACCGAGATAAAACATGCTAAAAGTGTCAACACAAAGGTTGAGTGAGTTCATAGAGTTTGTTTTGAAATGTAAAGCCTTCCAAAATCGTTTATGCAAAGAAAGGCATTGTAAATCCACCCGCCCAAGTTCCGCCCATACAAAACTTGCAACTGTGTATTCACAACCAACGCCAAAATGTGTATAGTTTATGTTCAAACATATGATTTCAAATGAATTCACAATAGTACCTAACTCGACGTGAAACGATAGCACTTCATCAATAAAACTAGACCTAATGTATCAAGAGTCAATCGATTTAGAGCGTTATACTGACGTAGAACCATAGCACATAATCAATAGCACCTAACTCGATGTATCGGTAGTCAATCGATTTAGAACGTTATCTGACGAGAACCGTAGCACGCAAACAAGAACAATTGACATAGTATAACCTTTGATTTAGAAACAATGGTAATCATGGTAGCATTTAGCCTTAAAAATCTAAAGTACTTATAAAAAATAGTTAAGCATGTATCTCCCAAAACAAGTACAAAACAATTGAAAGTGGGGCTATGAAAACTCACTTGATAAATTGGTATGATGACAAGAGTGAGTACACCGAGATGTAGTGTGATGCCTTAACCTTGACCTATTGTGAATGATATGATATGTAATGAGTTGCAATGTAATGTTATGCATGCATTTCGTATGTTATTTATACCATTTGCGAGTTTTGAAAATATTACTTATCGTCGAAAAACAATGTCGTCGGAATTTTTATAAAAGTAACAAAAATGGCTTTGGAAAACTAGTCGTAAAATGGTGTGTGTCGATCGTTAGGAAACGAACTCGACGGTTTTGGAAAGTTTGTATCGAAATCTAAAAGTTTCAGTTCAGGAGTTTTCGACATAAAGGTCTCGATCATAAAGATAATAAGGGTTAAAGATAGTGATTTTGGCTAATTGTTAAGTAAGAAGTGAGTTTCGGCCAAGTTTAAACATCCGTAATTAATTTACTATAACTCCGCTATACAAACGGCTTGTCGTTTTGAAAAATATGCTCGGTGATCTTGATTTTACTAGAAGACAATTCATTTCAAAAAGTTTCACATCATGGTTAAAAACAGCCTCAAACATGGTCGTTACAGCTAATGTAACACTTGTATCGTAAAAATAATATAGTTTTTCCAGAAAATAATAGTTACGGAAATTTTATGAAAACGTGCATATCTTTGTCGTTTCAAATCCGTTTTCTACGTATAATACGTCCTTAGCTTCGTATCAAAGTATACTAATATAATTTTGATAAGTCGAAATAATTTGTGAAGCTTAGGACCGTTTTGACCGAATAGAGTAAAAATAGTATCTTGAAATTTTAAAATAATATATTTCGTCGCCAAACTTTAAAAATTCATAACTTTCGTTATAACTCCGCTTTTATCCGTTCAAGCGGTCACGGATTCGTTTTAAAGTATATTTTCTAAATATCAAGGCCAAAATTTCGTGCCCTACTGTCGGATTTTCAGAAAATCAAAACAAGGACAGAACATATTTTTACGTATCGAAAATAGTTTTCTCGGACAAACCTATTCTAATCCCTTCAAATCAACTCCAAAGCTAATCTAATCCTACCATACACCTTCTTAGGGTGTCATGGGTTCCTAATCATCATCAAGACCAAAGTATACCAAGGGGATATTTATAGGATGACCATATATATATATAAAACTCCAAAAATCATGTAAAAATGGTATAAATCACATATGTCTTGCATGTTGCTCCAAAAATGAAAAGATAAATATGAGATGATAAGGAAACATGAAAAATGAAAGAAACATGCTTACAAGTGAATATGATGAGGTGCAAGTAACAAGGTTAAACTTAAACACTCTTGGTTTTTATTTCAAAACCTTATAAAGAGTATTAACTAGATTGAAATTAACACTTGAACTAGAAAAGTTTGATGATTTCCTCTTGATCTTTATGCTAGGCCGGTTGTAGGAGAGAAAGAACAAAAGAGAGAAAAACTTTACTCTTGAATGACTTGAGATGAAATGAGTGAAAATGAAAGAGTTTGAGTATTAGTCTAGATAAGTAGGAAAAAATGTTACCAACTTTGATCTACCCTCTATGGCCGGATTTCATGGGATATTTGTCAACAAATATATTTTTTTTCTTCCATTATTAAAGTAAGTATTTGTTGTAATAAAATGATAGTAAGTCAAAGTAAATGGTAACTTATAAAGTAAATGGTAGATTTTGATACAAGTAAGTTTTTAATAGATCAAAATAGAATGTAATGAGATAATAAAATTGTAAAATACATTCCTTGTGAAATTTGAGTGATAAAATAATTATCGAGTAATTTTTAAGAAAAAGCGTCGTAATAATATAACTTTAACGATTTATGTACTAAATAAATTTAAAACACTAGGTAAAGTCAAAATATAGTTTTACAAACTAAATGTAAGTATAAAAATATGTCGGGATCATTTTGAAAGTAACGGATTAAATGTTAAAAATAATAACTCACGCGATAACGTTTATTTAATATAAAAATTACGCGTTAAATCTGAAATGAAATGTTATGAATGAACTATCATGATGCAAATGATGTTAATGAAATGTAGACTAATCTTAGTCCATATGAAATGTACGTGATGATATGATCATGAATTCGCCGCTAAACCATAAAGGTTACGCGAATTTGGAACACGTAAACCTAGTTTACGATAAATGTTGAAATAGTGAAATGTGAATTGTTTTGAGAAATGACCTGAAATTGCGAGTTGTCACATTTAACATCTTTTTGTTCGATCTTAGATAGTACGGAGTTGAAGAAGCACCACAAGGCATCGGTTGCAAGTTGTTTTTGTGTTGATACAGGACGAGAGGGATTTCCAATGATGTTGTCTAATGGATGATCGTGAGTCCATTTTCCGAGGTGTTCATGTGGTAGTTGTTGAGGGACCGAGGTAGTCGAGTCGATGTCTCCTGAAGAAGATGGTTCGATGATGATTCGTGAGCAAATATGTTTTCAAATGGAGCATCTTCAGAGTAGCAAAGGGATTAACTTCATCATTGATGCCGTAAACATTTCCATGATGTACATTTGAAGAGTGATGATTTGTTGAAGAGATCAAGGATCAAGCAGCGGTGCTTCTTGACTTAAAGATATTGAGACCGAGGATTGCCTTCATTCACGTGAATATGAGTAGCCTCTGTTGTAGGAATCGACACCTCATTAGTACTTGGATCATAAAGTTCATCAAACATGGGATCAAACAATTTCCTTAAATCATCTTCGATGGAGGTACATATGGAGTTTCTTGAGAAGAGTTTGGAACAAGAGATGAACCAATGGGACTGTTTTTGAAGCGGGTCCTGAATGGAGTGTCCAGAGCCATTTGACCGGTCACTCATCAAACGTAACGTGAATTGTTTCCATGATATTTCGGGTTCTTTTGTTGTAGATTCGGTATCCCTTTTGTTTGAAGCATACCCACAAATACTTCAATGTCTCGCTTTAGCTCTAAGTTTGCCTAAGTCTTGTCCTCATTAGTTGGATAACACAATGCACCAAACACACGAAGGAAAGAGAGATTAGGTTTTCATTGTGGACAAGTTCATATGGAGTTTTTCCATGAAGCGAGTGTGAATCGTAGAACGATTTTGTGTAGTAGCATGCGGTGGCTATAGCTTGAGAGAAACATTGGAACCTTTGAGTAAATCGGCATTGTTCTAGCGGCTTCCACAAGGGTTCGATTTCGGTCTTTCAACAACACCGCTCATTGAGGAGTTCGTGGAACACTTCTTTGATGGTCGATTCAATGCATTCATAGAAGTCACTAAGTTGTTTGTTAACAAACTCGGCCCATTGTCTGCTTGGACAACCGATCGTTTTGTTGAGTCGAACTCGCATTTGTTTGATGAGTTTGATGATGATATCGGAGTTTCATCCTTTGTCCTTAAGAATTTGACCTGTGAATCTAGAGTAATCATCAACCACAACCAACACATATTTCTTACCAAAGATGTTCTCGACTCTCATTGGTCCACACAAGTCCATATGAAGGGTATGAAGAACTTCTGTAATTGAGTTTGTAGCTTTGGATTTGTGGGCATACTTTTTGCTTTTACCCAGTTGGCATGCTAAACACAGATGATCCTTTTCATACTTTAGTCTAGGTAAACCTACAACTAAGTCCTTTCGGAAAGATCGTTGATAGTGCCAAGTTCAAGTGATTGAGACACGATGCCATAACCATGACTTTGTTTTGAAGCCTTTGATAACAAGTGATTGAGAAGCTCTCATCATTTCATCGATAGAGATGGTGTAAAGATTTGAGCCACGAGTTCCTTTTAACAGCCTTACCATTAAGATCTCTAACAAAGCGTGTATGTTTTCTCAAGGCTACTTCTAGATCGTAATCACGAATTGACCAACAGAGAAGATTATGACCCAAACCTTCCACATAGTAAACTCTAGAGATGACACTATCACCAAAAACGTAATCTCCATAACCCATAATAGCACCGAAATGATCATTACCGAATCTATCAGCCCCGATGAATTTGCTCACGGTTCATGAGCATGACCGGTCTCGATCATATGCTTGGAATGCTTGAGTCCAGTACCACGTAACGATTTGAACGATCTGCGGTTGAACACGCATAAGAATGGATAATCGGATAATTGGGATCCCCATGCAAGAATGGGTTCCATTTGGTTAGTTACAATGGTTGGAACACCCACATCGTAAATAGAATCATTCATATCGAAAGTGAGGCAATGGAATCATTGTGAATAGATGCGATACTAGTGTCTCAGATAGCCTGCTTATAGTGTGATCACTTCTAAGGGAATAATTCTACCGATGGGCATCCATTTTCTAGTGGGCATTATCTCGATTAGTCTTATGACCAATGTGTATCCAATAAAAGCCTATTTTATTGAATGTTCTTCCCGTGGGTTTCCTTTGTTTTCTAACTTTCTTCGCTTTTACCTTTTAGCCTTCTTAGCATGAATTTTAGCATTAACAATATTAATCGGACAATTAACATCATTAGCGTAACATTAACACCACATTCATGATTAGAAATGAATTCAAGCGAGACATCAAGACAAGGTTTGCAAATAGTATCGAATTTGAATTAATTACAAGACGCCTATGGCTAATAC
Organism: Chrysanthemum lavandulifolium; assembly: GCA_022545495.1. Taxonomy (NCBI): domain Eukaryota; kingdom Viridiplantae; phylum Streptophyta; class Magnoliopsida; order Asterales; family Asteraceae; genus Chrysanthemum; species Chrysanthemum lavandulifolium. The sequence goes on along the minus strand of CM040240.1, from coordinate 164,920,656 downwards.
TAGAATCAACACGATTCGCTTTATTCAATTCAAGCTTAAAGTTCCTAGATTGTTCTTCTACTCTTCCAGTGCACATTCTTAGTTTGAGAGGTCCTATCATTCCTTGTATTGTCTTGAGACTTTGACCGCTCCGCTTAATGTCACCGATTACTCTGAGAGGAATGGGAACATTAGTGGGTTTTACAACTCTTTGCAACACTGTTTAGATGTCTTGGGATCCGAACTACATGTAGGCACACTAAGGTTCACTTTCTTAAAACTAGAAGTCTTGGGATTTGTACTCTAGAGGCACACTTGAGTTCTCTTCATAGCATTGGGCTTAGAATGAATATCGACTTGGCAATAGGCATCGAACATGGAATCAGGGATTAACTCTCTCACCTAATGACTTTGGGCATATTGTGATCAAGCATTCTAAGATTTCTTGAGATCGTTTGGCATATAAGCATGCATGTCCAATTGCATTATCATGAGGTTTCTCTAACTTATCCTCTTCAACAATCTCACGCAGACATTCTAGGCAATCCTTAAGGGATGAGAAGTATGTTTGAATAGCAAGTTTGTTGTTCCTTAGATGAGGAGGACATATGTCACGACAAAGCATATTTATTACAAGAGTGAACCTTTGATCCACCATTCTCCCATTGGTCATTGGCATTTTCCTTTTTACGACTCTTGATTCTCAATTTCCTTTTGCAATGAAGCTATTTGTTCGTTATTTTTGTTACGAGTGACCTTAATTGATTCAAATAACTCATTGAAATGACGTTTAACCTTTTCGTTTTCTTCTAGAAAACTTTCGCTTTCCTTTGTAAAGCATTTACTAGGTTTTGAAGATGAAACGTTTGAGAATTCGAGAATCTAAAGGAGGAGGTATTTGGGAGCCTGTCATATTGTTCGTTTGACCCTTTAATTGAGAGATTTGGGCTTTTAATTTTTGATCGTGTTGCACCGAGCTTGAATCGCTCATCACGTTTGTTAATTTGAAAACCGCATCAAACTCGGAGCATCCGATGATGTCTTGATATTTGAAGTTTTGACATTTTCTTTAAGATGTTGATATTTTAGTTGTAAATTAAAATGCTCAACTTCTAGTTTAGAGAAATGTTTAACCAAATTGTCGTGATCATCCGGTTCAATTTTCTCGCTTAGTTTAGAATTAGTTTTTCAAGCTCAATGACACGATCATGGGAGACTTTCAGGCAACAGATAGTTCATGAAATTTGGAAGCATTAATAGAGCAATTTGAGCGTTGAAAAACATATCTTGAGCAACACATTCGAGAATAAGAGTCTCATTTAGTGTATGCAAGTTCTTCCTCTCAATCTCATTATATTTTAGTGCACGCTCATAATCACTAACTTCAACTATCATTGCATCAAATTCCTTTTCCATTCCCTTGATATCGTTTCTATCCCTTTTAAGACTCTCAAAGTGATGTTTCAAAAGTTTAAAGAAAGGCATGACCTCGGTTAAATAACATTCTTTCATTTGCTCAAAACCCTTTCTCCTTCCGTAATACCGGTGGGTGTGATCCTTTTCTTGCAAGTTTTCTCAAAATCAACAAATAGTTGAAATATAACATATTGGCTAATTAAGGTCTTGCTTTTAGTGGCAATTGTTCTAGGAACAAGATGCATTGGTGTATTAGGAGGATACACAATCGCTCTAGGCATTTTCCATAGGGGAGGGTTTGTTTCAACAATATTTTCGACTTTCGCTTATCTAAATCCTTTTTCCGAAAACTTGTTTGGAGTCAACAATGTCCGAGGCTTAAACATGTTCAAGGAAATCAGTTTTCCTTCTTGTAGTCATGGGGAGTGATAATTACTTTTTCTCTTTGCATTTAGGATCATCTAATTTTTGTTCATCCTTTTCCTAGTGACTTCATCGATTTCTTATCTTCCTCAAAGGCACTCAACGCAACTAGGTTTCGCCTAGGTTTAAGGATTTCATTGCCATCATAAAGAACCTTATGAGCATTTCTAGCCCTTTTAATGACCTCTCGGATTTGGTTCCTTAACAAGGGGAATGCTATGCTTATCGCTAAGACCCATGCTTAGTGATCATGTGAGCGATCGAATGGTGTTCCTTGTATGTACAACTTGTTTTCAAGTTTGTTTTCAAAGTTTTGATTAGAAAAATCTTTCAAGAGTTTTGATTCCTTTGCATTAAAATCTTGCTTAAGCATTTTCACATTTTCTTGAAGTTCTTGTTTTTGCTTAGCGCTTTAGAAAGCTTTTCTTGTAAGGAATTTAATTCTTGTTTCAATACTTCTTCTCTAAAATTACTTTTTCTAATGATATGACGACTTGGTCATCCATTTCACCTTTCACTGAGTGGTCACCAAATTTTGCACGTTGTTCATAAATAGCAACACGTTCTTTATAGGCATTTAGTTCGAAATTATAGAATCATCAGGCACATCGGTGTATTCATCAAAACATAGTCATTGTTGATCGCAGAAGATGCATCACTTGGTACAACTTCACTTTCACTTTGTTTCACGTATTGATCATATGGGATAATATCGATGTTACCCATATTTTCAACATTTGATTCAAAAGTTTCATTGATTGTACTTTGTCATGCATCCATTGTACATCAAAGATCATCGTATAGTTTTAATACCTCGAGATGAGTTTGTCTTTGGATGGGCCACTTGTGGTGAAGAAGAGACCTTGGGAGAAACCATTGGAGAGAGGCTAGCCATGAAGATTGTGTGTGCGTAGGTCCATCATCCACATCAGTCGTATGCATCACAATCGGCCGACTTGAAAGGCATTCGATGATTGTGACCTATCTCACGAATAGGTCGCTCATCCACATCGCATCATAGGTCTTGGCATTGCCCTCGCCTAGAAACAAAGAATTCCTCTTCATCCAATGCAAGACCATTGTCCCGAGCTTGTACAAGCGAGATCTTATCTCAAGTAATCGGCGATTACATGGACGCTTTGGAGAAGTGCGCTTGCAATGTGTCCTCACCACCATGCTTATAACACTTGATCGGCTTAGCTTGACCTTGGTTACCATTCCTTCCTCGATTCGGTTGCCAACATAACCTCTACCACCTCCACCTCTTCCCCGATCATCTGTCTTTCCGAATCGGTTGCACCACGATCCTTCCATCTTTAATAGTGGCTTGATTGTGTGGGTTAGATGTCGCTCGAGGTTGTTGTTGGTTTGTGGGAGAGAATTCATGTTTTGACTAATCAAAAGAGCTAGTTGATTAATGAAGTTACCCACATGTGCATCGGCATCGGCTTGTTTGAACATAGGATCGGGAATGAGTTTGTGATTACCATTACCCAAGGGTATGACTTGTGATGCTTTGGTTGTGATTCGATGTTTGAGTAGAACGCGGTTGAGTCATTAGGCGAGCTTGTCTCTCCTCGGTTGGTTTTGAACCGATTGAGAATCAATTTTTCAAACATAGCATGTCTCTCATTACGAAGGAGGAAGGCATAGAGTTGCTCATAGTTTGTATTCTTCAATCCTTTAGTGAGCTTCACACGGTGACAAACTTGTGCCATTCTGGATTCATGTTGTTCACAAATTTTGAGTTCGGTGAATGTTAGGCATAGTCATTCGATGTTCCTCATGTCATTCACCAACTTATGAAATCTCACATAGTACCATAGACACTCTCATCCGCTTCATCTTGAAGTGTTCAAATTGTCATAGATTTGGGATTCTCTGTCTTCCATAGTTAATTCGAACCGAGAGAAGCATCTTAACATTATCCCAAACGCCTTTGCATCGGTGTTGTGATTGATCACTTGTAGATGTCTTTAGGAAGACCTTGAAGAACAATGTTTGAAGCCCCGATATCCGCATCGAATCTCTTTTCTCCTTATCATCAAGCTCATCATACATTTTAGGTCCGTCCATTCCGTAAATAGGAGTTCCATCTTCATTAGTATCAAGTATGTCTCTAGTCGTCTCAACACGATATGGTCCTTCATCAATGGATTTGAGAATGTTGACACCATTTTCCTTTCCAAGCGATCAATGATTCGTTGAGCCCAAGAATCGTAGTCGCCTCATCAAGCATGGGTGGACAGTATCCGAGCCACCGCTTGAACATCCTCGGCAACAAATGGAGATGATAGTAGGAACGTTGGTAGACATGTTAATAGATTATACGGGATTTTATAACTCTATGATTAAACCGAAATAGATTCTTTCACGGATTTTACTAAATCAAGAGAAACCGTAAACAATCACCCAAGTCGCTAGAAGATAATGCACCAAGTCGCTAACACCTAATTCGCTACACCACTAAGTCGCTAGAGTCCCAAGTCGCTAGACAAATGCAAGTCGCTAAGTAGTAACTCGCTAAGCCTCAAGTCGCTAGCAAAATTTTGGCGCAATTAGCCACTCAAGTCGCTAAAGATACAAGTCGCTAAAGAGCAACTCGCTATGCACCAAGTCGCTACCACTGTCGCTACCCGTAGTGGAGAGTCCACTACTTGTATCGTTAATCGCTAGATCTAAGTCGCTAGCTCCAAATCGAACTCGCCACGAAATTGCAAAGCAAGTCGCTACGAAGAATGAAGTCCAATGTCAAGTCGCTAGCAAGAAAACCACACAAACATCACTTTTCAATCCAAAAACTACCCAACCACGATGATTCAAGCTTACCAAATCAAAACCTAAACACTTGAGATGATTCTAAACATAAAAGTACTATCAAAATCCAAACTTTAAAACTAGAAATCACCCAAATGATGCAAAAACCACTAAACTTTGTCAAACTCAAAAACCACCTAAAAACCACTAGAAATCCAAAGATGTGCAAGATATGATCTAACCATGGCTCTTGATACCAATTGTTAGATATTAGTTTTCACATACACATCAAACCATAACACAAAGTGGCGATAAATGGAATTCTAGAGAGAAAGTTAGAGGTTTAGGAACTTAGTGAGAGAAAGTGAAAGATATTATTATGAGCTCCAACTCTCTACCTTGGAAGGTAGAGAGTATTTATAGTCTTACATAAATCGCCACACATCGGGTTGTGGATCGTGCATACATGGGTAAAGACCCGTCTGTCCTCCACGGTGTTACTTAACTAAATACTACTTAACATAAAAGAACTACGACTACAAGCTTTTAACGATTACATATACTTGAGGTGACCGACTCTTTAATACCGAATTTCTAATTCCTAACAATCTTGGGATCCGAAATTCTAGGAGGCACATCAAAGGTTGCTTGCTTGAATTTTGACATGGAACAAGGCATATCAAGGGTCACATGCTTGGCTTTAGGCATAGAACAAGGCACAACTATTCTATCTCGCCTATTGCTAGATTTTGGACTTGTGACAATTACATACTCTAAGAGTTCCCGAGATCGTTTGGCATCCATGCAGGGCATAGGCTATAGTACTATCAAAAGGTTTTTCTAATCTTTCATCTTCAACAATCTCACGGAGACCCTTCAAACCGTCCTTAAGGTATGAGAGATATGCTTTATGTGCAAGTTCATTATTCCTAATGGGCGGGGAATATATAACATATCGATAGCATATTTATCACAAGAAGAAACCTTAGGACAGAGTATTTGCAATTTGGGATTGGCAACTTTCCTTTCACCTCACGCTTGATTCTCAATATCGTTAAGTAAAGAAGTTATCTTTTCAATTTGTTTATCATGATTAACTTTAAATGAATCACATAACTCTTTGTTTTGATCATTAACCTTTGAAATTTCAACTTTAAAACAATCATTTTCCTTTGCAAGTTATCAATTATGTTTTGAAGTTGGAAATTCGAGAATCTAAAGGAGGAGGCATATGGGAACCAACACATCCTTCTTTTCACCTTTCGGTTGTGAAATTTGGGCTTTTAATCTTCCTCGATCGTGTTATAATGAGCTCGAATTTGTTCATCATGTTTGCTAATTTCAAAAGCGCATCAAACTCAGGAGCATCGAGGATGTCTTGATATTTGAGGTTTTAACATTTTCTTTGAGATGTTGATGTTTTAATTGCAAAGCAAGATGTTCAACTTCTAATTTAGAATAATGTTTGACCAAGTTATCATGATCATCCTGTTCTATTTTCTCATGCAATTTTGAATTTGTTGTTTCAAGCTCAATGACACGATCATGGGAGACTTTCAGAGCAACAGATAATTCATGAAATTGAGAAGCATTAATGGAACAATTTGTAGCGATGAAAACACATCTTGAGCAATACATTGAAATCGATTCTCATTCAGTGTATGCAAGTTCTTCCTCTCAATCTCATTACATTTTAATTCTCTCTCATAATCACTAACCTCAACAATCATTGTATCAAATTCCTTTTCCATTTCTTTAATGTCCGAATTCATTCCTTTTTAAGACTCTCAAAATGATCTTTTAGTTGTTTAAAGAATGGCATGACTTGATTAAATAACATTCTTTAGTTTGCTCAAACCCCTTTCTCCTTGATTAATACCGGTGGGTGTGATCCTTTTCTTGCAAGTTTTCTCAAAATCAACAAATAGTTGAAAGATAACATATTGACTAATTAAGGTCTTGCTTTTAGTGGCAATTGTTCTAGGAACAAGATGCATTGGTGTATTCGGAGGATACACAATCGCTCTAGGCATTTTCCTAAGGGAGGGTTCGTTACAACAAGATTCTCGCTTTTGCTTATCTAAATCCTTTTCCGAACACTTGTTCAGGGGTTAATAGAGTCCGAGGCTTAAACTTGTTCAAGGAGATCCAATTTTCTTTAGTGTAATTATGGGGTTTGATCGTTATGTTATTCTTTTACACTCGTGGATCTTCTAACTTCTTATTCATTTTCTCCTAGTGACTTCATCGATTTCTTATCTTCCTCAAGGCACTCAACGCAACTAGGTTTCGCCTAGGCTTAAGATTTCATTACCATCATAAAGCACCTTATGAGCATTTCTAGCCTTTTTAATTACCTCTGGATTTGGTTCCTCAACAAGGGAATGCTATGCTTATCGCTAAGACTCGATGCTTAGTGATCATGTGAGCGGTTTGAATGATATTCCTTGTACGTACAACTTATTTTCAAGCTTGTTTTCAAAGTTTTAGATTGGAAAAATCATTCAAAAGTTTTGATTCCTTAGCCTTGAATTCTTGCTTAAGCATTTTAACATTTTCTTGAAGTTCGTGTTTTTGCTTAGCGCTTTGGAAAGCTTTTCTTATAAGGAGTTTAACTCTTGTTTTAATACTTCTTCTCTAAAATTACTTTTTCTAATAATTGTACGCATTTGGATATCCATCTCCCGCCACGAGTGGTAAGTTCAAACTTAGCTTATTGTTCGTATATGGCAACTTGATCCTTATAGGTATTGAGTTCGGTGGTCAAGGAATCATCAGTACAAATGCGGTGTACTCATGCAATTCATAATCATCATTTTGAGAAGAAGATGCATACCTAGGTACCGCGAAACTTTCATGCAACTTTCTCTGCATTAACGTCTCGCGAGGTTGTGGCGGTGCATCTATCTTGGGTACATCCAAGCTTCCATGGGAGTTCCTTTGCATTATCTTGCACGGGTTGTGGTGTGCACCTCTCTCTTGTGAACATGAGCATGAAGATTCTATTTTAGCATTTTCCGACTCATCATTATTTGTTTCTCTAACATTACGCATTCAAGAACACCCGATTCTTCCACGGATACATTACCCAACTTATCACAACAATCTCTCAACTCGCACTCGACACTCATTCACATTTTCATCCTTTTGTGCGTTTCCTCAATGTACTTTTCACATTATCCATGAGTTGGATAAATGTCTCAATGAATTCTCAATTTCCATTCTAGTATGTTTTTGAAGGAAATTCGGTCAAGTGTTGATCGAATCTTGCGAATATTCCCCAATGATGAATGGTCAAATTGTTTGTAGATTACTTGAAGAGTCTGACTGGAACCATCCTTTGAACTTCTTCATTGGTAAGTTGCACTTTAAATGCTCTAAGTTCAACACGAAGAAGCTTTTGTCAATGTAGGTAAGTCTGGCGGAAAAGAGCACTACATGTTCGATCCCCGCTATGGATAACAACCGTATGAGGTGCGATGAAGTAGTTGATAGGGCTCAATGTTGCATTCCATTTGCATGGCATTCAGAGCGGTGCAATTCATTCTCATTGTACTCGAACATGAAGATCTCACATCCTCGTTGTTTAATTCAAACATCTTTAATCGTTCGATGTAGCATCCATTATCATTATTATCCACAAGATCATACAATTTAAGCACTTCGAAATCACCGGGTCAGAGAGTAAGACATGATGTGGTAGAATGCATAGGATTTTACAAGTCTATGATTTAAACCAGAAATAGAATCTTTCATTGGATTTTACTAAAATCAAGACCAAACCGTTAAGCAATGACCAATGGAATGTGTTAAGATGATCGATGGATTGACACAATGATAGACAATTGTGTGTTAGGTCTTATGATTGTTTGTGGGATAAGCAGAGATGTTGTTTGGCTGTAATTTGGGTTGGTTGTTGCACGATTTTATGGAGAAATTTAGGTCTAAAACTTAAAAGCTCAATAACTTCCTTCGGAGAGGATTTGGGCCTCGAAAAATTCATTTCACGACATCGGGTGAAACCTCACAATATTCAGTCGTTCGGTCATTTTGATGGTGTATTTCAATAAAACGGAGTTACGGATCAAAAGTTATGGCCGTTTGAAGTTTTGACGTAAAAAGTCAACTTTGGTCAAACCTCTTCTTCGTAAAATCAACCAAGTCGCTATAACCCTTGAACCAAGTCGCTAAGCACCAAGTCGCTAACACCTAATTCGCTATACCACCAAGTCGCTAAAGTCCCAAGTCACTAAACAAAGGCAAGTCGCTAAATAGTAACTCGCTAAGCCTCAAGTCGCTAGCAAAATTTTGGCAAAGAATTGCTACTCAAGTCGCTAAAGATTCAAGTCGCTAAAGAGCAACTCGCCATGCAGACAAGTCGCTACCACCAAGTCGCTACCCGTAGTGGAGAGTTCACTACTTGTATCGTTAATCGCTAGGTCTAAGTCGCTAGCTCCAAAAGCGTAACTTCGCTACAAAATTGTGAAGCAAGTCGCTACGAAGAAAGAGATCCAGTATATCAAGTCGCTAGCAAGAAAAACCACATAAATATCACTTTTCAATCCAAAAACAACCCAACCAAGATGATTCAAGCTTACCAAATGAAAACCTAAACACTTGTGATGATTCTAAACATAAAAGTACTATCAAAATCCAAACTTTAACACTAGAAATCACCCAAATGATGCAAAAACCACTAAACTTTTTCAAACTCAAAAAACCACCTAAAAACCACTAGAAATCCAAAGATGTGTAAAATATGATCTAACCATGGCTCTTGATACCAATTGTAGGATATTAGTTTTCACATACACATCAAACCATAACACAAAGTGGCGTATAAATGGAATTATAGAGAGAGAAAGTTAGAGGTTTAGGGAACTTAGTGAGAGAAAGTGAAAGATATTATTATAAGCTCCAACTCTACCTTGGGAGGTAGAGTATTTATAGTCTTACATAACTCGCCACACATCGGGTGTGGATCGAGGCATACAATGGGTAAAGACCCGTCCAGTCCTCCACGGTGTTACTTAACTAAATACTACTTAACATAAAAGAACTACGACTACGAGCTTAACGATTACATATACCGAGGTGACCGACTCTTTAATACACGGAATTTCTAATTCCTAACAACCATTACCTAGGAACACTATACAAAAGACTAGGGATTGGCTTGCATCTAATAGTAGTTGTTAAAAGAAAATGCTATGCCCTTAGAAAACAACACTAGGAATTCTAGGTCCTTTTCGAACAAGAATCAATTTCAAAAGACCGTAGTGACAAAGTTAAAGTCATTGTTTTAAACAAGAATATTGAATTTGTGCATACTACATGTAAAAATGTGTCTTTTCACTAATCATGATGCTTGTGCCTCACAATATCTCAAGAAAGATAATTCTCGTACAAGGCACAATCCACTAAGACACCAAATAGAAACAAGCCCGTTGATAAAATGTCAAACAAAAAGAAACCTAATAGGTGGATCTCTTCATGACGTCGCTTTTCAAAATTTGAGTCTTCCACGCATCCGATAAGAAAACAACTCCTAGATCTTACTTCATTGGATTCCCACGGAAAAGTCTTCAACACAATAGGTCTTAGATGGATTCCAGGAAAGATTTTTGATACTTGCTCCAACACAGATAATAGTGAAACTCATCAGGATAAGGAAGTAGAAACCACTACAACCGTTGATAGTGATCACCCTCGCCTTGAGGAAACATGTACTTCTAACACTGTTATTTGTGAAAACTCTTCTTCTTTGGTTGTAGGTGAATCAAATATCTCATAACCCAGCTCATCAGAGGGTTCCAATTCTGTAAACTCTTCTTCATCATTCTTTCTATCTTCTATTATTGATTTTCCATTTCTTCTATAAAATCAAAAACAAAATACAAAAATAGAAAAATTTTCAAAAAAATACAAAAACATTAGAAAATTTCAAAAATCCAAAAATATTCTTCTCACGACATGTCTCTCGTATAATCGATATTTTGTACGTTTCTAGAAATGTCATTCAACAATGATACGGGTATGTACAGATGCATGAGCGAGAGTTCTTTTATATGTTTTTCAAAACATGTCGTTTCTCAAAATAATGGCTTTCGTATACTTCAGTACGAAACCCGAACTTCAAGTTAATGGCTTCAACACATCGATTCAGACCCGGCTCAAAGAAAGGAAAGTGCTTATCAAAATCAAAGGCTTTAAATATTTTTTCAAGCGCTATTCCTAAAAACATAATGGCTTGCGCTAGTTACTTGATTGTAACCCGATCTTTAAAGAAAGGAAAGTGCTACGAAAATCGATTTTCATAAATATCGAGCACTTATCCTAAAACAAATGAAGATAATTCTTCTCTTCAATATCTTCAAAAGATTTTCAAAATCTTCTTCACATCTTGCGTACCATTGATTTGAAATTTTCAAAAGATTTTCAAAATCTCTTACATTTGGTACCAAGATAACTCCTCTAAACCCTTAATTGATTCTAACTTTTCCGTATGAAAATATGCTTTCGTTATGGGGAGTATTAAACCAAAATTGTTCCAAAATTCATGCTAAATCGGTTTCTCTCCAAATGCTTTTCAAAAACGTATCTTTTAATCATTTTGTTTCAAAACATCATCGATATGCTATTTTGAGGGAGAAAGCGTGATTAAAATGTGATCAAAATGTTTAATGATCGTTGTTTGAATCTCAAAAGAGCTCGACTCAGTCGTAACCATTGAATTGACGAGGAATCATGTACCATCTCGAGAAACTTTCTATGGACTTGACCAAGACGGGTAATAATTTCAAGCTAGTTCTCTAGTAATGTAAACGTGTCTCGAATCGGTCTTGTTCATTTAAAGTCGATCAATTCAAAAGTGCGAACTCTACCCTCTATGTGCGATTTACATCAAAACTTATAAGCACATGTGAAGGGGAGTGTTTACGAAAATATAAAACTCTCGAAGTGTTCCAAACATGTTTTCTATCAAAAACACTTTGAGAGATTTTCAAGAAAAATGGTTTTATGGCAACAATAGGACGGTCATGGAGTTATAAGGTGACTAAGGATAGGAAAATCCGTCTATGATCCGCTTGAGTCGGAGGGATCTACCCAAGGACAATACCCATAGTTAGTATTAGAAGTCCTTAGGTATGATTGAAAAAGGAGTAATGTGAGAAAGGAGAAAGAAGGGTTGAAGAATTAAAAGAAATGTAATAAAAAGGGTGAAAAGAAATAGCCCTCAAATTCAACCTTAGGCGTAAACCGGGTTCAATTCATATGCTACTGGTTGTCACTAGATGACACTGGTATTGAAGACAAAGACGTCATGGACCCATGGCGATTGCACTAAACCTTCTAGCCACCCAATTCCTCTTAAAAGGATTTGTTTCATTCTCACTGGAATCTACATAATCTATCGACTTTCTTAGAGATTGTTGGTATTGAAGAAGGAGACCTCTCCTTAGTCTCCGCTTAGGAAAACCAAAATGCACTAATTGAGTCTAGAGCCACGAGATTCATCAAAAGATCTCATAGGAACACTTGACATGACATCGCTTGTTGTTCATTTATAAGGGCACAAGTGATATATTCTAGAGTCCCACGCAGATCTTAGCAATCGCCGAACATTTATGAGAAGTTTCACATCCGTGATCTTCAAGTGATTGAATGGAAACTCCCGCTGTGGTCAACATCAGCAGCCCCGACAGCAGGTCACCGGTAACTCCCGTGGATTACGCTTAGTGTGTCTCAAACGGTCTGATCGTGGGGTGATGCTTGTGTACCTCACGACTCATCCGAATGTAGATGTACTTCGGTATATCGCGTTATCTCACTGTGGGACTCCGGTTCAGAACGGCCTTTGTGAGAATTAGAGACGTGTTTCACACTATGTCATAACACCCTCGAAATTCAAACTTGTAAGTCGGAATCCATTATTACTATCAATGTTTTATGTTTTCTTCTTATGGAAGCTCCGGAGCGGATGGATCGTGCAGATTCTCTACATGCTCATACCAACAACACATAAAAGTTCTCATCAAAATCAAAGGCAACAAAAGTTTAAGATGATTCTTCGTCAATGTCAAAGAATCTACAAAGTTTAAAGACTCGAGAACTACATCATTGGTAACCAAAAGACAAATAGAAGTGTGAGCATGGTGGAGAAAGGCGTGGAGACACCTAACCAACGAAGTTGACAACGGCAGACAACCACATTAACTGATCACAAAGCATGAAGGAACAATGAAACAAGACTATTCTATATCTACACACAAAGTTCAAGCTCGAGAAAAGTAAAGATCTTATCAAGTGGAGCATCTCTTGAATGACCACCCCTTAGGGGGAGATTGTTAGCCTTAATAGTTTTTATTAGAAGTGATGGTCATTCACATTTAGGAACTTTGTAACGCGTGTTAGATATCGTGATAGAATAGTCAACGGGCTCGTGGATTGGGCTAAGCTAATTGCTTAGAAGTTATGTTAAGCTAGCCTTATATCAATCCATGTCCAATCCAATCCAATCGAGCCCATGCCAAGCCCATTAGGGCATCTTCTACTTGTACTATATAAACCCCTCAAAGTCTCATTTGAGGGGTGTGCTTGAGTGTGTGTGTGTGTGTTTTTCCTTGAAGCAATATACAACTTATTGTTTTCATTTTCTTCTCTCTATCTCTCTAAACACATACAATTCATATTCAAGTCACCACTTCTTTACTTAATCTTTCATTCATCTCTACGACATCGCTTATGTTATCGTATTCTTCTTTGTTGGGCGTGAGTATTTAGGATAAGGTATATGTGATAAGGGGCATAACAAAGTACATACCCACTTGTACTTTTTCGGTCAACATAATCACTGCATGGTCGAATCTGCATATACAATTGTTTCTACCCCGCACCCTTAGGATACCATAATCCTAATTGAGTCGCACCCTTGATGTATCTAAATATTCTTTTGACGGCTTCTAGATGTGATGTTTTAGGATCTTCTTGAAACCTAGCACATAGACAAACACTAAACATGATTTCGGGCGACTAGCCGTGAGGTAGAAGACTACCAATCATGCCACGGTATTTTGTATTATCAACGGATTCGCTGCCTTCATCTTTTTGAGTTTAGTAACGGATGACATTGGTGTTCTTATGGGTTTGACTCTTCTAAACCAAATTTCTTTAACATCTCCTTTATGTATTTAGATTGATTAAAGAAGATACCATCTTCTACTTGTTTGATTTGTAGACAAGAAAGAAACTAAGTGCTCCCGTCATACTCATCTCGAATCGGTCATGCATGATTTTAGAGAAATCATCACACATGTCTTGACAAGTAGATCCGAATATAATATCATCTACATATATTTGAACAATGATTATATGTGATTCCTTTTCTTAGTAAAAGTGTATTATCAACTAACCCCATGGTGTAGTTGTTTTTGATTAAGAATGACTTGAGTCTATCATACCAAGCTTTGGAGCTTTTTAAGACCGTAAAGAGCTTTCTTTAACTTATACACATGTTTAGGTTTTTCAAAATCGATAAAGCTTGGAGGTTGAGCTACATATACTTCTTCATTAATAAAACCATTTAGAAAAGCACTTTTGACATCCATTTGATAAAGCTTAAGATCATTAGCACAAGCATAAGCAAGAAGTATTCTTATAGACTCTAATCTAGCCAGGGGCATAGGTCTCATCAAAGTCTATTCCTTCTTGTTGATTATACCCTTGGGCAACGAGTCTAGCTTTGTTTCTAGACACTACACCATTTGCATCTAACTTGTTTTTATATACCCATTTGGTTCCTATTATGGTTTGATTACTAGGTGGAGGGACGAGTGTCTAAACATCGTTAGAAACAAATTGATTTAACTCTTCTTGCATAGCCATTACCCAACTTTCATCTTTTATGGCTTCTTGTGTATTCTTAGGTTCTATGGTTAAGACAAAACAAAATAAACTACTTTGGTTTTGGACTTGAGACCTTAAGGTTCTTTCGTTTAATTTTCCTATGACCTTTTCTACGGGGTGATCTTTAGACTCTTTAATATTGATGATTTCATTATTTAAAGGTTCATCTTCTTCGTTTGTCTTTTTCTTTATTTCAATAGCTTCACTCTCGACAATCTCGTCATCGACAAGAGGTACAGTAGGTTTGGGTGGACTCTCATCAAATTTTACGTTTAACGACTCTTCAACCTTCATTGTTTCTTTATTTAATATGACATAAGCTTTGATATTAGGAGAGTAGCCTAAAAAGATACTTCGGTTGATTTAGGATCAAATTTTGTAAGGTAATCTTTAGTGTTAAGTAGAAAGCATTTGCTACCAAAGACTCTAAAATGGTTTAACGTAGGCTTTTTGCCTCGAAGTAACTCGTATGGAGTTTTACCTAAAAATGGTCTAATTAAGACTCGGTTAAGTATGTGCGTTGAAGTATCAACGGCATTGCACCAAAATATTTGAGGTATGGATTGCTCATTTAACATGGTGCGACTCATTTCTTATAGGGTTCTATTCTTTCTTTCAACTACCACATTCGATTGTGGAGTGCGAGGAGCCGAGAAGTTGTGAGTAATACCATTAGCATCACAAAAGGCTCCAAATTGCACTTTATTATCGAATTCCCTACCATGATCCGTTCTAATAGACACTATAGGACTTCCTAATTGTCTTTGGATTTTCTTACTTAATATTTCAAAGTAATCGAACGTTTCAGTTTTGTTCTTTAAAAATTTAGTCCATGTGTACCTAGAGTAATCATCCACTATAACAAAAGTGTAGTAGTTGCCTCCATAACTTTGGATAGCGGATGGACCAAATAAATCCATGTGTAGTAATTCTAGACACTTAGTTGTAGAGACCATGTTTTTAGCTTTATGATTAGCATGGACTTGTTTTCCTACATTACAAGCATCACAAAAGTGATGTTCATATTTTAATTTTGGTAGATCTCTTACTAGATCTTTGGATGATAGCGATTGAAGAAGTCGATATTGGCATGACCCAATCTTGATGCCATAAGGTCAAGTATCATCCATAAGTAAGACAAAGTTTGTATTTAGGTTCATTACCGATTTTAATGACAAAGACTCCATGTTTCCTAATTCCCTCACCTATAGTGATACCGTTTTTAATATCTTACTACCTGTTTCGTTAAAAGTACGTTGCTTTTTATCACATATTTGTCCTATACTTAAGAGGTTAAAGTTTAGGTTTTCTACGTGACACACATCGTTAATGGTTAGAGATTTGTTAGAAATCGTACCTTTACCGATGATTTTGCTTTTGCTATTTCCAAATACTACATTTCCTCCATTGAAGAATTCATATGTGGAAAATAAATCTTTATTGCCGGTCATGTGCCTCGTGCACCCGCTATCTTTGATCCACTCATCCGGATCTAGGTTGACCTTAAGCACACCTAAGAAAACAATTAACTCAAAGTTTGGTCCCCATTTGTTCATGGGTCCATTAGTGTTAAACATTCCATTCATGTTAGGCATATATGGAAAAGGTAGTATCGTTCCATGGTGCAAAGTTTTGAAATTCAAAACCGTTTTGCATATTTGGATTCCATCCCATTCGATGGTTACTTCTTTTTGGGTAAAAGGTCAATGACCCGGTAAATATAATTTGATGGTTACTTCTCGAATAGACATTATTAGGTCTCCTAGATGTGTTCGGTTTTGAAAATGATGGACCTTTGTTTCTTGTGAAACTTTGATTTTGTCTTCGAGGTGGTTGTCAATGGTAACATGGGTTGGTTTCTTCTTATTAACAATAACAAAGTCGGTTCTAGATGAGGAAGCTATATTATTACTATCGCTTGCTTGGCAGACCCACGGATCCCTGGTCAGACACTCAGCCGGTTCCCTTTTGTGGGATCCGTGACTACGATGGTTTGTTTCTCTATTGCTTTTACTGAATTGTGTTTCTTTGTTTTCACTAGTTGACGATCAAGTTGTTGAAAATCTAAACCTTTTGGTTGTTTCTGTTTTAACACTATCTAATATCATATCTAGAGTATTAGTATTCATTCTAGCAATCTTAGAGTCTAGATGATCAACAAGTGTTTGAAGTTGAACGAAAGTTCACATTCCCATGATAACGCTCAAATTGTGCATGTTTTAGTAGCGTTATCCGTGCTTTTATGTGTGTTATTTGGCTATAATCATATGCTTTTAATGCTTAATCGCACAAAAGTGCGTTTGCTAGTTCATTTGTAGCCAATACGGAAAGTGGAGAAAAGACGGAAAGAAGTAAAATACGAAGATTTCTCCATATCTAAGAATTCCGTCAAATGCGAGACTTATGGAGTATATTCGAGAAGATAAAGTCATCAAGTTAGTGGTCCAAAGACTCAAGAATAAAGTTCAAGAAGGAAACGAGAAAGAAATGAAGAAAAGAAGCTAAAACGAAGACATATTGGAAGACTCGTTGTTCCGACACACCTTCACCATTTTGGCCATAACTTTGCATACGGACTCGTTTGACCCCCGTTCATGCCACGGAAAGCTAAGAGAAAGATCTACAACTTTACCGCTTATGACTTTTGTGATTTTGCTCCAACCGATCGGTCGAGACCCGCAACCGGATCCGGTTGGAGACTAGTCAGCAAGACCAACCGATTCGGTTGGAGCCCAACCGGATTCGGTTGGAGGGCCTGTTTCAGCCATTTCTACACTACTAAGACTCCAAACTTGTTCCAAACGATTCTAGTCCCTTCCTACATGTCTTCTAGTCCCTTCCAAGCTCCTTGGTGACCAAGAAATGCATTTATAACCCCAAGGGCTTGAGAGTAGTATAAATAGAGGCCTTTGCAACCTCATTTCATGCACCACAACTTGAGAGATCTTCTCTCACACCTCTCCTACCACCACCACTCCTCTCTAGGTGTGAAATTCAAGCCTCCACACTTAAGGACGAATTTCCACCCAGAGCAAACCATAACTCGAGAGAACACACCCACTCTCAATACCTTCACCAAAGGTGTAATTCGAGCCTCCACCCTTAAGGACGAGTTTCCACCAACTATCCTATCCCAACATGTGTGAAATTCGATCCTCCACCCTTAAGGACTAATTTCCACCACTTATCCACCAACTTATCTTCCCAAAAGACCACAAACCTCTCGCCAAATTCGTGGTGTGCTCGAGGGTTGTCGAAGGCGCTGGACATCATTTTCCGGCTTGGTAGAACTATTGTAGTTGATTGGAGGCTTGAAGGTTGCTATAATCCTTCATCTTTGCCTTTTGTAATTCATACTTTGGGTAAACCTTGTTACTTTTCTAGTTAAAGATGTTTGTTATTGATATGATTATTGAGATTTTGTGTTTGATTGGAATAATGATGAATATCTTGATACTTGCTTGTTCTTATATTGCTTTTCTTGTTGGTTTGATATGTGACAATCATAACCATCAACTTGTTACTTGTTACTTGCTTAAACAAACAAACGACACTTGTAGTGCAACCAAGTCTCTTGGGATGACCTTGATTTACCATATACTATACTACAACTTGACTAGGGTATACTTGCCCGAATGTGTTCCTAGTTAACCGGTAATTCATGTTTACAAATTTAAAACCTCGTGGAACCCATCACCCCACTTGCTATCTTCCCCTTTTCTAGACGTTTTAATTTTGCTTTTAACTCAATGACTTCCTTTTCTAAACGTTGATTTTGGTTTTTCAAAAACTTGTTTTTGTTGATCACTTTTAAACTAATTTTGCAAAGTTTATCATATTCATTATGCAATGAGTCATCATCTAATGATGAGCTACTATAGTATTCGTGACATACCTCGTCATTTGCCATGAGACATATTTCTTCGCCCTCCTCCTCGCCATTCCCCATGAACCGCTCACGAATGCTTTTTGTTCATCACGTTTGGGACACTTACTAATAAAGTGGTTTGGGTCTCACATTTAAAGAAAGCGCGATCTTCCTCGCCTTCTCGTCCTCTTTGCATTTTCGGAATCCTTTCTTGTCGTCATATGGTTGCTTGACGTATCTTCCTTTCTTCTAAAGAACTTCTTGAAGTCCCTACCGCCATGACATACTCCTCATCATCACTATCCAAGAGAGTTCTCTTCATCGCTGAGACCTTCTTGGCTTTAAGGGCAAGAGATTTGTGATTCTCTTTCACTTTTGAGCCTTGGAATCTTTAGCGAGGACAAGCTCATAGACTTTTAAATTGCCTATGAGTTCATCAAGGGTGAGGATTGACAAGTCTTTCGATTCTTCGATTGTCACACCTTAGATCTCCACTGGATGGAAGTGCCTTAGATATCTCCTAACATGATTACGACTAGAAAGATTCATCAAGTGCTTGTAAAGATGTAATTATAGTATTAAAGTTAGCAAAGAATGATCTATAGTATCCTCATCCGATATTGAAAATTGTTCATATTGTTGAACAAATAAATCTATTTTATTGTTTTTAACTTGTTGATTACCTTGGTGAGTTACAACTAAACAATTCCAAATTTCTTTAGAGGTTTTAAGCATGGAAATTCTTTCAATTCCTTTTGGGTAAAGCATTATATAAAACCATTTTAGCTTCACTATTTTGGAAAGCTTTTCTTAATATCATCGGTGAGTTTATCATAAGGTATGATAACTAAATTTCCATGTTCATCTTTTCGTGGCTTCAAAATCGCCTTCAACAATGATGTACCAAAGATCAATATCTTTTGACTTCACATACGTTTGAATCTATTTTTCCAATATATAAAACATTAGTTTCAAGTAGTGGAGGTCGTTGCATGGTTTGCCCTTCCTTGTAATTTTCAGAACCCATAGTGATTGAAAAGTTTTTAAAATATGGTTTACTTTAAAACTTTTATAAACTTAGCTCTTGATGCCAATTGTGGAAAACTAGAAGGGGGGGTTGAATAGTTTTGCCGATTTTAAGTTCGTTTCAAAACTTTTAGATTCGATGTTATGCGAAATTGTATGGATGAAGAGAAAGTATAGATCTAAGAGTAATGCAAGTAAAGTAAGTAAAGAAAAGGATAGAAATGACACAACCGATTTATAGTGGTTCGGCTACAAGGACACCTTCTCGCCCTACTCCACTCCCCCGAGTCACCTACTCGAGAGTTCAAGCACTATGTCAACAAACTCCTTCAACTTGGCGGAGAAGCCTTCACAACGTTGCTTACACCTTTTCCGGTACAAAGCTAAATAACGAGTCCGTAACACGGAGGACCAAACCAACACAACTATAACACAACAAATATGTGAAATATGAAATTCAAGAGCTTCGCTTCTGAAATCTTGTGGAGGAACAAATCAATCAAGGACCCCTTGCTTGGATGACTTGTAGAATGCTCGTGATCTCGCCTTAGAGAAGGACCTATATGAGAATCACAATAGAAGAAAGAAGAACAACTTTTAGATCAAGTGATCTTTTGTTAGAAGAGTGTAAGAATGTATGAGAGTTTGTAAGAAGAGGGTAAGTAAAAATGAAGAAATGACTCTCTATTTATAGGAAAATTCTTGCCATTGCTGTACGGATCCCACGGATCCTTGCTTGAGGATCCGCCTAGTGTTACTCAGTGGATCCGTGAGACGCTCCTCTTTGCCCGTGGGTTTTGGGTTATGGGTCATGGGTCGTGGGATATGGTTTGAACCATGGGTATCTAAGTAGATACAATGTATCTAATAGATGCAATGCATCTAGTCAATGGGTATGGGTTAACTCCATGGGTTATGGATATGCTCCATGGGTATGGGTCATGGGTTGTGGTTTTTACCCATCCTAATAAACTATTACAACAAATGAATTATTACAACAATTTGTATTTAATGACTATATATAGATGCTTTACAAAAATAACATGTATCCTTATAGTCTTACTTATGATAACATTATATTTGTTATCAACAAAACACAAAGAGATCGTGAATATTAATAAGCGTTTTACGGTTTATTTGTATTAACAACATGTACAAAATTGACAAAGACCTGTTCTTGGTCTCCAACAACTCACAACTTCACAAGGTGCATAGATCAAGAATTTGAAGCCAAGGGTTAACTATTTGGAAGGTCTAAAGAGGTCAAGAACAACAAATTTCGAAGGTTGAAGAAGGTGGGCACAACTGAGAGTTAGTTACTCGAGGATACAAGTTTAGGGAGGATGCTCCCAAACAGGGGAGGAATGATAGCAAAGTCTCAGGGGAGGATACAAATGTTGAAGGTGCTGGTGCAGATAGGGGAGGGACTAGGTGGATGAATCTTGGCTTTATATAAGTTACGGAGTGAGTTTTGGTCCCGTTAATCGCTAGCTATAAGTCATAAAGTCATGAAACTTAAAGCCAGGTATCCTAAAAATATGAAACTTATAAATATGTTAAAACTTATCAATATACTCTATATTAACATATTAAATGAGTGATAAATTCTATAAAGTTGCTTAAAGTCGTAAAAACCTAAAACCGTAGTCTTAAAGCACTAAAACGTGTAAAATGCAAAACCGAAAATGTAAAAATCCAAAACTTATGAAAATGTCGTATGATATGAAAAACACATATTTCTCTTGTTTATAATGTTGTATGGACATATCGGGATGCCTAAATGTCGTTTAAATCAGCTAAAACGGGGAAAAAAAACACAAAAAAAACCAGGTGGTTTTTGAAAAGGTAAAAAAAGGGGGGTAAACGGAAAAACAAAAGAAAACCCTAAATTTTGGGCCAATCAAAAATTTGGGGATCGGAAAAAATTAGGGCTAACTTTCTGGATTTTAATTTAAAATTTTTTTTTGGGGTTTTGGTTTTGGGGTTTTTTTTTTAAAAACAAAATTATTTTTAATTACCTTTAAAAGTAATAAATTTTTTTTTTTTTTTGGGGAAAAAACAAGGGGTTTGGGTTTTAACTTTTTTTTTAAATGGAAAGTTTAAAAATTTAAACCCAAATTTTTTATTTTTAAATTTTTGGGCCTTTTTAAAAACAAAATTTTTAGGATAATGAATTTTGTTTTGGGACATTTTGGTATTTTTTTTTTTATTAAAATAAATGGGTTAGTAATTTGAAATAAGGGAAAAGCCTTTAAAAACTCCTCAATTTAAGGGGTATTTTTTTTGAAAAAATTTTAAGGGGTTTTGGAAAAAATTTAAATTTTCTTTTTTATTAGGTTTTAAATTTAAAAAACGAAAAAAGGTTTTTTTTTTTTAAAAAGTTTAATAAATGTTTTTTTTGGGTCACAAATTTTTTCCCAATTTTAAAAATTCAAAATTTAAATTGGGTTAAAATGAAATTTTTTTAAAATTTTTGGAAAAAAGGGAAAAACATATTTTTTAAAAAGTTTTAAGGGCCAAAAATTTTTAGGGAAAAGAAAATTAAATTTAAAATCAATGTCAGGGGTTTTTTGAAACCCAAACCCTTTTTGGAAAATTTAAAAAAAGGGTTAATTTGGGAAATTTAAAAATTTTAAAAAAAAGTTTAAATTTGTTTAAAATTTGTTTTGACAAATTAAATTTCAAATTTTCCCTTATTTTTTAAAACCCCCTTTCGGGCTTTTTCAAATTTTTGGGTCCCCTGTTTTTTTTGGGGGGTTTTTAAACCATTCCTTTTTTTTAAAATTTTAAAAAAAAAAAAAAAGGCTGGGAAAAAAGGAGAAAAACGGTTTTTAATTTACCTTTTCCCAAATAAAAAGGAAAATTTTGGTTTCCCTAATTTTTTTTTTATGGAAAAATTGAAAAGGGGGTTTTTTTGGAATTTAAACCCCGGAAAATTTTTTATTCTTTTTTTTGGCCAGCGAAAAGGTTTCCCCTTAAAAACCAAATTTGGGTGTTTTTTTGGGGTTTTTTTTTGGGTTTGGGACCCCTTTTTTCCCATAAATTTCCCCAGTAAACCTTTTAAAAATTTGACCCAAGGAAAAAAATTTTCCTGTTTTTGGAAAAAATTTAATTCAACTTACATTTTTTTATCAAAAAATTGTTTTGTTTTCTTTAAATTCCAAAAAATTTTAAAGGTTTAATTTAAATTTTTCCCTGTTTAAAACCGTTTCCCATTGGGAAAAAGAGTAAATTTCACCTTTTTAAAATTTTAAAATCATTTTAAATGGGTTTTGGGTAAAAAATGGAATTTAAAAAAAATTTTGAACCCTTTCATTTTTCAAAAATGGCAATTAACCCAAATTAACCCAAACTTTCCAAAGCATAAGGGGTGTAAAATTTTTTTTTTCCCTTTAAAGGATAAAATTAAATTTAAAATTCTTTAAACTTTAAAACAATTTTCCCAGTTTTTTTTGACCCCTTTTTAGTTTAAAAAAAGGTCCCGTTTTACCCCAGAAAATTTAAATGCAAAATTTTTGAAAACATAAAAGTTTTTGGGAAAATTTGGGTTTTTTTGGAAAAGGCTTATTTTTGAAATTTTGTAAATGGGTTTTGGAACCCAAAATTTTTTAAAGGGCATTTTTTTTAAAAATTAAAAGCTTAATTTGGGGAAAAGTTTTTTTAAACATTAGAACTTTTAAAATTAAATTTAAAAATTTACCCCTTTTGTTATTTTAAATTTTTTAAAAGTTTTAAAAATTTTTTTCCAAAAAAAAAAAAAAAAAAAATAAAAATTTTTAAAGAAGGCCCGAACCTTTTAATTTTTTTTAAAGGATTTGGTGGGGCCCAAGGTTTTGTTTTTATCCTTTGGGGGGTTTTTAAAAGTAAAACTTTAAATTTTAAAATTTAGTTTAAAAAGGAAAATTTTTTTAAAATTTCATTTTAAAACATTTAATTTCCAAATTCCTTGGGAAAATCATTTTTCCACCCATTTTAAATACTTTTTACCTTTAAAAACTTCCAAATTTTTGGAAACCTTTAAACCCAAACCTTTTTTAAAAATTTAATATTTCCCTTTAACACCAAAACCTTTGGGTTTAAATGGTTTACATTTATAAGGGGAGCTTTTTTGGAAAATTTTTACCCAAAATTTATGTTTTTTGGGAAATTTTAAAAATTTTTCCAAAAAAGCTTTGACCCCCCTATTTTTTCAAACGGGCAAAAAACGCTCGGAAAATTAAAATTTAAAATTTAAAAAAAATTTCTTTTTAAATTTTTATTTTAATTACTTTTTAATCAAATTTAATCTTTTTAATTGTTTTTATTTCTAATTTTTAGGAAAAATTTTTTTAAATTATAATTTCAAAAACTTTAAAATTTTTTTCTAATATGTTTTGTAATTTCCAAAGAATAAAATTTAAATTATTTTCCCTGAAAAAAAAAAAAACCAATTTAACCAGGAAGTGTTAAGGTTAGGGAAAAATTTTTTTTTTAAAAACCTTTTAAAAATTTCTTTTTTTTAAATTTTTAAAATTTTAAAAAAAATTTTTTAAAGTAATAAAATCAAAATGGAAAAATTTTTAACATTTGGGGCCCAATTTCCTTCCCCTGAAAGCCAAAAATTTAGGCCCTGGTTTTAAATTCCCATTTTTTTGTTTTTAATTTTAAAATTTTATTTAAAAATTTAACGTTTAAATAAAAAAATGCTTTTTAAATGAAAGGGTAACCTAAAGGTTTAAAAAGGGTTTTTTTTGAAAAAAAAAAACCTTTTAAGGGTTTTTTTAAAGGCTTTAAATTTTATTCGGAATTTTTCAATTTTTTAAATTTTAAAGGTTATTTAAAATTTTTTATTTGTTTTAAAAACAAATTTTAATTTATTTGGGCACAAAAATTTTTTGGGTTTTTAAATTTAAGGTTAATGTTTCCTTTTAATTTTTAGAAATTTTTATATTCAAACTATTAGATTTTTTTAAAAAATAGAAATGAACAAAAAGGTTTAAAAATATAAAGGGAAATTTTTTGTTTTAAACCGGTTCAAAGTCTTTTTTAAAAAAAACCATTTTCTTTAAAATAAAAAAGGGTTTTTTCATTTTAAAAAAAATTTTTATTTTTATTGGTTGGAAATTTTTTGTTCTTTAAGGAAAAAAAAAAAATAACCCTTTTCCCAATTACCAAATTTTAAATGGTTTGTTTTAATTTTTTTCCAAAAATATTCCAATTTTTTTAAATTATTTTAATTTCCTAAAATATTAAAATAACCATAGGTTTAGTTTTTTTTAATTCCAGGTTTGGCGGATTAAGAAAAAAAAATGCTTTTGGTTACAAACGATTTTTTTAACAAAAAGGGGAGGAAAAAATTTTATTTAAAGAATTTAATTTTTTAAAGAAAGGGAAAGGATTTAAAAAATAAAACCCAAAAAGGAATGAAAGAAATTTAAATTTTAAAAAAAAAATAAAAAATTTTTTATTGTTTTAAAAAGGGCCAAAAAATTTTCCTTTTTAAAAAGGTTTATTTTTATTTAAAATTAATGTTTTTTTTTTTTTTTATAAAATTTAGTACAAAAATTTTAATTTTTAACTTTAAAATTTTTTAAAGAATGTTTTTTTAATTTTAAACCAAAAAAATTAAGGTTTGTAAAAAACAATTTTTTTAAATTAGTTTGCCAATTTTTTTGAATTTTTTGGTTTAAAAAAAATTATTAGTTTTTTTTAAATTTAGGGGGTGGGAAAAAAAAATGTTAAACGAATATTCTTTATTTTTCCCTACAAAAAAAAAAAAAAATTAAAGGTTCAAACCCCAAATTTATGTTAAATTTTTTCAAAAAACAAAAATTTTAAAAAATTTTTTTCCCCTTTTTAAAACCCAAAAAATTTAAATAAACCATTTAAAAATTGAAAAAAAGAAAAATTTTTTTTTGGGCCAAAAGAATTTTAAAAGGGTTAATTTTAAAAAAGTTTTTTAAAAAAAGTTCTTTTAAAATTTCCCCAAATTTTAAAAAGGTTTTTTCTTGCCTGAAATTGGGTTTTAAAATAAATTTTCAGCCTTTAAACGGGAAAAAATTTTTATTTTTTTAAAAAAATTGGGTTTTTTTGTTAAAAGGGAAATAAAATTTAAATTTTATTTAAAACCAAAAATTTGTTAAACAGGGAAAAAATTAATTTTTTTCATAAAATTAACTTAAAAAAATTAAACGACAAAATTTTAAATTATTAAAAAATTTTCCAACCTTAAATTTGGGTTATTTTTTTAAAATAAAATTAAACTTTTAACAAAAAAATTTATTAAAAAAAAAAAAAATTTAAAAATTAAATTTTTGGAACCTTTTTTTAAAATTTTTAAAAAATTTAAAAAAAAGAAAAAAAAAATTCCCCAAAAAAAAAATTTTAAATTCCCTTGTTTTTCCCAAAAAAAAAAATCCGCCAAAAGAAAAAAACAAAACAAATTCTTTTTTTTAAACAAAAGGGAGTTTTCAAATACTTTTAATAAAATGGGAAAAACCCTTTTTTTAAAAATTTTAAAAATTGAAAATTTTAAACCAAATTTTATTTTTTGTTTTGCCAACCCAAAATTTCAAATTTATATTTAAAAAATTTAAAAAAAATTTTCAGTTATTAAAAGGGGGGGTCTTTAGATATTTGAGAAAAAGTTTTGAAAATATTTAAAATTCCATATAAACCATTTAAACCTGATTTACTCAAATTTAAAAGTTTTTCCCAAAAAAAAAAATTAAAAACAAAAAATACAAGAATTTTAACTTTTTAAAAAAATTAAATTGAATTAAAAAAAATTAAATTTTTGGGTTCTTTTCACCTCAAAAAAGGTTAAAGGTACCCTTTTTGTTTTAGTTTTCCAAAACCGGGACTTTCCTGGATTTTATTTAAATGCAATTACCATTTTATTCAAAAAAATTTTAACCGGTAAAACCCAAAAACCACAAACTAAAAATTTTCACCCCAAAATAAACTAAAAAAGGAACCCCAAAAAATTTTCTTTTAAATTTATTTTTAAAAAGATTTTCATTTTTAAAAAAAGAACACGAACAAAGGTCGGGCCCCTTAATTTTAACCGACAAAAAACAAAACCCTTAAAAAATTTTTTGCACATTTTAAAAAATGGTTTTATGGTTTTTGTTTTTAAAAAAACTAAAACTTTAAAATAAAAAAAATTTAAAAAAAATAAATTTATATTTTTTAAAAAAATTTTAAAATTTTTTTTAAAAAAAAAATTTAAATAAAATAAAAATAAACGAATTTAAATTGAAAAACCCCAAAAAAAAAGACTAAATAAATGGCCCGCCGTTTGTTTTTTTCACCCAGGCGTTTAAAAATTCATTTCCCTTTTAAATTAGAGTTTTTCCCTCCAACTGGGAAACCATCCCTTGAAAAAGGGGATTTTTAAAAAGGGTATTTCTTTTTTAACCCCCCTTTTCCCAAATTAAAAGGTTTTTTTCCCCATTTTACCCAAACCCCTTTTTAAAACCCCCCCTTTTTTCCCAAACCCCCAAAAAACCCACCACCTTTTACCACCAAAAAACCACCACCTTTTCCCATACAGAATTCTCATAAATTTAGAACTTACTCGTCACACTAGATTATATTTTGGACCGTGATTACAACTAAAGGATTAGTCTCGACAACTCACATGGTGTAACAAATCAATCAACATATTGAAAATGATATAATAAATGTGAGAGAAATCTGTGTGCCATTTTCGAGGAAGTCATTTGATTATCGTACCATGTGATTAGCCTTGTGCTCTAGTCGCATCAGTATGTTCATCTAATGATCAAATGGAGGAGGTATTATATATAGAATTCTCAGATTTCATTCTACATTGATCGAGTTAAAGAGGAATAACATATCAACAACTCCTTTATAAAATTTGTGCATCAAGCACTCATATGATGATTTTAAGACATGCATTTGAGATGGGTCCACAGGCACATAGTATCTAAATAGCTCCTCTAGGATAAGGGAGCACACTAGTTCAAGAAGTGGATCATCTTTCTAGTAATAATGACAGTTTGTGTTTTAATGTAATCACAGATCATGGAAGTATGCATATGTTTAGATTGCTCTATTTTATGAGAGTAGTCATAAAAACTTTGAGGATGCTGTGATGCATTATAATAGCAATTTTTTTTAAGGTACAAACACAACAAATTGTTTTTCCAGGGGGTAAGCATGTACTTCCTGGTTGGTCCACCCATGTTTCTTGTCTTCATTATGTAATGAAAGAGGTTGCACTAATTAATAGCACTGAGATAAGCTGATGTACTCGGTTTGTTACTGCCTCGCGTCAATTATTTGTGTCAAGTGTCTGTTTTTGTCATTTAACATTTTTGTTTGACGGGTTCATTAGTATGACATACGGATGGATATATAGTTGTGTGGCCTGTTTGAGAAGTAAAGATAGGGGCATACGGCCCACAATACCACTAAATAAAATAATGAGATGATATTAGAAGTATAGTTTACACAGTAGTAATAAATGTGCATACCATATCTGGTGATAACATAGCATTTGTGAGACCTTAAGCCAAGTTGCGGCGATTGATTGCTCCTTCCATTTTCTTGTGGCTAATAGAGTTGTTTAACAATTCTAGTAAGCAGTATAAAAAATAAATAACTGGAAGACTTTTCACCGCTTCAAAATAAAAGGTTATCATCAACTCCTTATTTCACCCATTTAATAGGTTTTGTGACTGCTACCGTTCATCCATGCATAATACGATATCAACATCATCACCATGTATAGTTGAAAGTTTAATAACGCATTAATGATACACAGAGCTGTCTTGGATTCACGGGTTTAATTTAAAGCTGCATATTGTATCTAAACTTGTATTCACTTTCCATTCTAGGATTTCTAGTTGGATGTAACAGTTGGGTAATGACAAATGTGAATGATATCAAGCAGATTTGGAGCTCACTTTGGGTGGTACTAACCAAGGAAAAATAGTAATACAACTGCTGGTGTAGGTGTAGGTGTAGGTGCAGGTGCAAATGCAAATTCAAGGTCGGGTATGACGTTAGCTGGATCTGACTCATTAGCCGAGCTAGTTTGGTCTCCACGAACAGGTTTAAACATCAATTTGCGAAAAGACCCCTGTTTTATGTTGGAAGTGGGTCCAAGTGATATGGGTTTTTACAGCTTGAAGACACTCAAACTGAAAACAAGTTAGCGAGGATCGCTCAGTTGCATCACTAGCAGCATGTCGTGTTAGTGGTGAAGTTGTCAAGTCTTCCAGTTACACGGGTACATATCGAAATTTTAAGTCTAATAAGTTCATAATTAGATTCTTTATTTTTGTTTTGCAAACAAACAATCTTTTATGGAAACATGGAACAAAACCACAAAATGAGCAACTTTTAACCAAAGTTGCAAGGTCATTTACTTGCAGTTTGACTAAAATTTTGCAGTCAAACAATTCTATTTGGTTTTGTTGCTTACAAGCCATTGCTGCGAAAAAAGCAAAACGAACAGTGCATATTGTAAGAAAGAGTGACTTTGTATTAGAGGTGGCAAAACGGTGGGTTGGACAAGATTGGTGAACGAATCAGATGAGCCGATGACCTCTCTGCCAGGGGCGGAGGGAGTGGGGTAGCTAGCAGGTGCTAGGCCCCCTCCAATGAAGCCCATTTACCATATTATGATATGAGCTTTTAGCCATAATCTACTTATATTTGTATAGATGGCCTTCCCAATAGTGTGTAACTTATCTATAGTAACAGTAAAAAAGTAATACTCCGTAGATGTGAACAAATCTCTCCTATTTTAGTGGCTAGTATAGAACTAGATATCCAAAGTTTCTGTAACCACCTTTACGTTATATGCCTTTTTATTCTTCTTTCTGGTAACTTTACTACTGATATATATGATTATCAATAAGTAATAAATTGTTTAATGTATTTTGTTTATGTTTCTAGTATCTTTCAGGCTGTTCAATTATTTTAAAACTATATGATCGAGGAATTCATGTCATATATGTTCTTGGAAGCATTATTTAGAGAACCAACCTCCTTTCGGTTATGTGTTATATATGTTAAAAGTTCTGCTTTGTTTTATACAACTACAATCATGTTATTGTTTATCTATGTGATACAAAATAATTCTAGAAACCGTTATTTCTATTGTAATATCGTTCGTATTACACTATTATCATTTTTCAATAAAGTTCGGCCCCCCTTAACTATAATTCCTGGCTCCGCCCCTGCTCTCTGCAATTGTTCATTCGGTACAAATTTGTAAATAATTAGTGTATTACATATAATTTTGAAAACTCTTCATTTCAAACCGATAAGCTGTTGAAAACACTCTGAATAACTTTTGAGACCATTTCGTTATTATCTTCGCTTTTAAATTTTAACCATTTAACCCTTAATCCAATCCGCACCTCTTGTTGATACTTCAATTTCATTCCCATACTTACAACTTAGTAAACAAAGAAATGGAAAATAGTTTTATCCCAAATATTGGTGTAAACATCAAAGTTAATAACTTGAAACTTGTAATTACTGCACTGATGTTTATGACAAATTGTCGACTAGTACTCAAAACTGTTTTAAGAGAACTAGTATAAAATCTAAAACTACATAGAATTAAACCCTGATGATGTTTATGCCTTTACTGAACTTGAACATGGTTTCCGTAGGGTACACAAAACCAAGGAGAAACACATCAAATTTCCAAACGCTTATTTGAAGATGGAATGACCAGCGGTGTTAATGGTCCAGGTTCTGAAAGTGGGTCACCTTTGAAAATTGAAGCTATGGCGCAATGTAAGCCTCACGATCATGTTGAAATGGATAATGGAAAAATGGAAAAAGATGGTTGCTATAGTGTCCCTATACCTGAAACTGTTCAAGTTGCTATCTTTGAGAATGAAAAGATAGCTGAAAGATGCGATTCAGTTCCAGGTGAAGATGAAGAAAGATCTTTATATCATCAAGAAATTGATGAGACACACGAGGCTGAAAGCCATGGAAGTATAGAAAGTTTCCAAAGTGCTAATTTATTGACTAAAGGAAAGAGAAGCTTGAGTTTCGAACAACAACTGATTCTTGGAAGTAAAAGAATCAAGAAACAAGCCCATGATTACACGGTTAAAAAAGATAGTTCTTTCGTAAATTGGATTTCAAACATGCTGAAAGGTTTAAAAAATCATGAAAATTACGATAAGAGGATTAGTGTTTGTAATGAAACTCGTACTCTTGAGTGCAAAAAAAAGGGATTTCAAAATGTTTCGAGTCTCTTTTCTCACCAGAAACGATCTCACGGATCGAAGTAAGTCCATTGGCAACCCAAAGAAACCGTTTTGCCAACAAATGCATCAATGAGTCACCCAATTGTTTGGAAATAAAGAGAAAGAGACTCAGAGTCTGGTTAAACATATAAGTTTATATGAAAAGTAACTAAAGAAGCACCAAAAGGAATGTTTGATACAATAAGGAGGCTTAGATTATCACGCACAGATATCCTCAAGTAAGACATTTCAACTTCAAATTTTCATTCATTAGCTCGATATTATGAGGTTTAGTTTTTGTTAATCTTGTGTTTGGCATGGCAGATTATCAAATTCCCAGTTGTCGGTTGCACATTTAGATGGTTTTTCCTACGCTTGCGAGTTGCTAAATGGAAAGAAGGGTTGGGGATCAAGATACTATGTTGCTTGCATAACAGGTATGACTTGATATTATTTTGGAAGCCTTGGCTAATTTTCAAATAACTAAATTCCCGGTTAATAAGACAATACTGAGAAACGTTATGGACGTTATCTTATTAATTTGTTGGGTTAATATACAAATAGCCTATACAAATATGTTACTAAACTTTTCAAAAAAATGTGTCTAAGGTACAGGTACCGAACTTTCATTTTGTTGAAGTGTGACATTTTGAGGTCACTAAACTTATAAAAATATACGTAAACATTACTGAACTTGTAAAAAAACGACATTTATCTTACTTAAGTTATCCAAAATATACGTTCAAGCTATGTAGTCAATTTCGTGGTATAGGAGTGGTATACCACCATATTTCGTTTTGGCCCTTCCTACTATTTCGGTTCAAAATTTCGGTCCGAAATTTTCGGTAAATTGACGAAATTTGATCAAATTGACCGAAATTTTCGGTTAAAAACAAGAGATGGAGAAAATAAGAAAGAAAGAACACGAGATGGAAGGAAATAAGAAAGAACAAGATGGAAGGAAATAAGATGAAAGAAAGAACCGTTGTGTAGTTGATTTTTTTTGTTTATAGATAACAGTAACGAGGATTTAGGTCTAGGTTAACATATATGGGTTTTTTTATTAATAAAAAGTGATTGGGCTTTTAAAAAGTCACATGGGCTTAAAATAGGTGGGCTTACGTAATTTATATAAAATTACAAAATTTATTATTTTTATACACATAATTTCAGAAATTATTATATAAAAGATTATTAAAATTACCGAAATACCACTGAAATCCCACCGAAATTTCAAAATTTTCAAATT
The DNA here is from genome assembly GCA_022545495.1 of Chrysanthemum lavandulifolium. NCBI lineage: Eukaryota > Viridiplantae > Streptophyta > Magnoliopsida > Asterales > Asteraceae > Chrysanthemum > Chrysanthemum lavandulifolium. Next base: position 164,888,807 of record CM040240.1, on the reverse strand, counting down.
TCGGTCATTAACTACATAGCGTTCAAGTCACTCCGATTAACACTGAAATTATAGAAAATATGCTTCCTATAAGTTCAGTAAGTGAACAAAATGAAAGTCAACCTTAGACGTACTTTTTTGAAAATTTTAGTAACATCTTTGTCTATTAACCCTTAATTTGTTATAGGGGAAGTTTTGATGATAGGTAAGTAAAGATCCCAAATTTAACAATGTCTGATATGAGCGATATTTTTTATTTATTTATTTATTTTTTTCATTAAAAGACCGCAAGTTAATTTTTGACAAATTTAGGAGTGAATGTTTAGTGTTTGAGGAATATAGGAGGTGAAAGTTGAGCTTTCCCCAAACCCTAAAGTCTAAGGACCCAAAGCTGTCAAGTCTTGACAAATTTTCCCTTTAGTATGGAAATTGAACTTCCACTTAGTCGGCGACCGATAAGCGACAAATTATCTATACCCACGCCGCCTAATTCGAGACTTCCAATTATCGCTCAATGGAATTTTCCTTTTCTTATGATGGTTACTTATGATAAATAGGTAATTGTGGAACATGATATGGTTAATAATAAAGAGTAAGCTCGCAAAATCATTCCTCGTGGTATGTGTTTTTGCAAGAATCATCCCTATCTCAAACCTTCAGATTAAACATCCCCAAGTTCACAAACCTTTAGCAATAATCATCCTCGAGCACTAACGCCGTTAGTTTTACCCGCTAAGTGTTAAATAATATTTTCCGTTAGTCCCTCCGTTAACATTTTTGCACCGTTAGTCCTCATTTTACGTTTTCGTCATTTTTACGTTTTGTCCGTTTTGTCGCTTTTTATCCGTTTCGACCGTTTTTTACGTGCGTTTTATCCGTTTTTTTTTACGCCGCCCTATTTTTACGCTTTTATCTTTTATCCGTTACCGCTTTTTACGTTTTTTTTTTTCGCCATTTTTTACGTTTTTGTCCGCTTTTCTTTCGCTTTTGTACTATTTCAACATATTGAAAATTTATTCCAAAAGAAAAAATTTCCAAAAAAAAATTGGAAAAAATATTTCGAAAATAAAATTTGAAAAAAAAATTCAAAAGATGTCCGTTTTTGTCAATATTTTTCGAAATTTTTTACAATATGTCCAAATTTCGAAAAATATTGAAAAATTTTTTATAAGATTTTTATTTCAAATATTTTTTATTCAAATTTCGACATATTGAAAATTTTGAAAAAAAATTTTCAAAATTTTTTATAAGATTTTTAAAAAAAATATTTGAAATTATTTTTTATTCAATTTTTTAAAATTTTATTCAAATTTTTTTTTTTCGAAAATATTTTTTCCAACGAAACGAAAAACCGACAAAAACGTAAAAAACGGCGAAACGAATAAACAACGAACGAAAACGGATAAAAAAAAAAAAACGTAAAAATCGGATAAAAACAAACGCAAAAGGAAAAAATGACAAAAAACGTAAAACAACGGGCAAAACAGAAAAAACGGACAAAATGTAACAAAAGCGAAACGAGTATACAACGAACGAAACGGATAAAAAGACAAATACGTAAAATTGGGTGAAACGTAAAAAACGGGCGAAACGGATAAAACGTAAAAAACGGACGAAACGGATAAAACGTAAAAACGGACAAAACGGATAAAAACCGACAAAACGGACAAAGACGTAAAAAGCAGACGAGAACGTAAAAATGGACAAAAACGTAAAAATAAAGGACAAAACGATATAAACGGACGACAACTTAAAAAACGATAAAAGCGGACGAAACATATAAAACGGACGAAAACCAAGAAAACAAACAAAACGTAAAAAGACGAACGAGAACGTAAAACCCGGACGAATACATAAAAAAGGGACATAAACGGATAAAAGCGGACGAAAACGAGTAAAACGGACAAAAACGTAAAAAGTGACGAAACGTAAAATGAGGACTAACGGTGCAACAAATGTTAACGGAGGGACTAACGGAAAATATTATTTAACACTTAACGGATAAAACTAACGACGTTAGTGCTGTGGATGATTATTGCTAAAGGTTTGTGGACTTGGGGATGTTTAATGTCAAGGTTTGAGATAGGGATGATTCTTGCGAAAATACACAAACCATGTGGATGATTTTGCAGGTTACTCTAATAAAAATAAGATAATGACATCTATGCATCTCTATATGTTGCAGGATTACAAGGTGAAAACCCATGGATAGGTTTAAAGCAACCTATACGGGTCAAAGTTGGAGGTGTTGAATGCTTTGTCGAAAGTCAATATGTGTCTAACTGTGATTTTCTAGAGGTATGCTATGTAGAATTATTCATATTCAAATTCTAGTGAAGTATTTTCTAACATTTTCTTTAGTATCCTTTATATTAATGTTAAATACTTTTTTAGGTTATTCAGTTATAATGTTATTTTGACGATCTATAAAGTTAGTTGTAGGACGAATCAACTAATAATTAAGCCAATCGTTCTGTCAGATATTGATGTTATATCTTTTTTTAGGACGAACTCGTAGCATGGTGGGACAAAACATCAAAAAATGGAGGAATTCCAGTTGTGAAAGATTTGAAATTGAAGCTAGGTGAGAGGAGAGCACTGGGTTTGTAATTCACGGAAACAATCCTCAATAAGGAATATGTGTACATATTTCGCTTTGGCCTTTAGAAATCAAGAAATCTTGGTGCATCATGTCGGTCTTTCAAGTTATGACTTCATTAACATTCGGACTAATTGTGCATGTTTAGATTTAAAAGTTAGATTGTGTTATAAGGGTTGTGAGAGTCATGGTCATAAAGAAAAAGTGTTTTTTTTTTTTTTTTTTTAAGAGCAAGTTATATTTGTAATAGACCTAAAGTAAGTAAAGTTTTTTTTTTTTTTTTTTTTTTTTTTTGGGTCATTTCTAAATAATCATTTTGAAGGGCCAATGGTTGTAATAATTTGCTTTAAGCTATAGTTTATGAGATTTGTGAGTTAACACTGTTAGCTGCAAGTTGTTTACTTGTATATGTAGTCGATTGTCGAAGTACAGAAGGTGCAAAGTACAAGGTCATTTTGTATCGGTCATGAATGTTATCACTTTGTGTGTGTGTGTCACAGGCTGCCTGAACTATTTTATATGTTGTGATTTTGATATCAATTACTTGTGGCAAGTATGGCAATTGTCAGGGGACCGTTGATAGTAACCCGAACTGATCCACCATTGGTGGACCGATCCATCATTGAAGGATCCGAGGATATATATTGACCATATTTATGAAGTTTGTATATGGAAAAGAACACGTTTGTATAACGTTTTCAGTGTCTGGCCTTAGTATAGTGTTTATACGCTCTAGCAATAGTAAAATTCAGCATACATAGTGTAATGTCTCAAATGGGATTTCGAGATGAATGGTGTAACTGGGTTAATGCATGCCTGCGTTAGCCTTCTAGTTCAGTTTTGGTGAACGGCTGCCCCACGACTGAATTTAACATGTCCAGGGTGTTATATAATGTGACACGCAAGCTTCAAAAACATCGATAAATGTCATTTTACAGAGGTTTTTATGAGGAAAGAAAAATAAAGGACGAGCACACAACCATAAGGATATCTCATATGTTTGATATATGCTTATTCAGGTAACAAGAAAATATAGCAAGTAAAAACTGAATAAGTTAAGTTGTAGACAAAGAGATACCAAAGAGTGTAAACAAAGGATACCAATGTTTACCCCTTTAGTCATTCCAGTCTAATCTTTATTATGGTAGATTAAGATACTCGTAAAACATAGATCGGCGGCCTTCCCATTTTTCTGGAATAGCCTTACGGAAAACCTTAATAAAACTGTTTTGCGGGTACTTAACTATCATTGATCAAGTGCCAGCGAGAGACTTGAAGCACTTATCAGGTATTTTCTTCCTTTCTTCACTTCCTTTAAAAACGCGCTCCAAACATCAGAGGACCTGTTCTTCAAATATCCTTGGATAAGATCATTGATTTGTTTTTTTTTTTTGGGTGGGGGGAACCACTCTTTCCCATTTTAAGATACCATTGTCTTGCTTCTTTGAGTAAACCTCTTTGACAAAGATCACTAATGATCGCTCTATATGTGTCAACATCAGGTTGCAACTCTCGAACAGTTAGGCCATGGAAAAGACGCCTGCGGTATCAAGCTTCCTACATTTGCTTGCACGATCAATGGGGACATTGTAAGGATGAACATATGGATTTAGATTGGTTTCATCCTTATGATTGAACAACATGAATGAATCTGTATAGGTGTTGCAAGGATGCTCTAAAAAGGAAATATAAGGCCGTTGTTCTGGAACTTCGTCTCCTGGTTCATTCTCGTCAATGATTTTGTGCCTAGCTAGAAAACGCTGTTAACACCTAGAAAACATCCCAAAATACACAATGTTCCAGGTGTCGTTGTTGGGTTGAGGTTCAACGCCATGAGTATCCATGTATAAAACATCCGTGATAGCCTCATTTATCTCCATATGATCGCAATACCCAGCCAATATAACCTGTTATACGAACCAATAGTGGGGCATGACACGTCTACGTGGCATTGAATCAAAAAATTTCTTTGCCTCGCTTGTTTCGCCTATAAGGCAATAAGAATCAATAAATGAATTGCAAGTTACTATGTCAGCATACTTACCGCTCTCGTTCATTATGTGGACAACATTGTGTGCTTCTTTGACCTTACCTTCTTTGCAAAGTGCGTCAACAAGTATACTAAAGGTCTTCACATCGAGACAGGCTTTTTCATCCTCCAGGTGTTTAAGCATCCTAGTGACCTTGTCCCAACAACCCAACTTAGAAAAGGCATAAATGAAAGAGTTGTATGTGTCGACATTTGGTATAATTGTGTTATATGTAACATTTGGTATAATGGCGTTATGTGTCGACATTTGGTATAATGGCGTTATAATGTCGACATTTCTGAAAAAACATTTCTTTACATAGTTTGAAAGCATCGACTATCAATTTGTCCTTGCAAAGACTATCAATGAAGGCGTTATATGTAACAAGATTAGGTTTACATGTACCTCTTCCATCCATTAGCCTAAGCAAATTAAGAAAGGGCTGTAAAGTTATTCCCTATTTTACAAAGTCCTTCAATCATCGTCTTATAAGTAACTATATCAGGTTCACAAAGTTCATTCATAAACTTCTTAAACAATATCTCAGCCTCATGAGTGTATTATAATTAGTGGAAACAAGCAATACTATCTAGTTTGAAACAACGCCCTAAGACCGTAAAACCATGTTTTGTGCTATGCAATCGACGATAACACTTGATGGCAATGTTGGCAGTGTACTTATTAGTAGAAACATTAGTTGCAGACAGTTCTTTGAAAAATTCAAGGAAACAAGTGGAATAGTCATTTGAGGAAACAGCATGCAATAACTTATTGAACATTACAATATGTCAATATCTAGTAAAGGATCATGTGTTTGTATCATTCCATCAAACTTTTCACAAGCTTTCATCTAATATTTCTAATGTGAAAAACATATGTCTAGGACTTTCGACAGTAACCTAGTGAAAGGACTGCACAAACTGCATCACCTTCCTGGTATCCTTTAACACTTGATGGGAATCCATCATTTAAGTTCTAACCTAATTAAAAAAAAAGGACTGCACAAAGTACGCCAACTTCTTGGTATCCTTTAACTGTCGCACCCTTTTGCCCATGAAAGATGAAGTCATGTTGGCTTGTGCACACCATGTTTAATTCGTGTCTTTTCAAAATGCCGAACTACTATAGTTGATAAGAGAAAGTCTTTGTTTATGAGCAATGGTTTACCACGAACCGAGAAGGATGTGGTGATACGTTTTGTGGTTCTGGCGCTGAGGACCCTTGACATGAGTGTGTCGGCTAGTAGCGAAGGTGACTCATTTGGGCCTGTTGCTATGGCCGGTTTGGATGGATTCGAGCTCTAGTTTGTTCATAAATGTAAAGTCAGCTCGGTCAACAGCTGTATAAAATGTTAGGTTGATTCACAAAGGAGAAAAATAAGCTAGTTATCTGCTTTTTGAAAACTAATTTACATTCACACCTCCTCCAGCTTAGTTTTATGATGCAAATACTAGTCTGTAATTGTGTATATACATGTTAAATTCCTAATTGCTATGTGTTAAGTTCTGACTATATTTTACTGAAGTAGCACACACTTGTAGTTTCTTCCATGAATGTAGGATTACTACTCTTTGCAGTAAGCTCTTTACACTCATGTTTTAGTTTGAAATCATATGAACCCTATCGGGGAATTCTTGATAATTCATCAAGGCAACCTGTGAGTGAAATTTAAGCTTATGAACTTTACATTGTCATAAGACGTGAGCAGATATCTAACCACTTGAAGCAAACTTGTCTTAGCCATGAAGGTTGTCGTAAGGTTATGGTTGTGATTCTAAAATGTGATTAAAAAGGTTAAATTATTGAAATGATTATCTAAATCTACATAAAGCAAGTTGGAAGTTACATGTTGGCGATATTGACCCATTTGACCCGTCTAATCCTTTGTAGAGGTCAAACAGAACAAAATCAACCCGTTCAGTAGATAAATAGATCAAAAATGCTTGAAACATAATCAAGTAACTGCAAGTCAATTTCGTCTTTCCCTTAGGTCATAGGTTTACCTTCATGTCGTTGCAGTGTACTTGCTTACATGCCAAATATTATGGAACCATGTTTGTTTAGTTCGAGCATGTTTTTATTTACTGAACATGTACTTATATGTGTAAATAGTTTATTTGATGAATCAATAATGAAGCTGGTTTACAATCTAAATCTTAACAGAATGCTATCTCATATGTTGATTGTTTATGTAGTCTAAAGAGATTATACAATGATGGTATTATTACCCATGAAAAAAAAAAAAAAAAAAAAACCAATAACCAGGAAAGAAGTAGTATATTGATTAGGCGACACGAACGTCTCAATGTATCTCACTATTTCAGAGATACCTGTGTTGGCGCCGGCAACGGTTCTTTGCCTTTTCTTATCCTTTGCAAGGCTTCATGTATTCAACTTATTCTTTTCAGATCTACGTTATAAAGATAACCTCGATGGTAATTATTATATCTATGTGTGTGACCGAGCATCAACAAATTTCCATTCCTTGTCAAATGCAGTGGCTTCATACAGCCCATATGATACGGATCTACCTGATAAGTTACCATCTTCTTCCAATTTCCTTCTTCAGTAATCTTCCATAATTCGATTAACTTTATTGCAGGACCAGTCTTCTCAACGTCATACATAATACAAACATGAATGCAGCCTTTTTTAACCATGAGAGTAGCACGATATGAGTTTTGAACATCATTCAAAGCGGGAGTACTTTTCATCTCTGTGAACGTTTCAGTCTTTGTATCAAACCTTATAACCGAATACTTTTCATCAGCATTTAAAAAATAGAGATTTTCATTCAAACAAGCACCTTGTGACAATCGATCTATTTTCAAATCGGATGTATCTTGAAAGGTGGTCGTTCTCCATGAGTCTGATTTCAACGAGTATATGTGAACATTATTGTGGCTTACTACACTTACAAGCTTGTAGTCGACTTCGCAAGAGCTATAATACAATTCTAATGCTGATCCCCAATGTATCTTGTAGCTTTCCTTGTGAGATTCGGGTTTAGACAATTTCTTCCAATCACTAGTCATAGGATTCCATAAAACTAGTTCAGAGTCTTCTCTCCTCGGTGACATATAGTATCCTAGATAACTCTTCCGTAACAGAATAATGCGTAAACATATCAGTCCATGAAAAGATGTTAGAAACCTAATTCCTGTAATTCCTTTAGCCTTGAGTGGTCTAAAGGATCTAGGAGTTAAAAGATTATCAGGTGCTTCACAATCGATGATTCCAAACGTACGTGGTTCTTTATAATCATTAAATAATACTAGAAAATTGTGGTGGTTTTGATGGTAATCTATATGGCAATTGTGCAACTTTTTGAACGTATCGGATGATAGGAACGAGCGCAATTCCTTGGAAACACACATGAAACGCGATACAGCAATAATACGTCATGTGGAATGATAATCGCCATGGCTTCTCGATCTGGTTTAAGTACAAATATTATGCGAGAGAACGATTGATAATACCACTATTAGCGTTTCATAATTATTTTATTTATGTCTTCTAAAATGATGTAAGACGTACGACATATGTGTTCATGTTTTTGTTGGTCGTAACTATTCTTAATTTAAGGTTTATCTAGGTCTTGGTATTGATTAGCGTGAATTTTGCAATAAAAACGTGAAACTGTTTGGTTATTAGCAAATTCCATGCATTTTGTTAGACTCAGTTAGCAAAAAAAAATTTAATTTATTTAAAGAGCAGCTTGTAAAGTCGCTCTTTTATTTGAAGGTTAATGTCTGAGTAAAATATAGTTAGGTTTTGATATGCTCACGAATCATATTATGATGTGAGTAATGTGTAACTCACATTGAGAAAAGCATAGACACAGACAAGTTATAATAGAATAATAGAATTGGGATATTATCAAGTTGAGATGAAAATGACCGGTCATACAAAGAGATCCGGTTTTTCTTTAAAATAAGAGATCCGTTATTTTGTCAGTGAGATAACATATAATGTTTATCTCAACTTTAAAAGATCTCAATCCATATTTATAATTGGTATGGATACATAGTTTTTGAATTCTTTTAACGATAAAAAAATGTTACAGAATAGTACTTTACCTTTTATTTCAATACCAAAATAAAAAATAAAAAAAATAAGGTTTGCTAATAACATATTCTCTTTCTCAAACTCCAGTGCCAATAATTCTTTTGATATTCATCAGCTCACGGTTTAAGTCATCATATATAATCCTACTTATGACTTCATGTTTAGTTTTATAATAATTCCAGGTTTGGCGATAAAGGCAGCAACAACCAAAATCGTCTAAACTGGAACGCTGATGGTTAGAACTATCTGCAGCTTTCTGCACTCACAAAAGAAGAAGAAAGGTAAAACACATATGTAAAGATTAGTTGCTTGAACGACTGAAATTGAACTTGAAACATGACTAACTTTCCAACTAAATAAGGAATGCACGGAAGACAATTGAAATTTATAAACATGAGACCTTTCTTTGAGTTTGCCCGTTGAAACTTTCGAGGCCCAACAACCTACCTTTTAAAGAAACCGTGATTTAAACTGGATTTAACTTGACCTGCAAGAACTCATGCACACTGCTTGTTTTTGGTGTGGCTATTTAATAGATACTTGTAGCTGCAGTTCGACCCTCGATATAGACATGTCATGGTGCTTTTATAATGTATGCTGCCCTAGATTTCGAGTCTCAAACTCAATCAAAAGATGGTGCGGGTCATGGCTTTGTCACTTCAAGTGGTATTTATCATCATTCATCAACGTTTCTATTAGTTTAGCATGATAATTTAATGGATCCTAGAAGGAATTGGTGGTGGATGTGTGCTGGTATGGGAGGAAAAACAATTGAGGTGAGTTTTGTTGGGTTCAGGTAAAAATGGGCAGGCTGGGGGAATAATGACCAAAATGAGTTAACTTTTGACTGATTCGGGTCGAAATATGCCCCTACAAAAATGTATAAAACAGATTCAGGTTGCACATGCCATTATTTTTTAGTGTCTCAGTTATTTTCATAATTAACTCTGACAAATTGACTACCACAAATATAAAACGACAATATACTTTTATTGATTGAATGAAACCATACAACCAGTTGTAAAATACGGAGTACATATTTTATTTTAAACAGCCTACCAAAGAACTGTTTAAAACTTGGGTTAAAGTTGTATGGTAGCAAAAGAGTTTAATTTAAACACGCCTAAAAAGATACTAAGCAAATGAGAAAATGTCTACTCCATAATTTGTTGAACCGTTTCTCTAATCATATGACTTGAACCTGTAAGTAGCAAACGGCAAGTAGACACATCAAAGATAAGATCATCAGACACGTACAAAGAAAAAAAATATCTCATACATGCTCTTCAAATTCGCATTTATACGTGTTAAAGAGGCAGTTCAACGTCAACAATGCATATAAAAAACAAGCCTGATGGAACAGAATTTCTTGTTTTTCATTTACAAAATGGCTAGTATTGCAAATACAACATTGTACTATAAATGTAATCTCCTACATGTAGCTTCAGATGAACTGATCTATAGATAAGTTGGAATCTGTACCAACTACTTAATATGACTTATCTGAGATAATATGACTTATACACATGCCAACCCATTCATTTATACTAAGATAAAAGCAAAATATTTACAGTTCCATAATATTAGTGGGGAGCTGGAAAAGACTCTTTTAGTTATGGATTCTGAGATAATAATGTCCATTAAATGAAAAACTATATATAATATCCATATAAATCCATATTAAAATGTCCTGTTATGGTTCCACATCAGAAGGGTGCATAAACTAGTCTTCTTGTCCTAGATAAACAGCAAAACAGATGTCATACGTAAGCTACAACCAACAATGACAAGAATTTTTCATGACGTGGTTTGAGATTACATGTGAATGGAGAATAACAACTATGAACTTCATTAATGCAAGGAACTTACCAATTTATCATTTCTTCGCCTTGTTGCCAACAAAACTCAGAGATATGATGGTAGCACGCCTAATGAGATCTGCAGCTTATTCAGGTTGTTCCTTAGAATTATCTGCAGGGAAACAGCTGGATTCACTGCAGATTCTCCTGGATTTGATAACATTGCTAGAAACCCTGCAATTACTCGACTTCATTAGTTAGCATTCAAGAGAAAATTAAATGATAAGCACGGAAATACAGAACACCATAAACCACACATTACCATAAAACATTATGTGCTACACATTGCCAAAACTACATACCTAGAAGGGTATCATAAGTGTATTCACAACTGGCAAGCAAGCTGATCAAGATACCTAAATTAGTTCAGATATCACAATTACTGTTTAGCCTCAGCTAGAATCTGATCTATAATGGCCATATTACATTTGATCTCACAATCATTTTTGGTAGGGCTGTAAACGAACCGGACGAACACGAACGTAGCCTTGTTCATGTTCGTTCGCTTAATTTTAACCGGACAAATAAACGGACACGAACGCTTAAACGGACAAATTTTCTTGTTCATGTTCATTTATTAAGAAAATGAGTTGTTCATGTTCGCTTATGTTCGCTCATTAAGACACTAAACGAACATAAACGATCGAACATAAATGAGCATAGACAAACAAACATAAACTTTATTAAATTATGCACAATATATTGTTTTATATGTGTTGTTTTGTTTAAAAAAAAAACTAACTTTAAAATTATACAATTCAAAGATATGATTTACGAATATAAATAAATAAATGAAAATAAACGAACGCATAAACGGACGTTCATGAACATAAATGAACGAACGCTACCTTTGTTCATGTTCGTTGTTCATTTAACTAAATGAACGTAAAATATTGTTCATGTTCGTTCATTTAATAAAGAGTAAATTACACCGTTCGTCCTTGTGGTTTGCGTTGACCGAGGTTTCGTCCTTTGACCAAAAAGTTGCACCGTTCGTCCTTAAGTGTGAACGTTATGCACCGTTCGTCCCTCCATCCAACTGGGCCCACCAATTCCACTAACGTTAGTTAATCGAGATTTTAAAGGGTATTTCGTCATTTTACCCTAAACCCACGTATGGTCCTTGCGTTAAGTTACGCGCCTCTTCTTTGCAAAATTGACACAAACTACCTGGGGTTATTAAAACCCTACACCACCCTCATTTTACCCTAAACCTAAAATAAAACATCTCCCACCTCTCTCTACCGCACCTGCCACCTCACACGACCACCATCACCATCACCACCGTGACACCGCCACCTTTATCAATGAAACACCACCACACCCACCCTTATATCACCATCGTAAACGGGTTTTGAGGTACGCGCCATCTCTTCCACCCAACACCGACACTATCTTTATCATCAAAACCCCATTCCACCCAACACCAACACTATCTCTTCCACCCAACACCAATCTTGCTATCATCCATTCCATGAATCTACCATCATCGAATCTACCATCCATTCCACCCACCACGGGTTTATCAATTAAAAAAAAAAAAAAAAAAAAAAAAAAAAAATGAGCTTTTATATCAATCGGTAAAGAAGATAAGTAAATCTCAGAAACAAACATTAGCCAACAACCTATCCACATCTCATTACACTGCCTCACATCAACAACACAATTTCATCACCAACAACAACAACGCAAACTATCAAAGATCTCGGTTTTTTGTTCCATATTTGAGATCTTTAAAGATCTTAAGTGTTTGAACATAACTCATCATAGATCTCTATAGAAGCATAAAACTTCTTTTAATATCCGAACTTTTCAAGAAAGAATGATTTGTGTTTAATTCAATCTTTTGTTCGATTAACAAAACAAACACAAAACAAAATAAACCTACCTTAGACCTTTGAAAAGGTCTTGAAGCCAAAACCACAAGGCTCGTTAGTTTAGTTATGTACTCGTGGTCTCAACAGGTCAAATAAAAGAAAAGGTTCAGTTTGGGGTTCGTTTAAGCGCTCATTTGAGGATAAAGATTCAATCTTGATTGTGTTTCATTTGGGTTTTGTGATTGTGTTTCACTTGCCACATGATTATTATTCAAACATAAAAAATACAAGATTAGATGTGACGGGGTTATGGACATACCACACGACCAAAACGAGAGAGGGCCGGAGATGGTGACGAGAAAGATTCGGTGACCGGATATTAAGAGAGAGAGTAAATAAATTTTAGAGAGAGTGAATAGGTGAAAATGAGGGAAAGGGAAAAGTGATGCTTATATCTACACCGTTCGTCCTTATGCTGGAAATGACGTAAAACCCTTTAAAACCTTAGTTAACGGACGTTAGTGGAGTTGGTGGGCCCAGTTGGATGGAGGGACGAGCGGTGCATAACGCTTCACACTTAAGGACGAACGGTGCAACTTTTTGGTCAAGGATGAAACCTGCGGTCAACGAAACCACAAGGACGAACGGTGTAATTTACTCTTTAATAAATAAGCGAACATAAACGAACTTTTGCGAACGATTCATGAAATGTTCAATGAACGTTCGATTCTTACATCCTTAATTTTGGTACATTTGCGGACCCTGGTTTGTTTGCTATGTTTCTTAAATTTATGGAATGACTGTTAAGCTTCACAGCCTTACCATTTTGGATTTGTTTCGACAACAAGAAACCAAATTCAGCAAAACACAAATACGGGCTGCAGCAGCTCAATAAAACGACTGGATCAAAGTGTTCTAACTGCTTGGCTTCTTAAGTTCCTAGTTCATCAAGAATTCTAACAAACATGTTACATGTGGTTAGGTGCACAAAAGTGTTGCTGAACTAACAATATAGTTCACAGAAAAATGATTTTACAAAGATATAAGTATATAACAAAAGTAGCAAATTAAAAGATGCACATCCTTGATAGTTAAACAAATTACCAGATAGGAAAAAAAAAAAGAAGCAAAACTGGCGTGTTGAAACACAGATAAAAACTGTTAATAAATTAAATTAATGAACTTACCTTGGAAATAATAAGCATAAACATCATTGGATCTCTGCCTCAACCAAGTTCATCGCATCTTCACAAACCAATCAGCACATAAAGCCTAAACCACAATTATTTATGTTTTGTGTAATGATAGTAAAATGTACTTGAAAACATATGGCCGTTGATGAGAATCTCAATCATGAATCTTCAAAAAATTATAGTGGCTATTTTTACAAATTGGATAAATAGAAAAGTAAAACACTGAGAGAGATGGTTGGATGATGTTTGGAATAGTGAGGAGTGAAAGATGAACCTACTTGGTCCAAACAATGCACTACCAAAGGAGGATAGGTTGGATCTCATGTAGGGTGTGTGCTCCCAGAATTTGATGCCTCTTAGTTTTCTAAGCAGGAAATGTAGAATTCTGGTATAGCCCCTATATGGAGTGGTATGGAGCTATAGCTTGAATAATGATGCCTTGCCTTCTCTTGCCTAGGTTATTGTGGATGTTGGTTGAATGATCTAGGTTAAGAATTGGTGAGGAAATGTAGTTATGAAGCTAGGGTATTGGTGCATTGGGGTGCATGGAAAGTCCTACTTGTTGCTGAGAAGTTGCTGCAAGTTGTGCAGTCTGAATGATCTTGTCACTTTTCTCTGTTTTGTATTGTATCCGAGATGTATTTCTTTGTTTACCCGATATGGGATAGGTCGTATGATTTGTTGGTGAATCACTGGTTGGGCATGTCCAACTTAGGTGTCTTTTAACTTGATGTAATATGTTTTGTTGAAGTAATATATATTCACCCTTTGCACCAAAAAAAAAAACACTGAGATGAGATGGAGACTGGTCCTTGCAAAGTATCATGAGTAAGGCGACGGAAGATAATTTAGTCTTTTAATACAGAAAGATTTGAACTTTGAAACATGAGAAGCCTGTAACATTAGTCTCTTACGGACTAGCATGCCAAAATTTTGTGGCCTATTGTGTAAAAATCGCAGACGTCCCACTGTAGCAAGGTGGGGAATGGGATAAAGCATAACATAAGACACCATCATCATCATTAGCAAATGAACCCGTGTCTTCCAGTAGTCACTCAAAAATTGCCAAAACTTAGTAAATGGTGTTATTTTAAAGAAATGGTATGCCTATACTAACCAATATCTAACCCCTACTTCCTCCTGATAATCCTCCATGTGTAAATGACGATATTATCCTCTGCTTTTCCAATGGCAACATAGCCGGCATAGCTTTTCATTGCATAAGATACCTGCTACTGAGACCCTCCCAACAGAAAGATTCTTTGGCTTTTGGTAGATCTACATGACTATTAATGAGATAGTTGCAAAGGAACCTGCAGGTATATCAAAGTTGCCTTATACCCTTTGATATCATAAGAAGACAAAATGCAATATGCTAATTCCCTCGTCATAAACAAAACAACTTTTTTGCTTGCAATATAAAAGATTTCTAGCCCAAACTCTACACAATCCACAATCATTATATTCTTAACAGTGAACATGTATAGGAGGAACTTTTGTCTAGTTAACTATCTCTAAGCCTGATTGGCCATCACATGGGATCAGAGGATACCATTCGTTATAACAGAAGGAACTCAAGCATGAATAAAGAGGCAATGAAAACAATGTTTCATTGTTATGATGTGTGAGCGTCTTATTCTACGTCCCAGAACACAATATATAATCCAAACTAACACATACAAGAAGTTACAGACACCTTTTCACATCTTAGGCTGCCTATTTCGCTGGTTGTAACTGGGATTCAAATATATCTCGTGGAAGAGCTTTTTGTATTAGATCAGCAATGTCTAACTTATACCCTTTGACATTATATATAAAGACTATGAAATAGGTTTAGCTTCCTCTGTCCAATATACAAGAACTTTTGGCTCACAATGTATAAGGTTTCAAGTAAACTCGCCACAACCAATGATTAATGTAATTTGAACAAGTATATATATTTCATCTTTTTACAGAAACCTACAAAAATAAGTGAGCTTCTCATATTTTCAGTCGAAAACAGCTGTCAAAAGTTTCAAAAAGCATATCAAGCTATGCAATAAAACTAAACATGTTTTTCACTTCATAATCCAATTCCAAACAGCAGAATACCTGAAACTGGACCTAAAACATCTAAACATTTATAACCATGTTTGGCGATCAGATGTAATAAGAGGGTGTCGTTTCTTGCGTGGTAGTTAATAAAGGGTGAAATCGCGCATGAATATTGGGACAAATGAAAGTAAGATTTCATTCCTCTGATGCGTAAACATCTTATTCTACACCTAGCATATGCATAACTCATAAATTTGATGATTATACCTTCAGAGAGTATTTGAACTACAACAAACAAAAAGTTGCACGCACCTATTCACATCTTTAAGGTGCCACTTTTGCTGGGCGGGAATGTGATTTCAACACTTCCCGTGGCACAAGTTTTTCTATTAGATCAGCAAAGTTAGAATCTCGCTCTTTTGCTGGGATTGAACGAAGCAGCATATAAAAGGAAGATGCATCAACTAAAAAACCCCTTGCATCCATTTCTTTTAAATGGAATATTACATCTTCCCGTGTTTTCCACTTCACAACTCCTTGCAGAATAATATTATAAGTAACACTATTTGGCAAAACGCCATTTTTCTCCATTTTAATAACAAGCTCTTTTGCTTCCTCAATCAGACCCTCGTTACACAACCCGTTGCTCATAGCATTGTATGTTACAACGTTTGGCTGCGAACCACTCGAGCAAAGTTCACTAAAAAGGTCCATAGCAATATTAATCTTCCCATTTTTACAGCAACCATCAATAAGCACAGTATACAATGCAACATTAGGCTGTACACCATTGTTTATTATAATACGAAACAAAGTTAACGCCTCGTCAACCCGATGGTTTTTGCATAGTCCATCCAATAAAACAGAATAAGTAATAAAATTTGGAGTAACCTCTACAGATTGCATATGTTCAAAAAGTTTTAACGCTTCTATACATCTCCCAACTTTAAACAGCCCGTACAGCATAGTACTATACGTTGAAACCGTTGGTTCCAACTTCCTACGAGTTACCTCTTTAAACAATTCCACTGCGGCATCTATATTCGCTCTTTTACAATACCCGTTAATCAAACTATTAAAAGTGATAATATTCGGCTCAATCTTCTTACCAACCATATCATCAAAAACTTCCTTCGCTTCTTTCATCTGACCACGCAAACAATACCCGTCAATCAAAGCACTATACGTCACAACATCCGGCCGCTCACCTCTCTCAACCATAACACCAACAACACTAACCGCATCTTCCACCATCCCTTCTTTACAATACCCATCCACTAAAATATTAAACGTACGCACATCCGGACTAATCCCACCCCTCCCCATTTCCACTACCATTTCCTTCGCCTCATCCAATCTCCCAAAAGTACACAAACCATAAACCAAAGAATTAAACGTCACAACATTCGGATACACCTTTTTCCTAATCATCTCCTCCAACATTGCCAACGCGCAATCCACCCTCTTATCCTTACACAACCCATCAATAACCATACTATAAACCTCCGTACTCGCCCTACACCCTCTCTCCTCCATAAACCTAACTAACCTAACCGCCATATCCGTCCCACCGCTTTTACACACCCCGTTAATAACCGTCCCATACGTAACCTCATTCGCTCACATATACCCTCCTAACCAGTTTCTTAAACAATCTCTCAGCCTCACTAACTCTATCCTCCAAAACTAAACCTTTTAACAAAGTATTGTAAGTCGAAATAAGCGGCGTATGGCCGTGTTTTATTATAGTACCGAATGTAGCGAAACCTAAGTCGACACGGCGTAAATGCGAGTAGCAGTTGATAGAAATGTTGTAAATGTATGTGTCAAAGGCTATTATTTTAGAGGACGTTAATTTGTGGATTAAGGTTAATGCTGTTTTGTAGTGTTTTTGTTTGACAATTAAGGTTATTTGTTTGTTGAATTGTGTGAGTGAGGGTTTGGGGTTTTGTTTAAGGAGTTTGTTGAATTGATCAAGTGTTTTTTGATTAAGGTTGTTGTTGTTGTTGGGTTTTGTTGATGTGGTTGTGATTGATTTTGGAATTATTACATAGGTGTTCATTGAATTATTATGAAATAAGAAGAAAAATGAGGGATTTGAATTGGGAAGAAGAAGAATACCTTTGTGTTTGATTTTGAGATGTGCCATTAGACAAGTGAATGAATAAAAATATTGAGTTTGATTGATCAAATCGAAGTTTGTTAAATCGGATGGTTTTGGTCATACACCAAGAATGACCGAACCATCTGAGCTTTTGCGTGTGTGTGTGTTTGAGCTTTGTGTCTATGTGTTTGTGTGTGTCACATCTGGTGTCAAACTGTGTGTTAAAGGACTTAAAGCCACATGTGGCGAGTTCAACGATGAAAAATCAAAATAGTAGCAACTAGAAAGTAGTCTCGTCGTATCGTTTAATTTTAACCGGATAAATAAATTGACACGACGCTTAAACGGATGAATTTTTAGTTTATATTTTTATTAAGAAAATGAGTTGTTAATTTGCTCATTAAAAGACTAAACGACCAAAATGAACATGTATGCATTTAACATAAACTTTGTTAAATTACGACAATATATATTTAAGTGTTGTTTTGTTTAAACAAACCAATTTTAAAATTATACAATTAAAATATATGATATACGAACATAAATAAATAAGGAAACGATGTGTTCTCAATTATGCGCTTAAAATGTGCTTAAACACGTGGCGTGATCGTGATGGTTTGTGAAAAAGTGGGTCTCATTACCGCAACCATCGTGATGATGATGTTAGAGAATGTTTATAGGGCCTAGCACATTTGTATTTGTATTCATACCTAGGCCGTTATACTTGTATTTATTCATATCGATTGTACACCGTGACACATGCAATTCAATATACAGTTCATACCTTTAGTATGGTATCTATCACCTAAACGATCCTCTCCTAAAATAACTCATCTCAAACCCTAAAGCACCATCTACCGCCGCCTCTTCACCCTATCCGCCATCACCATGACCAACGATTCACCACCTCTACCCACCCCTACTCTCACACTAGTTGAGAAACTATATGTCGTCAACAACCTTCATCATGTTGTGCGGTCAAACTCAACATTGATGAGTTAAATTACTTATCATGTCGCTATTTTTCAAAATCCATTGTAAAACTTTGGTGTCCTAAAGCACATTGAAGGTACTACGACAAGCTCTTCTACATCCGTCCTACCAACGGAAGAATGGCTCACTGCCGATTCCATCGTGAAATCATGGATCATTCTAACACTTTCTCCCGCCTTACAAGGACGAATCATCAAAGCAAATCCCCCAATGGCTAAAGCGGATTGGGAACTCGTTGAGAAAATCTTTCAAGACAATAAACGTACACGTATCGTTGCTTTAAAAGGTAAGTTGCGTGTCGTTCAAATGGGAGATCTTAGTGTCGATGCTTATTTTCAAAAAATTGAATCCATGGTCACCTTATTAACCGATCTTGGTTCACCGATGTCGGATGATGACCTCGTTACCTACGCCATCAATGGATTAAGTAGGAAGTTTGCCAATCTTGCGACCATTATCTCACATCGGGATCCGTTTCCCACCCTTGATACTATACGATCTATGGTTACAATCGAAGAGATGTGACTTAATTCCATGCCTCAACCCTTATCAAACAACACTACATCTTCAGCTCCACAAGTTTTGCTCACCGAAACAAACAACTCTCGTAGCCAAGACTCACGTCCTTCACGTGATACTCGCAACAAGACACGAGAGGTTTGCCGAAATTTTTCCCGTGGCTATTGTCGGTGGGGAAATTGGTGTCGCAACTTGCATGATAACAGCCGCATGGGAAACACCTCCAGTAACCATCAATACGCTTCATCTCCTGTTGTGAATACTCGTAACATTGGACCAACAAACCATATTTCTCGGATATCCGACAAACCATCGCGGGTATAGGTGCCTTGACCTAAACACAAACAAAATTATCATCTCCGTCATGCGACTTTTGATGAGACACAAATTCTTTACGGATCTATGACCCCACCTCACCATCTTACACATTCCTCGACACATCTCCCAACCTTATTCAACAACAAATACTTACAAAGTCTTTCACCACTACCATTGACCCACCTTCACCTTCAATCCACAACACCACACCAACCACTCCAACTAACAACACACCTACACCACCCCACCCTCCGCCCCACTACAACCCGCCCGCATCACCGAGAAACGCCTCAACCCAAACCACCCATATCATATCGCAACCCTCAAAATCAAATCCCATGTCAACTCACCACATGGTCACACGTTTCGTGTTGGTTCAAATCGCCCCACACAACGTTTACATTCAATGTGTCTACCATTTCACCACTTCCCAAATCTTACTCACATGCGTTTCAAGACTTAAATTGGTATTGTGATATGATAGATGAATATAATGCATTAATTAAAATAATACTTGGATTCTTGTGCCTCGAACACCGGACGCGAACATTGTTCGCTCCATGTGGCTTTTCGACACAAACATAAAGCAGATGGGAGCCTTAGTCGCCATAAGGCTCGTCTTGTGGCTAATGGCAGTACTCAGCTTCAGGGTATTGATTTGGATGAGACCTTTAGTCCGGTTGTTAAACAGGCTACTATACGTACAATACTGAGTCTTGCTATTTCTCGACATTGGCCGGTTCATCAGCTGGATGTCAACAATGCATTTTTTCATGGTTCTTTATCTGAGACAGTTTATATGCATAAGCCTCTGGTTTCCGGATCCTCGACATCCCGATCATGTTTGTCTATTGCGAGGTCTTTATATGGGCTTAAACAAGCCCTCGAGCTGGTTTAAAAGATTTTACGCTTATGCTTGCTTGTGGAAAACTGAAGGGGTTGAATAGTTTTACCAATTAAAACTTTGTTTTAAAATATTTAGATCGACTTATGTCAATCTATTTAGTTGTGTATGTTGGACGTTGATAGATAGATATATAAATGTGTAATGGAAGATAAAGAGTGAGAAGCACATAACCACGACACGAGTGTTTATAGTGGTTCGGCTACAAGGACACCTTCTTTGCCTTACTCCACTCCCGAGTCACCTACTCGAGTTCGTAATCACTACATGACACTAACTCCTTATGGCGGAGAAGCCTTCACAACGTCGCCTACTCTTTTCCCAGACTAGTTAGACACCGGGTTCTTCCACAAGGTAGAACCACACCTATCACAACGTCGCCTACCCTTTATCCGATACTAGGCTAAATACCGAGTTCCATTACAATGGAGGAACTACTACCCAACACTACACAACACCTATCCCAAAGGAGACCCACTCCTTATTACAACACCATCAAGGATATCAATATCCTTGGATATAACCTATCTCTATTTGTATATCGATGCACCTCATCGATTATACACCCTTGGCATCTTTCACTAATGCCACTTAACTTGACTTCTATGCATCCTTCACTAATGCCCTTGACATGGACGTTTGGCACCTTTCACTAATGCCTTCGTCTTGACTCCTTTGGCATTCTTCACTAATGCCTTTGACACGGACTTTAAGCATCTTTCACTAATGCTTTCGTCTTGACTCTTTTGACATTCTTCACTAATGCCTTTGACACGGACGTTAAGCACCTTTCACTAATGCTTTCGTCTTGACTCTTTTGGCATCCTTCACTAATGCATTTGACACAACACTTTTATGGAGAAAGAAAAAAGTATCAACAAGAGAACCTCAGTAGTCTTGATGATGACGAAGCATGGCAACTCATGGACTTGAGCTTGCTCGACTTCAAGAGGTGGTGATCTCGCCTTTAAGAGGAACCTAGAGAATCACACAAAACAAAACACAAACTACATAGAGATCCTTAGGATCCGAGGTTAGAAAGGTTACAATACTTGTAGAAAGTATGTGGGAGTGGCAACCCAAAATGAAGAAATGGCTCACTATTTGTAGAAGAATTTTAGCTATTGTTCCACGGATCCTCACTGAGGATCCGCCGATCAGTAAGCCCTGGGATCCGTGGGATGCTCCTCTTTGCCCATGGGTTTTGGGTCATGGGTCATGGGTTATGGGTCATGGGACCATGGGTATCCAAGTAGTATCTACAAGATGCAATGCATCTAGTCCATGGGTCATGGATATATCCATATATGACTTATGCATGATGTCATGCAATGGGTTATGGGTTATGCTCCATGGGTATGGGTCATGGACTTTGGGTTTTATCCAATTACATTCAATGTATTTGGTCAATGGGTCAAATACTTAAACTTCTACCCATTATAATACATACTAGTTATGTATATATTTGCCCAATATGTAAACACTAGTTGTTGTATATATGTATTAATAAATCATAAAACCACTTTTACTTATTTAGTGTTTTATGTGAAACGTAAGTATGTTAGTAAACTATTGGCTCAAACCATTTAAGTATTTTATTTGTTTCGTTAAAATGATTTTACGTTTGTTATC
This sequence comes from Chrysanthemum lavandulifolium, assembly GCA_022545495.1. Taxonomy (NCBI): domain Eukaryota; kingdom Viridiplantae; phylum Streptophyta; class Magnoliopsida; order Asterales; family Asteraceae; genus Chrysanthemum; species Chrysanthemum lavandulifolium. The sequence continues at coordinate 164,866,758 of CM040240.1, read as the reverse complement.
GACAAAACATTAGAAGATCGTAAAATATAAATAAACGTTTTACGGCTTATTTGTATTAACACCGCTCTTGTTGGGTTTCATCACGGTCGGTGTGAATCCTCGCTTTTATTTATCGACGGGCTTGGATATGGCTTACTTGTTATTATATGTTGATGATATTGTTTTGACCGCATCTTCATCCATACTTCTACAAAGACAGTCATTACTTCCTTACACGGAGTTCTCCATGATGACCTTGATCCTCTTAATTATTTTTGGGTGTTTACATTACTCGTAATACTTGGGATGTTTCTCTCCCAAACGAAGTATGCTACTGAGATTCTTGAGCGTGCCTCTATGCTTAACTGCAATCCTTGTCGGACTATGGTAGACACAGACACCAAACTTGAGGTGATGGTGATCTTGTTTCGATCCCACTTTATATGTCATCTTGCAGGTGCTTTGCAATACCTTACTTTTACATGACCAGATATATCTTATGCAATGCAGCAGGTTTTTCTCTTTATGCATGATCCTCGGGAGCCACATTTCTCTGCTCTCAAGCGGATATTGCGATATGTTCGGGGGACTTTGGACTATGGGTCCACATCGTCCTTGATTGCTTACTCAGATGTTGATTGGGCAGGTTGTCCGACTACTCGTCGGTCCACTTCGGCTATTGCGCTTTTTCTTGGCAACAATCTCTCTCCCGGTCCTCCAAGCGCCGGTTTATGCTTTCTGGCCTAATCGAGGTTGAGTATCGAGGTGTTGCCAATGTTGTTGCAAAGACTTGTTGGTTACATAATTTGTTATGGGAGCTCTATACACCACTTTCCACTGCTACCATTGTTTATTGTGATAATGTGAGTGCTGTTTATCTCTCTTCCAATCTCGTGCAGCACCAACGCACGAAGCATAAGAGATTGACATTCACTTTGTACGTGATTTGGTTGCCATCGGCCATGTTCGTGTTCTCCATGTTCCCTCCAGGTACCAGTATGCATATATCTTCACCAAAGGATTACCTACCGTGCTGTTTGACGAGTTTTGCTCCAGCTTGAGTGTTCGTTCCTCTTCCACTCAAACTGCGGGGGGCTATTAGCAGAATGTTTATAGGGCCTAACCTATTTGTATTTGTATTCATACCTAGGTCCGTTATACTTGTATTTATTCATATCGATTGTACACTGTGACACATACAATTCAATATACGGTTCATACCTTTAATAGATGACACACAAGCTTAGGCACATCTTTAGGCATATAATTTAGGGGAAGTGATCCGCACACTCCCAAAATTTACTGGCACACTCCACTGTATGCAATAGACAGTTGTACTGTAAGTATAACTTGCTTTAGTTACTTATACAGTGGAGTGTTCCAATAAGATTTGAGAGTGTGCCAATCACTTCCCATAATTTAGGTCTCCCAATCAATACTCAATAAATAAATGAACATAAACGAACACATAATCATACGTTCACGAACATAAATGAACGAACGCGACTTTTGGTCATGTTCGTTCATTTAACTAAACGAACTTAAAATATTGTTCGTGTACGTTCATTTAATAAATAAACGAACATAAACAAACTTTTTACCGAACGGTTCATGAAATGCTAATTGAACGTTTAGTTCGGTTACAGCCCTGAGTAGCAACCATAATAGATTGACACTATAATTTAACGTCATGAGATAGATGTTATGCATATATGCTGACAACAAGATACCTTAGGCCAATCGTAACAATGACCCTTGGCGATCAAATGTGGAGAAGTGAAAAAATAGCCATTTGGCTATTTTGACCGTTAGGGGCGTTTGTTTTAAGAAAAAAAATAATCAAATAATACAATTTCTCTTTTATAAATATTACCTTCTCTTCTCCACTTTTTTATGCATTCTCTTCTGCAACTAATATCTTCTTCAACTATTCTCTAACTCAAAAAATGTCTCACAAAACTCTCAAAACCAAAACACAAAAAACCTGACGACAACAAACCGTTCCAACAACAACCGACCCCAATTTTCAATTAACTCACTCACCCATTATATTAATTTTCAACCCGCTAGTTTCACATACCAATCACAACCTTTCATTCGACTCGGCACGGTGGTTTTAATCTAAATGACGAAGCGGATGATTCAGAGGAGGTAGAGGTTCAACACATGATGATTTTATTCTGAGGAGGTAGAAATGAGTTGGAGTTGGAGTTGGAGCTGAGTTGAAGCTTATGCTATAGTTGGAGCTTATATTACAAGCTACAAGCTTGAGTTTATTTTTTCATAAAGTTGTACGGTAAATTAATTGGAGTTAAAACTTATTATTATAAAATATTTAAAATACATCAAATGGAATCCCTCCTCCATATAAAGGAGGGTTTGTTTGAATGATATCTCCCTCAAAATTCTAATAAAATGCCACGTGGCATTCTTTTCCCAAAACTATGCCATCCGTCCGATCAAAATAATTCACTCCCGGCTCTTAAATGCAAAACCGTTTCCCAAATTGGATTTCATCCTCACAAACAAAACGCTATCAAATTAAATGCAAGAAACATCATAATCTGTTACCAATTTTGTATATTCATATCATAATCAAATTCATATCCCAATCTAATTATGTACAATTCCCCAAAATTAAATCCCCAATATGAGGAGAGTTCGAACCCTAATGTTGTACAAATCCATAAAATAGGTATGATGTCGCATTATTTTCAAGTATTATGGGTTGGATAAGGGTTGAAATAATAAGCCTCAATCATTTGTTAGAAGGTTTTTAAGTTTTTGTTTTGGGTTGTTTGTTAACCTTTCATTATTAATCTAAAATGTTAACCTTTCATCATTAATCTATTACCTTCAGACATAATACCATTTAGAATACAAAATAGTATGGAAAAAATAAGCAACCAAATGATTTACGATACCTAATTAAGGAAGTTTTCAGTTTATATTTGAAATAGGTGCATTAATTTATGCTCAAATGTGTGGGGTTTAGGTCTTTGAGATATGGGTGAAATGAATGTCTTTGGTTGCTGAAATCAGCGTTTAGGATAGCCTATAAGCAGAGAAACTTAGCAATTAGTAAGTACGGAGTGTTTGTTTAAGCTTACTTATTGCGCTTAGGCTTATGTTTAATGAGTAGTTTATGATTTTTGATAAAACGCTTATAAAAGGTTATATTGAGTGTTTGGATCAGCTAATGGTAAAAGTGGAAAAAGCTTATAGAATTACTTAAGCTTAATAGCCCGGCCTTAGAAGTTTATATAGAATTAGTATTAACAACTTCAATTTTCAGTTGTTGATCCAAATAGTAATTCTATAACCTTTTGAAGAAGCAAATATTGACAAGAACTCAATTTTAGTTGTTTATATAGAATTACTAATGCGCAGTCCAGAATTACAGATTCTAAAGAGGTAACATTAATTTTCATTTGATACTTCTATTTGTTGCGGTATGTTCAATTTTAAATCGGGTCCCGAAAAAAACTTATAAACATTGCAACGCTGGACATTTTGCGTCTCGGAAGAGTATTGTCCTAAATAAATTTAACCCTTTATAATTGCAAATCTTAGCGAGCAACTAGACATAGCATGTGGTTGCAGCCATTTCGGTATCTTGTGCCGCCTTTATAATTGCAGATCTGAGCCTCTTCTCTCAATCATGAAATGATGACGTTTCATGAGGCGTGCATATTATGTTCCTAACATTGGGCCTTTTTGGGCTGCAAAGTTGGCGTTTGTATCGGCAAATACTTTAAAAGTTTTCGTGATTGATTACAATCTGTCAGTCGCCGAGCGACTTTGAATGTTGATTACAAACTTTTTCTCAGAAATAAGGAAGCCCTTCTCTTGCCTCATACTACAACAGACGAATGTAAGCTTATGATTTTTTTAAACACTGAAACCAAAGTCGGTCGCATAATTCACAATTGTGTTCTGTTATGAACTGTAGTACTGAAGATATAACAAATAAAAGATACGATGTCGGACCTTCCAAGAGCTATTACTAGAGTCCGTTAATTTTTTTTGTTAAGATTGGATATCAATCATTATAGAATACGCCTGTTTAAAACTTTATGGAAAACATAAATTTTAAAATTAGTTGTAACTATATTGGCTCTAACCACATACATCTTTTATTAATTAATCTCCGTTGGTTATGCCAACTATTTATGTACTCGAACCGGTATGAAACCGGTTGGTGATAGGATCCCATAACATTTTCACGTGAGAAGAAAATGAATTCATGAAATAAGGGTCTGTAACATTTCTAATAACAAGTTTATTCATACATGAAATTCGAGTTTGAAGAAACAAAGATTGACAAGAACTGGTAAACCGATATACCAACTTGAAGGTCCCACCATAGAACCAAAACTCGAGTACAGTGACATCATCACTAACTTGGCAGTTGCATTGAAGCGGTATGTTGTTTTTGTAATCCGTAACGTGTTAATAAAGTATTTAACAAATTGATCTTTTAAATGATAAATGCCTTCTATATAAAAACAGAAAACAAGAGCAGAATGCAAGGCTTTTCAAAAGATTTAGGGCCCGTTTGGTTTGAGGGTGTAGATTTAAAGAAAGGAGTGAAAAAAATAATTAGTTGTTTGGTTTGTGGGGATCGGTTTTTAAACAGTATTTGATATACTTATTGGAGGGTTTGAAGGATACCATGGGTCACTGGTTGGGGTTGTAATAATTAAATATTTAGATGAGTGGTGTGTTGCATATTATGATTTTTAGGAATAAAGTTTCAAAAATACCGGTAATAGAAAATTTATTTAGCGAAGACATAATCGCTTATCCGACATAGAAGATTGATGATTAGATAATCGATCAAAATTGAAAATCCACGTAGCCACTTAACTTTATTAGTTCTTGATATACTATTGTTCTTGTCAGTCGTAGCAAGCCGGTAGGCATGTCGAAGATGTAAAGGTTCATGTGACATGAAAGAAGACTAATTCTCACCATATCCAACCAACATTAACGTTGAGACCTTAAACAACCACGTTGACCAGGTGTGTTTAGGTGTTTATTGCAAATAATCCTATATTTTGTACCTTCTTTTCCATGTGTATAGCTTGAACCGGATAAGTAATCTCAAACATAAATCAAAGGCTTAATTGAAAAAAAATGCTTTTGAAAAGGAAAAGCCTAAATCTTTCGAAAAATCATGTGGTATAAAGTGAGTGTTATAATGTTTGTGGTCATGGGACATGTACTCAAATACATGTTCACTTGAACATCATTATTGTATGTTCTTTATGTATCTGTCTTTTAATTGTAATTTTTGGTAATGATATATTTGTTGTTATCCTAAATGATATAGTTGGAACATTGGCGGAGGTAAATATGAGAACGATGATGTTTGTGTACCGTAATCTTGGGTGGTGGAAGTAATGCATCTTATGTGGACCGAGCTCAGTTATGCGGAATTGCAACGACGACACCACGCATTAGATTTAAACGGTGAGCTGTGGACACACACACACACACCGCTTATTATGCTATCCTTTTGCATTCAAAGTAACAAGTGCATCACCTAGAAACTTCGTCGGAACATGTAATGATACAAGATCTTATGGATCATAATTTAATATGTATTCACTAATTAAAAGCAGTTTATATGCTTATTGTGTTAACAATTTCGAGTAAAATAAGTTGTTGCGACCGTTGTCTCGGAAAATGGTGGTTGTGTTCCGTTACTATTTCGCACCCGAATTACATTAATTTTCATATAGTTAATGATAGTTAAGTTTTTTTTTGTAGTATTGGCCTTTATAGTTGTGCAATGCACGATATGTATACTTTATTGATCTATACCAAATGTTTTTTTTCCCGTCAACTTTCATGGAAAAGATTTGTTACTATTTTGTTGATATATTTGAAATGTAGGGGAGGATAGAAGGCACCATGCAGATATGGTATTCAGGTTTGGCGAGTACACGCAATGGACCTGCTTTGGGTAAGCCTATGAAATTGGGAACCCCGATTATACGGAGGCGGTATGAATCAACACTTCCTAAATCTGACTGTGTTAGTTTCAGTGCTAATTTTATGATGTTTTGTTTTATGGTGCGGGTAAGTCGGCCATGGACCTCACTGTCTATATAGCAACAAAGAGGTGTTCCTTCGTGAACCTATTAGGCGTGTTTGAAATTTTGGTCTATACAAAATATGCAAAGTAGTTTACGTTTTGGTGTGATTAGTTTCCTTGACGTAAAGGTCGCAATGGTTTCATTTTCATTTTCCTGTCTTTGTTTTTGCTCGATTTTTATGGACAATTTTGGCATAATAGAGATAATTCCATGTGTTCCCGCTTGCACTTAAAATACTTATGCTAATTGTATTTACGCTAAATAAAAAAGGTCTATAAGAAAATTTTTTTCCCCCAAAAATTTTTTTAATTAAAATTGTTAAAAAAACAAACCCATTTTCCACCCAAAGGGAACCCCAAACTTTAAAAAACCCTTTTCCCCAAAAAAAAAACCCCCCTTTTTTAAAAACCCAACCCATTTTCTTCTTTTTTTAAATTTAATTTTTCCCCAAATATTTAAAAAAAAAAAAAAAGACTTTAAAAAAAAAAAAAAATAGGGAAAAAAAAAAATTTAAAAATAATTTAAAAAAAAAAAAACCCAAAAACTAAACCTCTTTTTTTCCCCAAATTTAAAAAAACCTTTCTATCAAAAACCCAAAATTAAAAAACCCTTTTAAAAAGAAATTTTTAATTTTTTTAAATAACCACCAAAAAAAACCTAAACTTTAAAATTTAAAAAACCCAACTTTTCGAAAGAATGTTTCTTTAATTAAATTTGGGTTTTCCAAAAAAAAAAACAAATAAATTTTTTGATTTGAAAATTAAAAAAAACAAAAGGGTAGGGTTTATAAAACCGGGTCCAAAAACGGGTCCAAAAAGAGGGTTTGGGGGAATTTAAAAAAAATTTGGGGGAAAAAGGGTTTGTGTTTTTCCAAATGTTTTAAAATAAAATTTAAAAAAAAAATTAAAGGGATGGGACTTTAAAATTAAAAAAACCAATGGGGGCCCAAAATGGGAAACCAAAAGGGGTTTAAATTTTAATAAATAAAAATGGGAAAAAATGATTTTTCAAAAGCTCTCCTTAAAATGGAAACCTTTTAAAAATTTTAATTTTTGGGAATGATGAAAAAAGTTTTAACAAGGGCCTTTTAAAAAAACGGGTCAAAAAAAGGGAAAAAAAGGTTTTAAACCTTTTAAAAAGGGAAATGAATTTTAAAAAATGCTTTTAAAAATGCATCCAAAATTTCCATGGTTTTAAAATTTTTAAATTTTAAAAAGGAAATTAAAGTTTACACCTTAATTTTTTTTCCGGGAAAAAAGAAAAAATTTGGGGAAAAAAAAAACTGAAAAAAAATTTTAAAATTTGTAAATTTTTCTCTTTCCTTAAAACCCTACTGTTTTAACCAAATTTTTTTTTGTAGGGTGAAAATTTTGAAAAATATGGTTGAAAAAATTTTTTTTAAAAATTTTTGGTTTTTAAAAAATGAAAAAAAAATGGAAAATTTGGTTTAAAATAAGAAGGAAAAAAAAGCAAACGGTTTTAAAAAGAAATTTTTATTTAAATTTTTGCCTTTTTTAAAAAAATTTTAAATTTGGAGGGAAAAAGCTTAACTTAAAACCTGCCTTTGCCCCAAAAATTATTTTGTTTTTTGTGATTAATTAAAATTTTATTTTTAAAGGGGATGCAAATTTGTTTTTTAAGTTTCTTTTCAAAGTTGGTCAGATTTAAAAGGGTTTTGGGTTTTAAAGATTAATCTTTTTAAAAATGAACCCGAGGATTTGTTGGGCCTTTTTTGTCCCAAATGTCTTTAATTTTTAAAGGGAAAAAAATTTTTTCCCAAAAATTAAAAATCCCAATCTTATAAAAATTTTCTTTTTGAGGTTTTTTTAAAATGTTTTAAATTCTAAAAATTTTTGGGAGGAAAAATGAAAGATGAAACGGGGATTGGGTAAATTTAGTTTCCCCCCTTTTCCCAAAAAATTTCCAAGGGATTTTAAAATTTGCCTTTTCCTTTTAAATTCCCAAATATTCTTGAAAATTTTATTGTTTGGCAAAAGTTTTTTAAAATAAAAGGGGCCCTTTCCAAAAAAATTTTTAACAATTTTAAAAGTTGGGAAAAATATAAATTAATTTGCAAAAAAAAAATAAAAATTCCTGAAAAAATTTTCTGAAAAAAAAAAAAAATAAATTTTTAAAAAAAAATTTTTTTAAAACGAGAAACCTCTGCCTAAACCCATCAAAATTTTCCTTTTTAAAAAGGGGCTTTCGGTGGGAAAGGGTTAAAAAGAAATTATTTGTAATTTTTCCCTTCCCAAAATATATAATTCCAAAAACCTAAAATTGGGAATTTTAAAATTTTTCCAAATTTCCCCTTTAAATTTTTTATTCTGGGGAAGGAAGCTTTTTTTTCCAAAGCAAAAACCCTTTTATTAAAAGATATGGGCCCCCAAAAAAATTCTTTTTTTGGTTTAAGTTTTCAAACCTAAATAATTTAAAGTTTTTAAACCCTTTTTCAAAAAAATAATTTTTTAAAACCTTCAAATTTTCCCAAAACCTTTTTTTCCTTTAAAATTTAAAACAAAACCCAAAAATTTTTAACAAAAAATTTTGGGATAAAAAAGGGGCCCTTTTGATTAAAAAAACCCAAAATGAAATTGGGAAAATAAATAAAAAATTTTAATAACAAAATCAAAATTTTGGGATTTTCCCAATTTTAAAAAAAAAAGTTGGTTTTTCACTCCCAAAAACTTTAATCAAAATTTACAAACCCTTTTCACATTAAATTTTTGCTTTTTAAAACCTTAAAAAAATTTTTTAACCCAAAAACTTTGATAAAAAAAATTCCCCCTTTCCCTTTCAAATTTGCAAATTTAATTTTTAATTTCCCCTAAATTTTAAAAAAACCCCCTTTTCTCCATTTTTTTCAATTTCCCCCAAAAAAAATTTTAAATTTCCAAATTATTTCATTTTTCAACCAAAAAATTCCCCAAATATTTTTCCCAAAAATTTAATTTCCCAACCAAAACCCTTAATAACCCCTATAAACCAATCCAAGCTACCCCCCTTTTAAACCCAATAACCGCCCCAAAAAGGGTTTTTTCGTAATAAAAAAAATTTTAAAAATTTTACCCCAAAATTTAAAAAATTTTCCCTTTTATTTCCCTTTTCCCCTAAAGTAACCAAAATTGAAAATTTTCCTTAGGAATTTTAAAAAAAATTCCCGGGCAATTTTTTAAATTTTAATTTTTAAAAATTTTGGGGTTTTTTTTAAAAAATTTTTTTGGGGTTTTTTTTGAAGAAAATTTTGGGATTAAAAAGGGAAAAAGGGGTTTTTTTTGTTTATTTTTTAATAAATTTAAAAATTTCTTGTTTTTTTAAAAAAAATTTTTGGGAAAAATTTTGTAAAACCAAACCCAAATTTAAATTTAAAAAAGGTTTTTTTCTTTAAACAGGGTCAACCCACCCCAAAACCCAAATTTAAACTTTTCCCTGGGTTTTCCTAAATTTTTAACCTTTTCCAACCCTTTAAAGCCCAAAACCAAGTTTCCCCATTTTAAATTTTCAAAAAAAACCCAAAAACCCATTTTTTAAATTAAAATAAAAAAAGAATTTTTTTAATTTTTGGGCCTTTTTATTTAAAAAAGAAAAAATTTAAGCTTTAAACATTTTAAAAATTTTAAAAAAACTTTTTAAAAATTTTTTTTAAAAGTTTGTTTTTTTTGGGGTTTTTAAAAAATTTTTTGGGGGAAATTTTGGGTTTTTAAATTTTTAATAAACATTTAATTAATTTTTTGGGTTTTTTATTTTATTATTTAATTTTTTGTTTTTAATTTTAAAAAAGAAAAAATAAAATTTTTGGGTTTTGGGTTTTTAAACAAAAATTTTTAAAATTTCCCAAAAAAAAACATTTTCCCCAAACCCCCAAAATAAAACCAACTTTTTTTATTTTGGCCAAAATTTTTCAAATTTTTAAACTTTTTATTTAAACCCAAAATAAAAACCCAAAAACAAAAAGAAAAGAAAATTTCCATCCCTTTTTTAACCCCCAAAAAAAGGCCACCCCTTAAAAATTTTTTAAAATTTAAATTTTCCCTTAAAAAAACCCCACGAAAATTTCCCCAAAAAAACTTTAAAACCGAAAATTTTAAAAATTAAAAACCTTTTTAAAATTTTAAAAATTTAAAAACTTAAAAATTTCATTAATTTTTAAAACTTTAAAACCCCAAATTTAATTTAAAATTAGCCTTTGTTTTAAAAAAAGTTTAAACCCTTTATTTTACACGAAATTTTATTATTAAAATTTTGGTTTAAAAATTTCAAATTATTTTAAACCTTTTTTTAAAATTAATCCCTTTTAAATTTTTTACAAAATTAAAGAATTTGGTTTTAATTTGAAAAAATTTTAAATTTTATTTTAATTTTTGAAATTATTTTTTTTTTTTAAAAGGGTTTTTTTTTGGATTTTTCAAAAATTTTATTTTAAAAAAAATGGTTGTTTTTAAAAAAAAAACCCCGGGATTTTGAAAAATTCTTTTGAAAGAAAATAAAAATTTAAATTTACAAATTAATTTTTAAAAAACCCAAATTTTTTAAATAAAAGTTAAACCAACCCCCCCTTTTTTTTTTTTTTCCCCCCCCCCCAAAGTTTGGGAAACCCTCCCCCAAACCCAAAATTTAAAAAACCCATTCAAATAAAAAATTTTTGAAATTCCAGTTCTTTAAAATTTTTAACCATTAAAATTTTCCAAACAAACCTTAAAATTTTTTTAAATTTTAAAAAAAAAAAAATATTTAAAGGCCAAAAAGGATTTTCCCAAAAGGGGCTGAAAGGGTTTTCAAAACTTGTTTAAATTTTAAACCTTTTTTAAAAAGTTTTTTTAAAAAAACCTTTTTTTTACAAATTTTATAAAAAAACAAAAACATTTTATGGCTTTTTGGCTTAAAACCTCCCCCTTTTTCCCGAATCCCCTTTTTTAAAAATCTTTATTTTCCCCCACCCCCCTTTTTTTTAAAATTTAAAACCAAAAAATTTTTTAAAAAACCTACCCAAAATTTTTTTAATTAAATTTAAAAGGAAATAAAAAAAAACATACCAATTTTAATTTAAACCCCCAAAAACCCCTTCCCAAACCCCCCCAAAGACCCATCAACCCCCTTTAAAACCCTTAAAGCCAAGCCCAAAGGGTTTTAAAAACCCCCTAAAAATAACCCAACGTTGGAAAAAATGGTAAACCCAACCCAAAACATGGGGTTTCCCCAAACTCCCAAATTTTATTTAAAAAACCCCCTTTTAAAACCCCATTTAAATTTTTTCCTTTAAATTTAACACAATTCTTTCCCCACCAAAGCTTTATTCATTTTCCCCTTTTCCAACCACCTTTCCCCAAGGTTTATCCAATAAATGGCTTAAAAATTTTTTAAAGTAAAAATAGAAATAAACATTAGTTTGTATGTAAAGAAATGAAAGTAAATATTAGTTTATGTATAAAAGTGGTTGTGCATAGGGGTTTATATAGTGTGGAAAAATGGTTATACACTAATTAAATATTTTTTTGAAAAATGGTTATACACTAATTAAAACAAGAAGCTAATTGAATCGTCTTTATATATATTTCTTTGTTAATTTTTTAACATTGCTTTTCTCTTCAACCATAAGACATACTAGGCGAGCATCGGGCCTCTCCGCCCGTCCGACCCGACACCGATTAGCCCGATTCTCGATTAGCGGAGAGCGAATCGAATCCGAACCAAGCGATCGTCGGTCGGTGAATTGATGAGTGTCTAAATACTCATCATTTTTGTACTATCTAGACGCAAAATCATCGAAAACACTCGAAACGCATTAAAATGATAAAATATCACAAATCGGTGTTTTATGTGTTTTAAATGCAAAATATCAAAATCGGATGAAAACGTATCAAATTTGCAAAATTGGCGCTTTTGTCAAAAGCGATCCTCGAGCACATAATTTCAAAAGTAAAATCACCAAAGGTCCTTTTAAAATCATAAGTTGACAAATTTAGTCCTTTGGTGAAAAATATCAAAAGTTTGAGAAAATTACAAAATTGGCCCTTCAAGTTTCAAAATTGGCAGAATTAGTCCCTGGAAAAGTGGAAAATGACAGATTTGGTCCCTGCACTTTTGAAACTTGTCATTAATGGTCCCTTAAAGTAACTTTGATGAATTGGCAGGAATAGTCCTTGATTTTCAGAAAATGGCACAACTAGTCCTTATGTATTATTAACCTTTCACCTAATTTTGGACCCTGCCTTAACCTTGGACCCCTCAATATGAATTGTGAACCCCTTTTATTATTACTGCCTTGGTCAATCTTGGTCAAATCGGTCCAACACCCCAAACCATTGGCGCCAAAAGTCCACCCTCTCCCATTTCTTCCCTGCTTCACCACTGCAACACATCTCCTCCCACCCCCCTCCTCACCTATCCATCTCCTTTGTCCCCCCCACCAACACTACATCCAAAGTGCATTTATTACCCCTCCTTCATCACACTCAACCCTCACCTGCTTAAAACCTCATTTCCCGCCAAAACACATGGAGGCCAAGATTACTCAAAATGATCCAAGGTCCTAAAAAGATGGGATTTAGTCAGAGATGAAAGAGAAAGAGAAGGGGTATAAAAGAAAGGAGAAAGAAGCAAGAAGGAAGTAGTTAGTTAGTTTTTATAATTTTCCCAATGTCGTTTTTTAAAGTTTATGTTTTAATTTAAAGCAAATGTTGAAATTTTAGTTTTATTGTATTAGAACTAAGCTGAGACTTCAGTGTAATGTGTTTTTGCAAATCAATTCAACCTTTTATATAAATTGCAAGTTTCCAGTTGACTGTTGAAAGTTTCAGTTTCCTAGTCTTATATACAAGCTTTTGTTAAGCTTATTTTTAAGCTCAAACAGGTGTATGTGAGTGTATTACAACCTTTGATAAGCTTTCATTTAAGTTTTTAGCAAATTTGGACTTTGGTCAAATAAAGTCAAACAAGGTCAGTTTGGTTATGGAAATGGATATTGGGATGATGCAGCTTGGAATTGGGTTTGAATAGATTAGCATAGAGTAGTTACGTGTTTGTTTTAGCTGCAAATATTTGAAACACATGAGTGCTGTTTCATGTTTAAATTTCAAGTCATTTTGTATTCTATGCTTTATCTTGTTTACGTGGTCACCACTAATTTTAACATGTTTATATAGTTGTAATATGATCATGTGAGCTCAGTTGGATCAATGATATAGGGACGGATCAAGAGCTACCCTTTTAAACTGCAATTCATTGCTTTAAAGGGTGTTTGGATTATTGCTTGAACCAAGATATAGGTTTATGCAATGCTTAGTTCTGTTATTTCATGCTTGTTTAGTCATTTGAGTCTCATTTGAGACAATTTCACATGCTGCTAGAGCTCAAGGTCAAAATTCCATCTCCAGCGCCTTAATTAGCTCATTGTTGTGATTTTGCCAATTCAAAACTTATTTTGTGTTCAAAAGTTATAAGTATAACTTGCTTTAGTTTAATTTCATCATTATATACCATTTTCGGTTCAAAATCTGGATCAAACTTCAAATAAGTCAACATCTCGGTTTGTGATAAAGTCGATTTGGTAAAACTCGGTTTGAGCCATCCGAGATTGATTTTATTGTACACATTTCTTGGTCAAATCTTGTGAATCTTGTGGTTTTTAAACCTTTCTTGGTCTAGTTTATTGCTATGATTTTGTGTATTTTAGAAATTTTCTTTAAGCTTCATTTAGCTTGTCAAAATGGGCCTAAATGTCTGTCGAGGGCATCAAGTCTGCAGGACTTGTCCGCTTTGCTTGGATTGCACATAGCTCATTTGAGCTTGTGCGGTCTGAATTTGGCTCATGTGTAGTCACCGGTCTTCTTTAGGATTTAGCTTTTAGCTTTTAGTTTCTAGCTTAATCTAGTGCTTGTTAATCACCGCAACTCGGTACCCTTTATGATTTACGCCATAGCTCATCACCTCAAATCTGTTCAATTTGCTAATCCAGTGGTTATAGCTTGTTGAAACTCATTGCATTTTGGTTAATTTAGCTTATTAGAGCTTCTTTTTCAGTTTGGTAGCCTTTGGAGTCCATTTGCTTAATCTAGTGCTTATTTCAATAAGCTCTTGCTCATCAGTTTCAAATCACTCCACACAAGCTCCTGTTTTTCCATTTTTCTCATATTCCTAATATTATTTTAAAGTTTTCCTGAATTTTTCAGATTTTTCCTAGCTTGTTTAGTATTTTTCTTGATTTTAATTAGTTTTTAAGTATTTTAAATAGCATTTAATACAAATAATTAAGAAAAGTATCAAAAAATAATTTTCAATTTTCTTAAGTTTAGATAAATATAAAAAGACAAAAAGTATTTTCTAGATTTTCTTAGTTAAATTTGTATTTTCTAGCATTTTAATTAGTTTTAAATAGTTTTAAATTAATAATAAATATATAAAAGTCTAAAAATATATTTTCTGTTTTAAAATTAGTTTTATCATATTTTAGATTTTTCCAAGTTATAATTTCATTTTTCTAGGTTAATTTTGTATTTTCCTCTATTTTAGTGCATTTTAAATACTTAATAAATAGTTTTTAATTAATAATAATTAATTAAATAGTGTTAAAAATAATTTTCCTTTTCTAATAATTTTCTTATATAATTAGGATTGTAAAAATGTATTTTTCATATTTTTAGGATTTATCTTGTGTAAGTTTCACGTTTTTATTTATACGTTCGTAATTTTTAATTTAAACGTAAGTTTTAGGTTTTAAACGTTCATCACTTTAAATATAGTGATAGCGTTTATTTAATATCTTCTATCTTTTAAATTTCTTAATTTGCATTTAAGTCATTGTTATTTATTAACTTTTTCGTAAGTGTAATTATCCTATCCTAATCCTTTTCGATCGCTATCATTAGTGGTCATTCTATCGTCGATCATGTGTTTAACACACCATTGAGTCTCCGTGGGACATAACGACCGGAATTCACTATATTCTCGATCTTCATTGCATTTGTGTTTAATTTGTTTTAAGTCATTAGACTTGGCGGTTCAAACACGAATCAAATTTTGTCGTGCGGGAGGCTTTAGCGTGTGTTTAGCCATTTTCGGACCCATTCTTGCATATACCCCATCTTTTGTAAAAGTTTTTTGTAACGTTTTCAAAAATCCAAAAGTTCATTAACACTTTTCCTGAAGTGTTAGCAACACCAAAAATATTTTCATTCTTTGCTTTTGCAGCTTATTTTTCAAAAATCCAAAAATATCCATCCTTTATCCTCCAATCTGTTTAATTCTACATTTCTTTATCCTCAAATCTGTTTAATTCTCCATTCCTTATCCTCTATATCCGTTTAATTCTTCATCTCTTATCCCTCTTATCCGTTTAATTCTTTATGTCATGGTATTTGACATGTTCACAGTGTGGAGGTCCATTTAGCGGTGGAAATTGTCGGCGATGTACCAATGTGAGTTTGGGAGACAAATTTGTCGGTAATCGATCCCATTTCTAATAATGAAACACCGATTTTTCCTACCTACCTCCACAGCCCTAATACGAATCCTACTCATGCGAGTATTGTGGGAATGATTCTCATTACGGTTTTGATTGTCACCACGGGTCCCGCTTGTCTATGAGCCGAACCGTGTTACAATCATAATTTTGGTGAAAGTTATTTTCCCAATTATCTCTGTTGTGAAGTGCGGGGTCCTCATGAGACTTTGAATGTCAACCGATGAATCAAAATTTTCAAAATTCCAATTCTCTGGTTTTGACAATTTCCAACCCCACAATATTCCATCGGTCATCGGACTTCGAGAGCCTTTCTGACATCTCAATGAATACGAGGTGTAATCTCCTCAAAGTTCGAAGAAATACGCATTCGAAAACCGCAAATGAAAAGAATGGTGTGTAAGCTTGAGATGAATATAAGAATCGATATGATGGCGATGATGATGAGGATAGTATTCAAATAAGGGAATACTATGAGGACGACGAGGAGAGTGTTACTCAATTAAACGATCTTATTTCTCAACTCCTCGGTCTATTGCTATCACACCTATCTTACCTTTTATTGCTTCCAAAGACTCTCTCATAATGGGGACGAGCCTTCAGCACTATTCGAAATGGAATCGTCTAGTGTTGAGAGCCTTGTTCCAACCCAGTGAGTCCGAGGTTATCTCCGTGTGTGTGTGATGAGCCTCTTGATGATAATTCTTCTCCTCCTCTTGACATTCCATATGATCATGGCGAGATGTTCTCCGATTCGATAACGATTGTACTTGTTTGACGATTCTTTATCCTATGGAGACATCGATTATGTCGAGCTACCTACCGAGCTAGTTAGCTTAGAAGAAGTGAGAAATTCGATAATCACGGAAATTGAGGACGAGATACTCGTGAACAATTGTTCAATATAAATCTCCTCGTTTCTAAGATCGAATCATTTTGTGCTAAGTCGACTTCATCTCCTATCCCGTTGTGGATAGTGACTCTACATTGGACAAGCCCGAGCTTGAGGCTTTTCCAATGATTCTCTTCATGAAGAGTTCTCGGTGAACTCTCTCATGACATATCTCCTCCGGAATATGATCATTTCCATTTTGATCTTGAGGATGATATTGGCTCGGAGGAAGGTGTACTCTATCATAAGAGTTTGCTTATTGATGATACTACCTTCACCCTTCCTCCCGATATGTCTACATGTGAGGATGAAGACTGGATCTTGATTGTTATCAACATCTTTCTTCCATTCCTCACATATGATGTGACTTCCTCTCTTCTTCACTCCTTCGGGAATGAAGACACTATCTTTGACCCCGGCATTTTCATTTATCATCGTGAGTAGGGTCTTTCTCTCTATATCTCATCGGTGTGGAACTTTCACGTACTTCAATGTTTATCCAAACATCTTGAATGAAAGTCCGATGGAGATTGTTTCTTCCACTTTGCTTCCCATGAACCAATGAATTGGGTCGAGTCAAGCTAGCGACTCGGTAATCAAAACGATGGTGAACATGGGTTTTCACCCGTGTGTACCACATAAGTGTGGGGAGTACCCACATGTTATATATATATAAGTTAAGTTTCTAAAAAAAAAAAAAAAAAATCTCTTTCTAAATAATGGCGTAGTATTTCCTTTTCGTTCTTTGTTTCGGCATAACCATTGGTACTTTGAATATTGAGGGCAATATTCATTTCTAAGTGTGGGGGAATTCTCACGAATTTCATATATTATTTACCCAATTCCCGTTTTTGGCCAAAATTTTTTTGGAGTAAGTGTTTTACACTTACTCGATTGATTATCGATCCGCTTGTCTAATAAACAAAAGGATTGGCTAATCCGAGAGCAAACGGCTCTTGGTAAAGATATATCAAATCCGTTTATATGGCTTGCAATTTGCCCAAAATTGTATGGTATTCATTTCACCATATCCTAAAAAGTGAAGAGTTGGCTAGCCCGCATGAGGTTATGGCTTGTGGTAAAGGCGATGGAAAATCCATAATTGGTAATCGACTCACCAAAGATAATTCGATAATTTATCTAAGAGTTGGCTAGTCCGGAAGGGTGCGGCACGGTAAAGACAAATCAAATCCGTTGAAAGTGGTGGTTTGCTCAAAATCACATGGTTATCGATGTACCATGGTTCTTACTTGAATGAAACATTTGGCTACTCCGAGTAATGGCTTTTGGTAAAGAGTTTCAAATCCATTATGTTTCTCAAATCATTGCTAGGGACTAGCAATATCTCGATGTGGGATTGATGAGTGTCTAAATACTCATCATTTTTTGTCTTATCAGAGCGCAAAATCATCCGAAAACACTCGAAACGCATTAAAATGATAAAAATATCACAAATCGATGTTTTATGTGTTTTAAATGCAAAATATCAAAATCGGATGAAAACGTATCAAATTTGCAAAATTGGCGGTTTAGTCCCCAGTTTCAAAAGTTGTCAAAAAGGTCCACGAGCACATAATTTCAAAAGTAAAATCACCAAAGGTCCTTTTAAAATCATAAGTTGACAAATTTAGTCCTTTGGTGAAAAATATCAAAAGTTTGAGAAAATTACAAAATTGGCCTTGAGTTTCAAAATTGGCGAATTAGTCCACGGAAAAGTGGAAAATGATGATTTGGTCCTGCACTTTTGAAACTTGTCATTAATGGTCCCTTAAAGTAACTTTGATGAATTGGCGGGAATAGTCCTTGATTTTCGGAAAATGGCACAACTAGTCCTTATGTATTATTAACCTTTCACCTAATTTTGGACCTGCCTTAACCTTGGACCCTGTCGATATGAATTGTGAACCCCTTTTATTATTGCGCCTTGGTCAATCTTGGTCAAATCCGGTCAACACCCCAAACCATTGGCGCCAAAAGTCCACCTCTCCCATTTCTTCCCCCTTCACCACTGCAACACATCTCCTCCCACCCCTCCTCACCTATCCATCTCCTTTGTCCCCCACCAACACTACATCCAAAGTGCATTTATTACCCTCCTTCATCACACTCAACCTCACTGCTTAAAACCTCATTTCCGCCAAAACACATGGAGGCCAAGATTACTCAAAAATGATCCAAAGGTCCTAAAAAGATGGGATTTAGTCGAGATGAAAGAGAGAGAAGGGTATAAAGAAAGGAGAAAAAGCAAGAAGGAAGTAGTTAGTTAGTTTTATAATTTTCCCAATGTCGTTTTTAAAGTTTATGTTTTAATTTAAAGCAAATGTTGAAATTTTAGTTTTATTGTATTAGAACTAAGCGAGACTTGAATGTAATGTGTTTTGCAAATCAATTCAACCTTTATATAAATTGCAAGTTTCAGGTTATTTGTTGAAAGTTTCAGTTCCTAGTCTTATATACAAGCTTTTGTTAAGCTTATTTTTAAGCTCAAACAGTGTATGTGAGTGTATTACAACCTTTGATAAGCTTTCATTTAAGTTTTAGCAAATTTGGACTTTGGTCAAATAAAGTCAAACAAGGTCGGTTTAGTTATGGAAATGGATATTGGGATGATGCGACTTGGAATTGGGTTTGAATAGATTAGCATAGAGTAGTTACGTGTTTGTTTTAACTTGCAAATATTGGAAACACAGCGAGTGCTGTTTCATGTTTAAATTTCAAGTCATTTTGTATTCTATGCTTTATCTTGTTTCGTGGTCACCACTAATTTTAACATGTTTATATAGTTGTAATATGATCATGTGAGCTCATTGGATCAATGATATAGAGACGGATCGAGCTACCCTTTTAAATCTGCAATTCATTGTTTTAAAGGGTGTTTGGATTGTTGCTTGAACCAAGATATAGGTTTATCACGATGCTTAGTTCTGTTATTTCATGCTTGTTTAGTCATTTGAGTCTCATTTGAGACAATTTCACTGCTACTGCTAGAGCTCGAGGTCAAAATTCCATCTCCAGCTGCCTTAATTAGCTCCTTGTTGTGATTTTGCCAATTCAAAACTTATTTTGTGTTCAAAAGTTATAAGTATAACTTGCTTTAGTTTAATTTCATCATTATATACCATTTTCGGTTCAAAATCTGGATCAAACTTCAAATAAGTCAACATCTCAGTTTTGTGATAAAGTCAATTTTGGTAAAACTCGGTTTGAGCCATCTGAGATTGATTTTTATTGTACACATTTCTTGGTCAAATCTTGTGAATCTTGTGGTTTTTAAAACCTTTCTTGGTCTAGTTTATTGCTATGATTTTTGTGTATTTTTAGAAATTTTCTTTAAGCTTCATTTTAGCTTGTCAAAATGGGCCTAAATGTCTCAAGTAGGGCATCAGTCTGCAGGACTTGTCAGCTTTGCTTGGATTGCCTGAGCTCATTTGAGCTTGTGCAGGTCTGGTGGCTCATGTGTAGTCACCGGGTCTTCTTTAGGATTTAGCTTTTAGCTTTTAGTTTCTAGCTTAATCTAGTGCTTGTTAATCACCGCAACTCGATACCCTTTAATGATTTACGCCATAAGCTCATCACCTCAAATCATTCAATTTGCTAATCCAGTGGTTAGAGCTTGTTGAAACTCATTGCATTTGGTTAATTTAGCTTATTAGAGCTTCTTTTTCGGTTTGGTAGCCTTTGGAGTCCATTTGCTTAATCTAGTGCTTATTTCAATAAGCTCTTGCTCATCGATTTCAAATCACTCCACACAAGCTCCTGTTTTCCATTTTCTCATATTCCTAATATTATTTTAAAGTTTTCCTGAATTTTCAGATTTTCCTAGCTTGTTTAGTATTTTCTTGATTTTAATTAGTTTTAAGTATTTTAAATAGCATTTAATACAAATAATTAAGAAAAGTATCAAAAAATAATTTTCAAATTTCTTAAGTTTAGATAAATATAAAAAGACAAAAAGTATTTTTCTAGATTTTCTTAGTTAAATTTGTATTTTCTAGCATTTTAATTAGTTTTAAATAGTTTTAAATTAATAATAAATATATAAAAAGTCTAAAAATATATTTTCTGTTTTAAAATTAGTTTTATCATATTTTAGATTTTTCAAGTTATAATTTCATTTTCTAGGTTAATTTTGTATTTTCCTCTATTTTAGTGCATTTTAAATACTTAATAAATAGTTTTAATTAATAATAATTAATTAAATAGTGTTAAAAATAATTTTCCTTTTCTAATAATTTTCTTATATAATTAGGATTGTAAAATGTATTTTTCATATTTTTAGGATTTATCTTGTGTAAGTTTCACGTTTTTATTTATACGTTTACGTAATTTTAATTTAAGCGTAAGTTTTAGGTTTTAAACGTTCATCACTTTAAATATAGTGATAGCGTTTATTTAATATCTTCTATCTTTTAAATTTCTTAATTTGCATTTAAGTCATTGTTATTTATTAACTTTTTGAGTAAGTGTAATTATCCTATCCTAATCCTTCTCGATCGCTATCATTAGTGGTCATTCTATCGTCGATCGTGTGTTTAACACACCATTGAGTCTCAAGTGGGACATAACGACCCGGAATTCACTATATTCTACGATCTTCATTGCATTTGTGTTTAAAATTGTTTTAAGTCTGTTAGACTGGCGGTTCAAAGACGAATCGATGGTCGGTCGGAATCGGTATGTCGGTTTGGTCACCGCTTGTCTTTTCTCGGTTTCTTGCCGAGTCAGGCCGAGTCCCGGAACACGAGAAAGTAGAACCGACTCCAGACCAGTAGCGATCGGTCGAATCGGCGGGTCGGTTTCCGGCGATAGTCGGTCGGAAATGCTCACCCTTAAGACATACGGAGTAACACATTTCTTATTTTAATAATGCATTGATTTATCACATAATACTGTAGAAAAACTAATATAATAGATAATTTATTGAAGACCTTTTCTTTAAAAGACAGAAAAAAAAATTAACTAAGTTTTTCTATTTTAGTCAAACTAAAAAACTAAAATTTAATTTATCTATAACAACCATTAATGGACAAAAAGTAAATCCACATCAAATTTCTTACCAAAATTCAAAAATCCCTACTCTCTTAAGTAAACTCATTAAATCCCAAAAATAATACTCCAAAAAACGTTACTTTATTCCATCTTTAATCATTTTTATATTTGAAATTCAAAACTAGCCGTTACTTTAAATCCCCAACGGTTACATCTCTCTTAAATCCCAAACCCCTTCATCTCAACCTTACCATAAATTCAATCTCATCATCCACCTGAAATCACACACACTTATCACACCTTAAAAAACACACACACAAAATCAATTATCTGATTCTTGTTATTGTTTCAAATCACTCAAAATGAATGATCTGCTAACAAAATCGTTTACCAGCTACGTCGATTTAAAGAAATCGACACGCCTAGACCTCGATCTCGAATCCGGACCCGACCCAGATCTCGAAATGATCTCCAAAACAGATCACAACTTAACCTCGTTTCTCCAAGAAGCCGAGCTCGTGAAACAAGAGATGAACAATATCCGCGAAACCTTAACCACTCTCCAAACCTTAAACCAAGAATCGAAAACTCTGCACAACCCAGATGCCTTGAAATCGAACCGAACCCGAATCAACTCCAACATTGTATTGGTTTTGAAAAAGGCGAAAAGTATAAAAGCGCGATTGGAGGAGATGGACAGAGCGAATGCGGAGAGTAGGCGATTGTCCGGGTGTCGAATGGGGACGCCTGTGGATCGGACAAGGAGTGCGGTTGCGAATGGTTTAAGGAAGAAACTGAAGGAGTTGATGATGGAGTTTCAGAATTTGAGACAGAAAATGATGAGCGAATATAAGGAAACTGTTGGAAGAAGGTATTTTACTGTTACTGGTGAACAGGCTGATGATGAGGTTATTGACAAGATTATTAATCAAGGTGGTGAAGAGTATTTGTCTAAAGCTATTCAGGTATTCAAATTTTTGTTGATGTACATGTTTTATGCATAGGATACAAGTTTACATGCACATGGTACATGTTGTTTTGGGGTTTTGTAAGTGTTGATGTTTGAATTCTATAGTATAATGTTAATATTAATCAAAATTATATGGTTTAATTAGATTAGGTTGATATTTTACATGTTTAAATGTTGGGTACAATTAGATTTGTTTTAGGATGTGATTAGCATTCAGGTATTAAAAGTAAAGTAGTTTAAATTAGATAGATTTAAATGTTTTTATGTTAAATTATACTACTAATTTACATGTTTTAATGTCTAATTACAATTATATTTGGACATTGTACAACTTGCTTTAAGATGTTAAAGATGTAATCAGTCTGTGTGAAAAAATATGACTTTAAGGCTGTAAATTGCCTACTTTACATTTTTTGTAAGATATTATTACCTCTGATTATTGATTTATATGAATTGGTAAGGGTAGATTTACTACTTTATGTATAGGTATAGTATACATGTTGGATACTTTGCGATTTTCATAGTATTTTGCTCAAGTCCCAGAAATCATTTTGTATTGCTGCATTTTCCCCTGAATTTGTGTCTTAAATAATAATTCGATTTTATTGTGTTTATAGGAACATGGAAGAGGGAAGGTTTTGGAAACAGTGGTTGAAATACAGGACCGGTATGATGCAGCTAAGGAGATTGAGACGAGCCTGTTGGAGCTGCATCAAGTGTTCCTAGACATGGCTGTGATGGTTGAGGCTCAAGGAGAGAAGATGGGCGATATTGAGCACCATGTGATGAATGCGGCTCACTATGTCAATGATGGAACTAAGAACCTCAAAAGCGGCAAAAGGTTATCAAAGGAGTAGTAGAAAATGCATGTGTCGGGGTGATCTTATTGCTGATTATCATCCTAGTGATCCTAATCCCGGTTCTTACCAGTGTTAGCAATTCGTGAGGTTGTGTAATAGGAAGGCTACATATATGTAACCTGATTGTTGGATTCTTTTGTTGTGTGGTACTATACTACTATGTATCTTGCTTTCTATTGAAAGAACAGATCTCTAATGATGCTTATAATATAATTTCATTTTTCGTTAGAGTATGTATTTTTGTTGATCACTTGTATGTTTGACTTGACATATGTAGTAAGTAAACATGCATACTTGTTTGACGCGACCCAAACGAACCTAAAACTACAACGATGATGCTTTAACTAAGTTTTTAAATGTATTTTCATTTATATAATTTTCATTAAGTATTATATATCACAAAACAATATATTTACGGTCAAAGTTGAATGAAAAAGACTTAAAAAAGTCATAGTCGACACTTAATGTGGGACGAAGGTAGTAATATAAACCAGGATTAGGATCTTCTCATATTATTTGAACATGAGAGGTAATGTTGTGTTCTTTGTGATTGTATATTGTCCTTATTGTAAAACATTTATTTTATTTTAATTGAATGTCATAATCGTAAGGAGCTTGACATTATGAGATGATCCTATCCTATAAACCAAAAGATTTTTGGTTAAAATATATGTTTTCGGTTTAAGATCCTCTGTAACAAGTCTAGATGTGTTAATTGATCACATTCAACTTGCAGTAGACATATCCGTTAATGGGTGAGTTTGAGTGAAAGCTTTTGATAGCATTTTATACCAATTATTATTTAGCATTGAGCATTATTATTCAAATGTTATTTGAAGTATATAGCATTTATAAAATTATAAAAAGCGTGGTTTTCAATACTTTTTAATAGAGAAATTTCTTAAGCGAGCAGTTTTCTGCTAGTGTTTACATATATAAACCTTGCTTATATATTTTCGAAATGAACTTTTCAATATGATCGTTAGATTTGTCGGAATATGTTTTAAACTGTGTACGTGTATAACCAATTTCGCAGGCGTGAGTTTGGGCGTGATACAAACCAGGTGAAGTGAGGCGTGTTGGCGTGCCACTGGCGGGCGAGGCGTGAAACTGGCGTGGCTTCGGTTTGGTGAAATAATTTTCTACTTTTTCTACTTATAAATACCCATAAACCCATAAATGTTGCTCATTGTATGGACTCAAAGTCATAATATTCATTAGAATATGGTTGTTCGTCAAAGATGGACATGGAAAGGAAGGTCTAGGCATTATGAAAAGATAGCAATTTTGGATTTGTTTTGAGTTTAAGGGCTGTGTTTTTTAAAGATTGAAAAAGGGTGAGGTAGTGATCGAGATATGAATGGATGAGGTGGTGAGATATGAATGGATGAAGTAGGATTCTTGAGATTTCTTTTGGATCATATAGATAAGAGTAGACTGAGGGTTGGGGTAGGGGTAGAGGTAGGGTGTTTTATTATGCATCTTTTGTGAACGTGAATGTACAAAGTTAAGTGGGCGAGTAATTTTTGTTGGGCAAGAGTAATGCCAGGCGAATAGAAAATGAAAAGTATGATAGTGACATATTTTGATCATTTTCGTAAAGCATCTGAAAAGAGTTCACTTCGGTAAAACTACTTTATATAAGGATTATTTAGGTAATTAACTTTTTTGAATAAGCATTTAGCATATATATATAGCATTACATTACGTCATTTTACACATTAAAATTACAGCTAACCAAGCACTTTTATAAATTTAAATGCACTTTTATAAATTTAAATGTTACTGCTAATTGATACTACTAATTTCAACAAACACACCTTATATACAAGTGACTTGTTTAATGCTATTTTATATAAAGGTATATCTCCTTTCTTTAAATATGGTTCAAACATGTTTTAAAAATGTGATAGTTGTATTTTTAGTATATATGAAATTATGGTGAGAAATTCTTATCTTCTTCTTGGTTACATAGTTGAGATCATATAGATTTCGTATTTGGCATAAATCAAATGAACCAATCTTAGTCACTTAAATATATATATATATTATGAAGCGGTAAATCTTGTTCTGAAAAATGCACAATGGCGGCGAATTAATTATCTTTCATAGATATGCACACATATACTTTCAGCGGACTTTTTTTCAAAATTTGACGAGAAAAATCACATATCACATGTGATTTTTAGCAAAAATTTTGAAAAAAAATAATCGAAAATATATATAGTGCATATCTAAAAAATAATTTAATTTTCGTGCGATGCTATGATTTTTTTCGCGTAACGATTAACGGTTTGCGAGATATTTAATTTTTAAAAAAAAGAATGAAAGTTTATTTATTTTAATTTTTTTGATAAAATATAAATGGATATAATTAGTTCACTGGATCTATAGCAAATATATATCTATATTGATCTTTTCCCCTTGCTTATATAGGGTTTTGTTAACCACAACCCATTGGGTTGTGATTAAGGTTACCATAATAGAAAAATCAAAATTAATTAATACCAAACATTCCATGTTTAACAATGATTTTTATGATTATATTTTATCATGTCCATTTATATTTTATCAAAACAAAAAAAGAGATTTTTGAAAATTTTTCCATGTTTAACAATGATTGTTCTGGACTTATTTGTTTTGAAAATTAAAAGTTAGGTGATCTTTGATTTTTGAGTCATCAATTCTTATCTCCCACGCACACTCAAATGCAATGAAAGAAAAGTATCCTATAAATAATTCTAGTAGGCAATGAACCAAATAACACAAACACAAACACAAACACACACATCGAAATAAAAAGAGATGGCATCAATATGTGAACAAGTACAAGAAGGTATTTAACCCAAACATATTTCAATATTTTTCAAACAATCTCCCTAGTTTAAATCTTCCAACAAGGATTTATTATTGTATTTTGCAGGTAAAACTTCATGGCGGAGCTCGTTGGAGAACAAGGAGAATGTGCCGTAACTACGATAGAAAAAGAAAGCGAGTTGGTTCATGCACAAATAATCGCCGAAGGAACCATTATTATCCTGATATATATTTGCGACAGGGTTATTGTGTGGGTTAATGACAATGGTGTCGTCGTCACTACCCCTACAGTTGGCTAGTCGAAAAATGATAGACTAAACATCATATTTCTTATCTTATTCATTTAAGAAGGTTATACTACAAATAAAACTATATGTGTATATTTCTACTTAGGAGTTACCCTGTGTGTCATTTCTACACAATAAAATGTTTAATGTTTACCTTTGTTTGTATAACTCACTCGTGAGTATTATTTATGAACGTATTTGGTTTTGTGCGTACATACATAAACACATGTGTTATGTTACTTATGTGTATCAACACACACATAGTTGTATACATATACGATAAAGCACCGATAGATTATTCTTCGATAAATTAATAACGCCGATAAACTTAATAATTTGTTCGGTCCCAAACTTAAAACCAATACAAATTTGAACCTAATCGGTAAAATAATAAGATAATAATTTTCTAAACCCGGTGTCACTACAACAACAGGAGAGCAGGCGACCAACTTTTGGCGAAGGCAGCGTTTGTCTCGCCAAAAGTCACTAAACGACAAATTTTTGTTGACCCGAAACACCGAACAAGAAAATTCAATAAACTTTTGGCGAGGACAGTCTTCTCCAAAAGTTTCTAAAAATTGATCAAAAGTTTTATTAAGCCCTCATTGCATACTTACTCCGTGTGTTTTTCACACCAACCCTTTTCTTGGGGACAAGTCTTCTCCAAATGATGTTGACGGATCAAGCCTTTTTGACGAGAGCACCTCCTTGCCAAAAGGCTAACACAAATTATGAGTTAGGCTTTTGGCGAGGGCATGTCCTCACCAAAAGTGGAGATTTTATTTTTATTTTTTAATTTTTTTTAATAAAAAAAATAACTAAAAATAATTTTTGTTATTTATATATGATTTAAATAAATTAAAAATCACTTAAATTTATTAAAAAGTCATTTAAATTAATTAAAATAATTCAAATAAATTAAAATGGTTTAAACTAATTATAAATTATTTTAAAATAATTTAAATTAAAAATAAATGATTTAAATTACTTTTGTATTAGGCGATGAAATGGAAGACAAATGCGAACATATATCACTTTACAATAAATAATATAGCCACTCAGTTAATGATCTTAAAAACCGAACTCATTTTAATTCTATTCGTCAAGACGAACGGTGCTAAACCATATAAAGTCATGCCATTTGTCATTTTCGATGTTTTGTTTGTTGTCAAAATCGAGCATAATTAGTCCAAATCGAGCATATTTGAAACTTCCATTCGTTTAAATCTGCGGTTTTTTTTTTTTTTTTTTTTTTTTTTTTCCTCTCCTCTTTACTAAACAAAGATATCAAAAGCGATAGAGATCTTGGGTTAATAAATTGGGTGATAGATATCATTAAGACATTGTAATCTACCAAATTTTGAAAAGCATAAAATACATTATTTTGGATGATTTATTTCTTAAAAGTTCTTTTATCAACATGAATAAATATGACACGCCCGATGGCGAAGTTCATCTTTTGTTGTTGCACTATGTTCTTGTGATGTTAAACCAATAAAGAAGTAAAATACATCTGATACATTACAAATCGATAAGCGTTCAAACATTAAAGCATCTGAATTACATAACATATCGATAAAATTTCAAACATTAAAGGATACGAATTACATTAGAGATAGATAAAAGTTCAAACATTAACGCATACGAATTACTTCTAATCAAGTTTATGGATTTATGTTCATGGATTTATTGTTTATATGTATTTTTTGAGTTATGGGTTATTTGCGGATATTTAGATAGATTATTATGTGTTTTTGTGGATTATGTGTTATGTATTACGGTTATGGATAATTGTTAATATGTTTATGGTTTGCGGATAGTTTTGGACCATTTCAGATAGGTTATGGATAGTTTTGTGGATCATGTGTAAGGTATTACGGTTTTTGAACCGTTTGGCTAATCTCAAAGTTATAATATTATGTTTTAGCGAACTTGAACCCTTTGTGGTATTGTAGCAAATTTATGGGATTACAAGTTGTGAAAAGCAGTTGTGGTGTTGTAGATTTTTCTGAAAAAATCGAAATTACCATTTTCGCGATATCTTTGCAAAATAGGTCGAAGCTTTGGCGAGGACAAGTCCTCACCAAAGGTCAACCGATTTTAATGGTTTAAACATTTGTTCTTTTGGCGAGGACACGTCTTGCAAAAGGTTGATTAATCAACATTAATAAGCAATTAATTAACCTTTTGGCGAGGATGTGTCCTCGCCAAAATCAGTTCTCACGTTAGACAAAGTTTGACCAAGAAACAAATTGTGGGCCCCACTTGTCCTCACCAAAAACTAAAAATCGTCTGCGCCAAAAGATTTCGCGACTAGGTATTAGCGGGGACACTTTTGCGAGGACTCGTCCTCACCAAAAGATTTCAATGAGGACATGTCCTTGTCAAATCGCTAAAAATGTCCTCGAAATAATTATTCACATACAAAAGCACGATTAAACAAAACAACATCATTACATTTTCTCTTTCTTACTTTTGAGCAAAAAGCAGTTTACCCTTAACCAATTAATTTAATACTTTTTAAAGCTTGTAATAATAACCTCAAGTGAGGTTAATTTAGTAAACTTGATTTACATTCTCTATCTACTTTTAGAAGTGGACAATTAATAATAAAAAGAAATGTGAATGATAAATATGAGACGAATGGAGTATATGTGATACACTTCAAAATTTTAAGATTGTTAGTAAAAATTATGCTATAGTCATTTGTTTTTGTTGAACTTCAAATCTATATTGAGTTCATCTTTAAATCTCACTATTAAACTAAAGAGTTAGGCGTTGTTTTCCGTATTACAACAAAAGTTGTGAAGAGTTGTTGTCGACTTGCAATGCTTCTTTTCGAGTATATTGAACTTGAAAATTAAAAGCTTATACATAAAACCTCTTTAAATTAATAAATTATTAATTTATCGATATAATAATATTTTGCTAAATTAAAAAATATCCGGTCTCAATATTGTTAATTTATCGAGGTTTCTTTGTAGTGACCGTCTGAGCGCCAAGAGTTAGATAACGTGTGAGAACTGGTCAATTTGGTCTAACATTTTAATCTTTTATATAATAAAGGAATTACATCGTTTTGGAGTGATTTTGTCGATTCATTCTTATTGAAAAAACAATAGGGCTAATCTGAGAGCTTGATTTATGCGTAAGCAAAATCGTGTGATGTGATTGGTTAATAAAGTCAAAATTAAATTGATTTTGGTCAACCTTTAATTAATTTGGTGGAGAAATTTGGTTGAAAAGAAAAACACATAAAAACGTAGGTGTCAAATTTGTGAAAACAAAAACTTTTAAAAAGATGGGGTAATTAATAAAACTTTAGTGGTTGAATTTTAAAAATTATATATAGTTAAGTGTAACATTATAAGCCTCCATGTTTTTAATAACTTTGGATTATAAACAAATACCCCTTATACTTTATACCTTTTTATACTTTATATCTTAAAAATACAATGTATATGTTGTTTTAAAATAACAACATATAAATTTGCATAAGATTATAAGTATCATTTTTTACTATACACGTTCAATAAGGTCTCATTTGTTTTATTTTAAAAGTTTAACCTATGTGGACACGAGTTTACATTTTAAATCTGTTAAAATATCGAAAGCGGAATATAATTATCAAATATCAGTAGCGGGTTACTTTAATATAAAATAAATATCTGTGATTGTCTTATCTTGATAACACATGTAATTTTTATTTATTTATATAAAGATATCTAGAAAAACATTTTTAAAAACTTTAAGCGATATCTTTAACGTTATCAACGCTCGTATGTGATATTAAACTTGCGTCGTGTGTATGACATAATATCGATAGTGAAATTTAAATAACAACATCAACATCTTTGTCGGTTAAATAAAATTAAATCTTGAGTTACATATGAAATTTTTACAAATATTTTAACAAATTTAATGGATATTAATGCGTAATGAAAAAATCGTGCGTAAGTATTGGTTATGCGTATATCACAATTTTAAATGCAAGAAATTTTATATATTATATCTTGAACTAAAATGTTAAAATAAATTTGATTTATGTGTAAAAAACGCGTCTCTAAACTTATAACTATATAATTTTTTTGAGTATTACATTTAAAAACATGATATTCGATAATTAATGAGAATAATTTTTTTGTCAGCACGTGCGTGCGGATATTATAACTAGTTTATTCTTATATTGTTTACATGTTTGATTGATATAAACAATGTCGTAGTTAAAAAGGCTTATTAACTTGTATTTGGAGTTTTGGACTACCTTTTATTAAAATCCTATATTTCGGCTATCAGAAATTATCTATATATATTATAGCGTGAGGGAATATTCGCCACATTCCATCCTGATTGGTGCCACAAACGCATGAAAAATTAATTGTTTCGTTCTTTCTCTTATATACTAAAGGTCTTTCGAATTTTTGTCCCTTTCTGCTGCTGGGCTAACTTCTTTTTCTTGGGTAGCACTTTAGGCTCGTTTTTTGTTTACAAAACATATCACACAATCATAAACTTATCTAACCAAAAAAATTTACAAACTCATTTAACAAAAAAATTTTAAAAATAAAAATAAAAATAAAGAAAATAGTGAACAAACAAGCCCCGGCGTAATGCGCGGGCATATTCCTGCTCGTTACTCTATAATGTTATGCATGTTAACGCGATAAAAATGATACAAAATTGTTTTCAACCGGGAACAGCGGGAAGTGTGAGTATTTGTAACCAACTTTTCTTTTTTAATTTATTTATTATTATTATTATTATTATTATTATTATTATTATTTTTTTAATTATAAATCACACTTTTATTAAAAGCTCATAGGATTACAAAAAAATTAGTGGGAGCGCTCAAACCAATTGCCCATTTAACAGCAATTGTAACACAACAATGACCATGAAGAAATAATATATCTATCTATCTATCTAGTTGAATGACTTGGTATGTAAATACTGAAAATGACGAAAACATAAGGGAAACGTATCAACTTTAAAGCAATCAGTATTTATTTTTTGAATATTTGTTAGTTTTAGCATATTTTTTTTTGTTCAAGTATTGTGCATTTGAGATTTTCGTCTATTATAGGTATTGGTCTAATTTGACGTTTAAACTACAGATAAGACAATGGTCTTGCCTTTAGAGCATACGTTTAGATGACAAAATTTTGTATGCTCTTCATCATTACACAGAGTGGAGAGGCCATCCTGTAACGTATTTTGCTCAAGTCCCAGAAATCATTTTGTATTGCTGCATTTTCCCCTGAATTTTTGTGTCTTAAATAATAGTTCCGATTTTATTATTTATAGGAACATGGAAGAGGGAAGGTGTTGGAAACAGTTGTTGAGATGCAGGACGGTATGATGCAGCTAAGGAGATTGAGACGAGCCTATTAACATGGCTGTGATGGTTGAGGCTCAAGGGGAGAAGATGGACGATATTGAGCACCATGTGATGAATGCGGCTCATTATGTCAATGATGGAATTAAGAACCTCAAAGCGGCAAAAGGTTACCAAAGGAGTAGTAGGAAGTGTGTGTGTCGGGTGATCTTATTGCTGATTATCATCCTAGCGATCCTAATCCGGTTTTACCAGTGTTAGCAAATCGTGAGGTTGTGTAGTAGGAAGACAGGAAGGCTACATACATGTATCCTAATTGTTGGATTCTTTTGTTGTGTGGTACTATACTACTATGTCGTGCTTTCTATTGAAAGAACAGATCTTTAATGATGCTTATAATTTAATTTCATTTTTTCGTTATAGAAGTATGTACTTTTGTTGATCACTTGTATGTTTGACTCGACATATAGTAAGCAAACTTACTTGTTTGACTCGACCCAAACGAACTTAACTAAAACTATAACTATGTGCTTTAACTAAAGCTGTTTGAAGATCCGATATCTATTAATATAAACCAAAAGAATTTTGGCTAAAAATATATGTTTGGTTTAAGATCCTCTGTAACAAAGTCTAGATGTGTGCATGTTCTTGCTAGTTGATCATATTCAACTTGCAATAGATATATCCGTTTGCATACAAGTGACTTGTTTCATGCTATTTTATGTAAAAATCATGTCGAAAGTCAAAATTTTAAGCCCAGTTTTTTTGTGGAGCAGCCTTATGGCAACTATGATTTGAAAATAAAAAGTTAGGTAATCTTTAATTTAGAGTCATCATTCTTATCTCCCACACACACTCAAATGCAGTGAAAGAAAATTATCCCTATAAATAATTCTAGTAGGCAATGAACCAAATAATCCAAACACACAAACACAACACGAACATCGAAATAAAAAAGAGATGGCATCAATATGTGAACAAGTACAAGAAGGTATTTAAGCTACATGTTGTATCTTAATGTTTCAATATGTTTCAAAACAATCTCCCTTGTTTAAGTCTTCCAACAAGGATTTACTATTGTATTTTTGCAGGTAAAACTTCATGGCCGGAGCTCGTTGGAGAAGAAGGAGAATGTGCCTTAACTACTATAGAAAAAGAAAACGAGTTGGTTGATGCACAAATTATCGCCGAAGGAACCATTATTATCGAGATATATATTTGCGACAGGGTTCTTGTGAGGGTTAATGACAATGGTATCGTCGTCACTACCCCTAAAGTTGGCTAGTCGAAAAATGATAGACTAAACATCGTATTTCTTATCTTATTTATTTAAAAAGTTTATACTACAAATAAAGAAATGTATGTATATTTCTACTTAGGAGTGTGTCATTTCTTCACAATAAAATGTTTAATGTTTACCTTTGTTTATGTACTTATGTTACTTAAGTGTATCAACAGAGACATACTTGTACACATATAATGGCCGTCCTGAACATCCAAGAGTTAGATAACGTGTGAGAATTGGTCAATTTGGTGTAACATTTTAATTTATTCTGATATTGTTTACATGTTTGAGTGATATAAACAATATCGTAGTTAAAAGAGGCTTGTAAACTTGTATTTGGCGTTTTGGACCACCTTTTATTAAAATCCTATATTTCGGTTATCAGAAATTACTCTATAATGCTATGCTTGTTAGCGATAGTAACAAAATTGTTTTCAACGGGAAGTGTGAGTATTCGTGACCATTTTTTTAACGGCAATTGTAACACAACAATGGCGATGAAGAAATAATATATCTATCAATCTAGTTGAATGACTTGGTATGAAATACGAAAATGACGAAAACATGAAATTATAGTATAAGCATCATAAGAGATCATAAGAGAATATCTCATAGCCTATATCTCCAAATACCTATAATAGACAATACCTACTATGTATCTTGATCACTTGTTCAAGCATTGTGCATTTGAGATTTCCGTCTATTATAGGTATTGTCTAATTTGAGGTTTAAACTACAGATAAGACCATGAACTTGTCTTTAGAGCATACGTCTAGATGACAAAATTTCGTATGCTCTTGATCATTACACATAACCAAAATTGTATTTCTAATAACAAAAATCACTGCGTATTATACAAATTTTCTGTATTCGATGAGGTTTTTAAGAACAGAATATGGTGCAACAGAAATACGTATAGATGGAGGGGAATATGCATAAAAATAAGTTTTACGTATTCAAAGCAACTCTCATATGAAACAAACAAACAAGACAAGGTAAGTATAATTGTGCAATGACAACACAAATAAAAGGACACATGATCAATCGGCTAAAAATATTGGCCTGTTATAAAAAGAATCATTTATTTTCCTATAAATTCTACGAAATGGTTTTGTATTTCATATCAGTTTACAGATTTGCAGCAGTTCTAAAGGAAGAAAAGATGGACGTTTGTTCTGATGGTAAGAATTTATAACTGTTATGAGATTGTTAATGGGGTGGTTGTTTAAGCTTATTTTTGGGCTTATGAACTTCCTTGACTAGGATAATTTATCATAAGCTCATTTTTTCGTATGAGCTTATTATGACCTAAATATGGGAAATAAGCCCATATGCCGCGGGAAATAAGTCAGATAAAATGAGCTTATGAAATATAAGCCTAGTCAAATAATCTGGCCCAAGAATTAGCTTAAACAAACACCCCCTAAGTTTGAACTTCATGTTTATATACAGCTTAGTTAGTAATTTGCGACATCTGGGTTTTCTTCATATATAATTTATAATATTTATAGAAAATTTGGCTTAATGGTTATACGCGCATTGTAGTTAATGGAAAGAAATCGTGGCCTGAGTTGGTTGGGAAATCGGCTGAAATAGCAGCATCCATAATCGAGAGCGAAAATGAAGAGGTGGATGCATTCATTGTGGAGGAAGGGAGTTCCGTGAGCACGGATATTCGATGTGACAGGGTTAGGGTTTTTATCGATGATAACGGCATTGTCAAAGAAGTTCCAACAGTCGGTTAATCAGCTCTAGTTTTACCTTTTTGGGGTATGACGAAGTCAATGTGTTCTTAGTTTTATAACAATCTACCACTTTCGATTTTGTTATTCACTTATTGTAACCAGCTTATGTGTGTTTTTCTTTTTCACTTTATGCTAATTTAGTTAAAACATTTGCATGCTACTTCTCATGTTGTGGTTTTTCATTTGATATCGAGTAATCAGCCCTTTTGGATAATGGTACAACGATAGTTGATCGAATTGAACCTTTTGTTTGGAATTGCGTAAGTGGTAGTTTTCAAAGTATACGGTATTTAGAAAAAGACTTGTGCATAGCACAACATCAAAATGGCTTTGTTTAACTTACGGAAAAAAAATAATGGACCGTACGTAATGCGCAATGATGTATCAAGCCACGCCAAAATATTAGCTATTACTTGTACCAAATGTACATTCTTTCCTCTGATTATGGCGACATCCTGAGTTTTGCAGACTGATAGTCAAACATAAAATTGCATTTAACAACTGGTTGTATGGTTTCATTGTGTATAGTTGTTTGATTCAA